>CAJQZP010001634.1:1340000-1736854 GCA_907164705.1 Parnassius apollo | reverse complement strand
AAAATTGTAAGATGTCACTTTAAAAAAAATGCATTGTAATCAAGATAGTAAGATGTAATGTGTTTTTGGTGACTTAATGAAAATAAAAGAAGCAGTATAAAAGTGAGTGTTTAGTCTCAAATTCTTGAAATATCCCACAACTTTGGGGGGTCGTCCGGGATCGCCCAAAATTTGAGGCGAGACGAAGACAAAAGATTCGAAGATTTATTACATCGTTTTGGAATTTGGATATGAAAAATTTATTTTAAGGACTGAAAACTTAATGAGTTCAAATAAGCTGTCATTTTGCACGACTAGAAAAGAAAGACTAATAGTAGTTTGACAACCACAATGCCGCCGAAGAAAGATGTAAAAGAAAGTGGAGATGAAGAGCAGGAGTTAGATATACAGATTTCATTTAAAGACTTGGAGAAGTCAATGAACATTTTTACCGGAGATGACACCTATCCTATTGAGACATTTATTGACGAATTTGAAGATACTGCCGAAATTATGAAGTGGACTAAAGTCGAGAAGCTGGTCTATGCAAAGAGACTTTTAGACGGTAAACTGCCAAGCTATTTTTACGATCCTTGGGAAGAGTAAAGGACTACGCGAGTTTGAAAAAGTCACTTAAGGAAGAATTTGGCCCCAAGATTAATAGCGCAATCATACATAAGAAACTTGCATCGCGTAAGATGAAGAACGATGAAACTTACTAACAATATTTCCTGTCTATGAAAGAATTAGCACTTCATGGACAGGTTGAAGACGCTGCGCTGATTGAGTATGTCATTGATGGTATTCGTGATTTAGAGACCAATAAAGTTATTTTATATGGCGCTACAGACATAAAGGATTTTCGCAGGAAGTTAGAAATCTACAGTGCTTTTAGAACGAAGGTGCCTAACAAATCGGCACAGTCTGGCCAATCACATGGGCATCATTCAACCCGTAAGATGACTCATGTCAAATGCTTTAAATGCAATGAATTTGGTCACAAATCAACTGAATGTACAAGCAAACCTAAGAAGACGCTGAAAATTAGAAATAAAAGTGAAGAAGAGAAAGTACCCTACAAAAAGATAAAGATTAATGGTAAAGAATTTGTTACCTTAATAGATACTGGAAGTGATATTAACCTCATAACAAAATCAGAATTCGAGAAGGTTAAAGAGGGAATTAAAGATTATAAAACAGAATCAACGTGTATAACAGGAATAGCCGAAAAACAAATTCTTACTGAAGGAATGTTTACAGCCAATGTTCAAATTGACAATTACTACACAAATGTCAAGTTTCATGTTGTAAAAGACAACGAGATACCGGTAACTTTACTGATTGGAAATCCTATCCTTAAAGATTTCGAAGTGTGTTTCACTCCTGAAGGTGTCTTTATACAAAAGATTATGCATCTTACACTTCTAATGGAGGAAAAGGATAATGAACAAGAATATGATATAGGAGATTCTAAATACGCGGAAAAGATTCGTAAGATGTGTGAAGAGTACAGACCTAGTGAAAAGAAGAAAGAAAGTAACGTTGAATTGAAAATAATACTTACCGATGAAGAACCAGTTTTTCAGAATCCCCGACGTTTGTCACCCTTAGAAATGAATGCCGTGAATATGCAAGTAAAAGAATGGTTAGACAAAGGAATAATCAAACCTAGCAAATCTGATTTCGCCTGTCCTGTAGTTCTGGCTGATAAAAAAAGATGGGTCACGTAGAATGTGTATAGATTATCGACGATTAAATAAAAAAGGTAATTAAGCCAAAATGTTCACGTCCCTTGATCTGAAGAATGGCTTTTTACATGTGAAAGTACACAAAGATAGTCAAAAGTACACCTCATTCGTAATACCCCAAGGCCAGTACGAATTTCAAAGAATGCCTTATGGATTATGTACAGCGCCATCTGTGTTTCAAAGATTTATTAACGATATCTTCAGCTATCTAATTACCGATGGGACACTGCTAGTGTACCTTGATGATTTAATTATACCCTCGATAACAGAAGAAGAAGGAATAAGTAAGCTAGAGAAAGTATTTAAAAGAAGCGAAGAATTCGGTCTAGAGTTTAATTGGAAGAAATGCCATTTTTTAAAGAAGGAAATCCAATATCTTGGATATATTATTTGTGACAACGAAGTAAGACCGTCTCCAGAAAAGATTAAATCTGTAGCGAATTTCAAGAAACCAAACAATATAAAAACTGTGCAGTTATTCCTTGGACTGACAGGGTATTTCAGAAAGTTTATAAAAAAACTATTCCCTGATTGCAAAACCGATGACGGATTTGTTAAAGAAAGATGCTGTATTCAATTTTGATGAAAGGTGTGAGAAAGCTTTTATAGAATTGAAACAAATATTGTGTAACTCACCAGTTCTCCGAATATTCAATCCAGATTTGGAGACAGAATTACACACCGACGCAAGTACTGACGGTTATATATATAAAAAAACAACTCCAGCTGAAAGAAAATACCATAGTTATTACTTAGAAATTTTAGCTATTGTTGCCGCCATAAAGAAGTTCCGAGTTTACCTTCTTGGGATAAAATTTAAAATAGTTACAGATTGCTCTGCTCTTACTATGATACTACAAAAAAAGGACTTACCACCTAGAGTCGCTCGTTGGGCCCTGCTTCTAGAAGAATACGACTACAAGATCGAACACAGACCAGGAACACGAATGAGACACGCCGACGCACTGAGCAGATATCCTATCTGTATGATACTTACTGAAACTACAGCTCGTTTAAAGAAAGCACAGAATGAAGACGACTATGTGAGACTGATTAAAAGAATTTTAGAAACAGAAAAATACAAGGATTATATCATACAGAACGAAATACTATATAAAGAGAAAGATGGCAGTAAATTGATTGTTGTGCCTAAGAAAATGCAGTATGAGATAATCAGGAAAAATCACGAAAAAGGACATTTTGGAATCTTAAAAACTGAAGAACTGATTAATAGGGAATATTTCATTGAAAATTTAACTGAAAAAATAAAAAAAGTCATAAGTAATTGTATTGAATGCATTCTCATGTCGCACAAAAGAGGTAAAAAAGAAGGATTCCTACACCCGATAGACAAAGGTAATGTCCCACTATCGACATACCATGTGGATCATCTAGGACCAATGACTTCGACTCACAAGAGTTACAAATACATCCTTACCGTCGTGGATGCTTATACGAAATTTACATGGATTTACCCTGTTAAGACTTTAACCACGAAAGAGACTTTAGAGAAACTAAGACTACAACAACAAACCTTTGGAGCACCTGAAAGAATTTTTACTGATCGAAACGCTGCTTTTACTTCAAGAGACTTCCAGGAGTATTGTAAGAGTGAGAATATAACGCACTATACAATTACCACCGGACAACCCAGAGGAAACGGTCAAGTTGAGCGCATCCATCAGATTATCATAGCCGTGTTGAGCAAACTAAGTGCTGATGACCCGACTAAATGGTATCGCCGTGTGTCCAAAGTACATACATACCAAAGAACATACCAAAGAAGTATAAGAATGACACCATTTGAACTGCTTTTTGGCACTAAAATGAGAGATAAAGATGATGAACTTCAGAAATTAATAGAAGAAGAAAGCATACAGAATTTTAACGAGAAAAGAGAAGAACTTAGAAAGAAGGCCAAAGAATCTATACAGAAAGTACAAGAAGAAAACATAAAAAGCTATAATAAAAAGCGAAGAGCAGCAATACCCTTTAATATTGGAGATTTGGTACCCATAAAAAGACACAGTTCTCACAAGGAAGTAAATTATGTCCTAAGTACTTAGGACCTTATGAAGTTGTTAAATGCAATTCAAACGATCGTTATGTTGTAAAGAAGATTGGTATCAGCGAAGGCCCGATTAATACAACCACCTCAGCTGATCTCATGAAGCCGTGGATTTCGCCGGAAGACGATTCATCTGGGTCAGATGAATGATCAGGACGGCCGTGTGGGATAATTTAGCAATGAGTAGTTTGTTTTTATTGTTTGTTGTAGAATATTGACCTCCTTGGATTATTGAACTGAAAATAAAATTGTAAGATGTCACTTTAAAAAAAATTTCATTGTAATCAAGATAGTAAGATGTAATATGTTTTTGGTGACTTAATGAAAATAAAAGAAGCAGTATAAAAGTGAGTGTTTCGTCTGAAATTCTTGAAATATCCCACATATATATATATATATATATATATATATATATATATATATATATATATATATATATATATATATATATATATAGTTCAAAACATATACACAAATTAACATAACATAATTACTTAATGGAATGAACTAAAAAGGCGTTTACTCAGCAGAAATCTTATAGAAACCACATAGTGGTGACTATAAATACTGATTTTCAGTAAACGCCAAAGACTTAGGTGGAATTGAATAAACTTAACTTATTACACTAATCACAGGTTCCGACACTTATGGAAATACATACTTTATATATATATATATTTAAATAAAGTATATAAATATAATAATATAAAATATATAAATATATTTATATATATATATATATATATATATATATATATATATATATATATATATATATATATATATAAACACACACACACACTTATAACAATTTAAAAATAAAAATAAAACTGTTAGCGTTTAGGAAAAAGGGCACAACAAAAAGCCAACACAACAAAAAAGCGCAACAAAAGGCATGTGCAAGGCACAAGACATACAATTAAATTATTTGACAAGATACAAAAGCAAAATAAATAAATTTACAATTAAGCAAGTATTCGTTAGTTTTATAATATATAGACACAGTATACTTTATAAGAAAAATGTGATACACATCGACACAAAATTCTACTTACTTTGCAAATTTAAAAGGTATTCTTTTACTTTTATTTTAAAAGTGCCAACTGTTTTGCTGCCCTTGATCGGAGGCGGTATATTATTCCAACACTTTGTGGCAGCATACCGAAAGCTACCACGAAACGCAGCCGTTCTATGTCTTGGGTACAATAATCGAACAGTTTCCCGCGAGAGACGTTCCTATATAAATACAAATATGAAAGAAAATAAAAATAATAATAAATATAATCAATGTTTTCTTATATTTACACGAACACTACACTTTGATAAACTACTTTTACGGATTTTATCGCATTTAATTTTAATTATTTTTATTTTTAATTCCCGACGTTTTGATGGTTTCCAACACCCATGGTCACGGAGGACTGAGGTGCCTGACGTCCAACGTTAAACCAGGCATACCTTCAGCTTTTTTTATTATTGTTTATGGTCCGATCTATGCAAAAAGAACAAATATTCCTAGATATTGAATCTAGACGTTAATTCAATAATAACTTCATGTGCCAAACCACCGGAGTTGTATGGGTTACCAAAAATACACAAACCGAACGATCCATTAAGTCCAATAGTGAGTCAGATTGATTCGCCAACTTACAGATTGGCTAAAACATTATCACCACTCAGAGGACACACAAGAGCACACACTTAGGATTCATACAATTTTGTCAGTGTCACCTAAGTCTTACTGACAATGAAACCATGGTCAGTTTTGATGTTCAGTCTCTTTTTACATGCCTACCTCTTGAAGACTGCATCTCAATCATAACTAGGAAACTAGAGGAAAATAACATGCCAGCAGAGTATGCAGTATTACTCAGACATTGCCTTACATCTGGCTATCTATTGTGGAAGGAAGAGTTTTACAAGCTAAGTGGATAGTGTTGCGATGGGCTCACCTGTATCTCCCATTGTCGCCGATATATTCATGGAAGACTTTGAGGAGAAAGCCCTCCTTACTGCACTTGTTACACCAAGGATCTACAAGCGGTATGTAGACGATATTTTAACAATTTTACCATCAGACAAAGTAACTACATTATTAAAACATCTTAATTCCATAAACTCTAAAATTCAATTTACTATGGAGTTAGAGGCAAATAATTCCTTACCTTTTCTAGATGTGTTAGTCACACGAAATCCTAACAACAACATAAGTCACACTGTGTATAGAAAAAAGATCCATACAAACCGATATTTAAACGGTGAATCTCACCACCATCCTCCACAGTTAGCTACCGTGGACAAATCTTTGTTACAGAGAGCACGAGGGATCTGTGACAGCAAACACCTGGCCGCCGAGCTTCAGCAAGTCAAGCAAGTTCTGAACGACAACAAGCTTCGGGTCCTGCGCCTACGCCACAGTGACCGAGTGAAGCCGGCCACAGTCGAGCGTGTGTCTGCTGTACTACCATATGTCGGAGGTGTCACAGACAATATTGGCTACATCTAGAAGCGAGCTTCTATTAGAACATTCTTCAAGCAGCCGAAGAAGATTAGTAAGTTCCTACCATCCGTCAAGTGTCGTATTCCTCTAAAAGATGCAAGCGTGTACAAGCTTGATTGTGAATGTGGTCTTTCTTAAATAGGACAGACAAAAAGATCAATTAGAACCCGCGTAAAAGAACAAATAGCCGATGTGAGGCATCAAAGTTCCGGGAAGTCTGCAGTTTGTGATCATATCCTAGACGGCCCCAACCATTACATCAGATAGATAGAAAGAACACAGATTCCTACCAAGGATGATACGCGAGTCTATTGAAATTAAAAAACATCCTAATTTCCACTTGCTTATAATCAATAAAATTAAAACTAAACCTAAGCATACCACTGCAAGACCTCAAGACATATTCAGTTCATTTTGCATAGATCGGACCATAAACAATAAGTAAAATAGTTGAAGGTACGCCGGGCTTAACAATGACATAGGGACGTCAGTCACCTCAGTCCCTGTGACCATGGGTGCTGGAAAGCACCCGAAACGTCGGGAATTAAAAATTAAATAATTTAAATTTAACGCGATGAAATCTGTAAAAGTAGTTTTAATCAATAATTTTTATGTTTGTGTGCGCCTAAAGTTCGTACCAAAATAAATTAATAAAAATCTGTGATTATAAATTCTGCCGTCATACGAGAGAAGGGCACATCTATCAATTTGGTCAAACTGAGATAATTGGGATTAAAGTTTTTACCATATTCTGCTTCGTAGTGTGGAAACCTATCGCTTAAAAGAAAAAAAATACTGATGATATATGCGTGAAGGTTAGTACTATTACATTTTTTATTCTTTAATTTTTATATATAATTAATTATTAAATAAATTCAAAAAAATCCTTTCAACTTAAAAAAATATTTTAAAAATACCACTTACTACAAAGAAAAGGCATAGTTAACCATATGTGACCTTTCTTTTTAATATTTCAAGCAAATTGGTCATTGAGTCTAAAAGAAAGGGCACATTTGTCTAATTGCGCCTTTTTTGTGTAAATTGACTTAATGTTTTCTACAAAAAAAAAAAACATGTGAAGAAAGTTTAATAAACTATTAAACATATTTATAATATTATCATGCCATTTCTGGTTAGCTTATCCAAATAACTGAAACAAAACTTAACAAATCTTCTTCTAGGACACCAACATTTAAACAAAAAAAAAAAACGTTCTTAACATTCAATAGTTATTTATAAATTATTAGGGATAAGCATCTACATACAATTTTGGTTAACAAATAGAACTTATGAATTAGAAACAAAAAGTGCTAATACTTAAATTCAATTACACTCTTTGTTTAGTTAGATACGGTTAGATAAGGAAAGTAAAAATTAATTACTTTTATTCTTTTTACTAATAGGTTGGACCCTAACTTAAAAATCTATAAAAAATAGTTACTCTCAATCACAATATGAAAAATAAATCAAAATATTCTTATTTCTTAATAGAGATAGTAATTAGGAGCATAAATTTTAGTTTTGAACTTTTATTTAATTATAGAAAAAACAATAAATAGTTAGAATAAGCTCTAATAGAGTAGCTTATACTCTATTAGAGCTTATTCTAATTATTTATTGTACATTTACAGGAAATAGCTTACACCCGTAATTATTAAAGGCACTCTAGTTTAATATTTTTAAAAATACTATTATTATTATTATAAAAATATAAATGTAACTGTAACAAACATAACATGGCACTTGGTTGAATTATCACAATGCAATATATAGGTAATAACTATAAAAAGTTATAAAGAAAAGTAAATAATCAGTTTTGCTTCAAATATTAATTTAAAAATTAACTTTTATTTCAGTCTTCATAAATTTCTGTGAGATCAGCTGAACTGTCGTTAACGGGTAGGGTTTCCCAAAAACCTCTTCTGTTGTCAGGCATGAGTGGCCCAAGCTTGGAAAGTATAGCTGATTTTCTCTCAAATGTTATACCTCGTGGAGAAAGCTTCTGCTTAGGCAATGGAATGCCAATTTTAAGATTTTTAATTCTCAAGAAATCCCATTCTATTTGCTTTTCAGTGTCATGGCTGTTCTTGTAGAACATCGAATTGCTGCCACGCCGAAAAGTGATGTCAGATATGTTTATAAGCTCGCGGCACAGAATGTTGTAATTTATACGACGAAGAGCAGTCTTCTAAATCGTGAAAATCCTGGACTGTCATTTTTTTCACCACAGTATTTGAACCAGTATCAGCGACAGCTTTGCAAAAATCTTCAAAGTCATACACTCGCTTGTTCTTCTTAATTGATTGCTCCACTCTATGGTGAAATTCATCGGCAGCCATAAAAGTATGACTAACTTCCAGATAACGCAGCACAACAGTTTCAATATTTACACCCTTGGAATTGACTAAATATACTAAGTAGGAAAAAAGGCACCAATTTTTGTTTTGGACCGCGCAGTTATCCAGCCACAAAATCACATTTTTGCAGTCCCGGTTTTCGAAGAAAAATGCTTGAAAGCAGCTAATTATGTCTTCCTTTTTTCTCCCTGCAATAGTCGTGCCGTAAGACTCCCAGTGTTTTGCCAACTCCATGTAACCTTTTGTCACCTACAGGAACAAAATTCTGATTGAAAACGATAAGCCTTGGACAAAACATTACCGTTTTAAATTCTTCCATGCGAGGTAACATAATTACCTTTTCTAAATCAACTGCAAATATTATGGTGTCAGTACTTTTTTGCTTCGTTTGACGTTCAACATCATCTTCATATTTTTTTCTGGCTGAAATGTTCCTAGTGTGATGACCTTCATATTCTTGGCATTTTTCGCAATTCCTGTGTCTTATTGCTGCGTTAGGGTTGTGAATAGAAAATTTTTCGCACAATTCACATTCCTCGTGTCCAAGCTTTGTGAAGGATATTTTAAGCTCATTTACGACATTCCTATAAAATCCATAGGAAACATTTATTTCAGGCTCTTTCTCACTGTAATTGCCGTACATCATGCGGATATTGATATCCGAGGGCAAATATTTCCGGTTTGGTGCATGAACTCTCCTGTAATGCGACACAACTGGACGAAAAGACATAATATGTTCTTTTACCTTTGTACTGTCTATTTGTGATGGATTCGTGTTATGACCTCGGCCGTCAGCAATAGGCTCTGCGTATTGTGTTTTATAGTATGTGTCAATAATGTTCCTCACAGCCTAACAGTTACTTTTCTTGTAACCCAAAGTTGTGAGAGAAAACATTTTACATACCGTAACTTCTCACCGTTTTCATCACATAAGAAATACGAAACAGTCTTAGTTCGATCATAGTGTTTACTATGCTCATCATAATGACTTTTTTCTTTGGTCTTGCACGCTTTTGCTGGATAGTATTAGCTAAAAAAATGTTTTTGTTCCGGCCAAGACATTTTCAGAAATTACGATTAATAATTTTGCGGTAATCCTCTGAGAATTTCGTTGAACATTTTTTTTACAAATGTTCTCTTGGCATCCGGGTTTCACAAAATATTTGGTATATATTTTTTCTTCTCTTTTAATTTTCTTTCGTTCTTTAAGACTAACATCATATCTTTTGCGCTTTCTTACTGTCCCTTTTTTTGTAAGTTCATCTTTTGTAGATTCATCTGAAGATTCTGGAATCGTTTTTTCCAAACACGGTTGAGAACATGGAATGACGTCTGATTCGGAGCCAGAATCATCCAATAAAATATTGACTTCACGTCGTTCATAGTTTTTATTATGACCCCTCATATTTAAGTTTTTAACCACTGATTGTTTTAAGCACTGAGCGGAAATAATGTACGTTTTGTAGTTTTTTGGTGGCTCATAATCTTTATCGGCTACTGAATCGTCTGAATCAAAATCTGATTCTGATACTAGAATTTGTGGCGACCAGTTTATTTGTAGACCACTAGTGGACGGAATCTGTTCGTTAATATCAGATCTAAGCATTAGATTTTGTAAAGCGGCGCTTACTAATCTTTTATTTTTGGGAAAAACAAGTGAAATGAATGATAATATATGTTTATATTCCTACTTAATTCATTAAATATTATGTTATGTCACATAGGTGTTAAGCTAAGGCACGGTAACATTATCTAATACCAATTCCAACTTCATACAAACGGACGAAGTGCGGGCTATGCCTATGCACCTCGACCTCCGGGTGTAGACATAGTTAGATGATAATAATATTACCGTGGCTTTGTTTGACACATCTGTCTAGAAACAGACAGGTAACTGTTGAGACTACCTAGGTATACGACCTAACCTACTAAGTTATGTACCTACCTACTTGAATTAGAAACAACATGTAAACATGGATAAAACGTAAATAAACTTACCTAGGGTGGGCAGGCTGCTGACAAGCGTGGAGTCTTCGACGTCGCAGGCACAACTGGCGCGTTTCAATCAAACCCCGCCCTCCTTTCCTCACCCCTAATCGTAAATAATTTAAAGAAAAGGCATAACTGGTTATTTATGCCTTTTATACGTAAATTAATTGAGACATACATGGATCATTAATTAAGTGGACAAGGTACATCTAGCATTTAAGCCTTTTCTTTACGTTATGTCGTAGGTGTGCCCTTTCAAAGTAGTTTTTAGAAAAATCTGTAAGAAGTAATAGTCACATCTACGTATTTGTGCCTTTTCAATATAATGGTAAATAAATGTGCCTTTTCATTCTATAAAATATGAATATTAGTTTCATTTATGCCTTTTGTGCCTACAGTATCTCCGAATTTATTGAAGATAAAATTCTACAAAAAATTGAGCAGATGTGCCTTTTTTTCTGATTCTAAATATGTATATAACTCAATTTTAAAAAAAAAGTAGTTGTGGCCTTTTTTCTTACGACGGCAGAATTACTAATAAGTAATAATATCTTACCTTGGTCAAGTATGTATCAAATTTGGTTTTTGGGATATTTTGTATTTCTACAGCAATCGATGTTTTTTATCACGATCCACTGTAAACAAACGATACAGTAATCTCACTCACGACGGCCGCGACGAAAGAGCTCGGAGTGAGTCAGACTCAACTGAAAGTGTAATTAGAAAAATAAATTATTACAGGTCTACCGAAATATATTAGTTATAACTGACTTCCTACGTGATAGATGAAGAGATTAAAAAGAAAATTGAGTAGAACAATTGATATTTTCAAAGGTTATTGTGTTTACCCCTCCATGAGGACTTGATAAATCTAGAGCATAAGCCACTAAAACCACTTTTTAAATATAAAAATACAATCAATTTAAAAAAAATTATAAGTTCATTATTCATTTACTTTTCTGACAATGGGTGCGTTTGACAGAAAAAAGCGCTAGCAAGCGCTTATAAGCACTGAAATAGTTTTCGGCCAGGACACGATTGCTACTTCAGTAGCGCTGACACAATCCGCCATTTTGCTTATTTAATTTGTTTGTTTTGAAGTAGAGTTTATAAGTTGTTTTGTGCAATATTAGTTCTAAGTAATATAATGACATGAATAAACATATACATGTTATTAAAAATTCATGATTGGTAAGTTTTTAACATGAATACTTTACAAACATATATTTAAATTTGGTTAGGTTCCCTGGTTAATACTGTTACGAGCTTGAGGTTCGTGACAATAAAAAATTGCTGATTTAATTACCAAGATTTACACTTTAATTTACTTTACACTAATTAAAACTTAAAACACTAATAATTAATCACACTGATTCACTTTATTCCGCTCCGAAGCTTCGCTTGTCTCGCCAACTTCAATACTTCCTGATCGCATCTTGCAGCGCCTATTTATATAAATTAGCAGCGAAATATCCAGAATATACAAGTAAACACGCGCAAGGTACCGAGAGTTTGTGTTTCAACTTCAAGAAGTTTAGTTCTTCGGTTCGAGACTAGATGGCGCTACTGCCGTCGACTTGAGCGCGTAACACTGCCTTCTCCTAAGACATGCTCGTCCCAATCATTATCGGCCCCATAATAATAAATGTCTCGCTAAATTCAATACTTCCCCGATCGCGTCTTGCAGCGCCTATAAATACAAATTAGCACCGAAACATCCAGAATATTCATGTAAACACGCGCAAGGACATTTTTTCAGACATTTGCTGGCCCAATTGTCTGACGTGCTCATAAATATCATTCATTTTGTTCCGCAAGTCATTTGCATAATCGGTTATACTGCGTGGGGTATCAGGTGGTATCCCGGTGATCAGGTCTGCAAGCAGCCGTAATTCTCTTCCAAAGTTTGCGAAAGCTGGTGTCGCTGCTGTACTTTCGTGAACAGCGCTTCGATATGACAACAAAAACGGTTATATGTGCTTGTCCCAATCTCATTGCCGATTGACTACAACTTTTGCTAGGTACCTCTCCAATGTCTGATTAAATCGTTCTACCATTCCATCAGATTGCGGGTGATAAGAAGTCATTCTTGTTTTAAGAGTACCCATAACTCGGCAAGTTTCCTGGCATATTTGAGACTCAAAATTCCTTCCTTGATCGCTGTGAATCTCTAAAGGTACTCCAAAACGACAGAAGACTTCATGATCTAGCGTATCAACTGTTGAAGCTTCTTGATTTGGAATAGCGAAGACTTCTGGCCACTTAGTGAAGTAATCCATCACAACCATGAAATACTTGTTACCGCTTTAACTCTCCGGAAACGGCCCCGCCACGTGAATGGCTATTCTCTCCAATGGTGCACCAACATTGTACAACTTCAATGCACCTTTACTACGAGTCTGAGGTCCCTTTACAGCCGCACAGCTTGTATATTTGCGACACCAGTCCTCGACATCGTTTCGACAGTGGACCCAGTAAAACCGTTCTTGGATCTTCAGTAGAGTTCGTTTAACTCCCAGATGGCCTCCTGAACAATCATTTTGCTACAGCTGTAGAACATCCGGTACTTTAGCTTTAGGGACAACCATTTGCAAATGACAGCTGTCTCCCCGAACATTTTCCCATTTACGGCACAGAACTCCATCCTGAAGCAGCAAGCTGTCCCATTGGGCCTAATAGCTTTTAGTGGTCGAACTCATCGCTGAGACGTCGCTTCATTTGGACTTGGGAGCACTGGCCTTCATCCATTCCAGAATCGGCTTGATGTCCGGATATTCCTGCTGTGCGTGTTGTAAGCTGTCCTTCCACTCGTTGCTGAGGTGTTCTGTCCTGAGCATCCTCACGGATACCACTTCCTATCTCTCCTGCCTAGTACAATGTTTGCAATCTTCAGAACAAGGTCTTCTTGACAATGCATCTGCGTTGCCATGAGATTTCCCGCTACGATGTTCGATCTCAAAGTCGTATTCCTGCAGTAGTTCAATCCACCTCGCAACTTGCCCCTCTGGATTTTTAAACTGCAATAACCATTTTAGTGCAGCATGGTCAGTTCTTAAGTGAAATTTTCGCCCCAGAAGATATTTGCTAAAATACTGCAACGACTTTACCACAGCTAGCAATTCGCGTCTTGTGATACAATAGTTCCTTTCCGGTTTTGTCAACGACTTGCTGAAATACGCTATCACGACCTCTTAGACACCATTCCGTTGAGACAACACACCGCCAAGTCTATCACTTGCGTCTGTGTCAACTATAAATTCTTTGCTTGCATCAGGGTATCCCAAAATAGGTGTTTTGCACAGACGGTCCTTGAGCTCCTGGAATGCGATATTGCAACTTTCATCCCAGCAGAAATGTCGCTTCTCCTCGGTTAGCTTGTGCAGAGGTTTGGTTATATCTGCAAAGTTCTTCACAAATCGCCGGTAATAGGAGCACAAACCCAAAAATGCTCTAACCTGCGTCTTGTCTTTTGGAACCGGCCAATCCTTGACAGCGGCGATTTTCTCTGGATCTGTGCGGATACCTTCTTCCGATACTACAAACCCCAAAAAGTTAACTTGCCGTTGGAATAGTGAACATTTCTTCGGGCTCAACTTGAGGTTGGCACTCTGAATCTTCACGAGCACGCGTTCCAGGTTTTGAAGGTGTTCCTCAAACGTACGGCCTACGATGATGATGTCATCCAAGTAGACCAGACAGGCATCGCCAATTAGCCCGGTAAGTACAAGTTCCATCAGCCTTTCAAACGTTGCTGGAGCATTGCACAAACCAAACGGCATTACTTTAAATTCCCACAGACCCTTTCCCGTCGAGAACGCAGTTTTCTCCTTGTCAATTCCAACTTGCCAGTAGCCACTTTTTAGATCCAGCGTGCTAAATCACTTTACTCCTGTAAGCATGTCCAGCGTGTCATCAATTCTTGGCAAGGGATAGCTGTCCTTCTTCGTAACATCGTTCAGACGGCGGTAGTCAACACAAAACCGCATGCTGCCATCCTTCTTCTTTACCAGCATCACTGATGAACACCATAGACCAGAGGAGGGTTCAATAACACCAGCCTTCACCATTCCTTCAATCATGGTTTCCACTTCCTTTTCACGTGCTATCGGCAATCTTTTTGGCCGCTGACGGATAAGCAATTCTTCTACTGTGTTTATTTTGTGTTGAACTAAGCCAGTCTTTCCTATTTTTTTTTTGTTTGATGATAATACATCGGCGTACTTAAGTAAAAACTTCTTCGCCTTAACCAATTCGTTCGGGGACAGAACACTGCGACAGTCTTCCAAAAGTGTGGTCACTCTCGTTTCTGAATCCTTGCTGGGGGTCCCACTCGATATATGTTGGCACCGACGTAACCAATCCACTTCCTCACAAGTACCAACCAGTGTACCTTTTTCTATAATCTATTCACGGTCACAAAGGTTCAGCACACGTACTCCTGAGATGTTTACCCTTTCCAGAAGTACAAAACGGTGAGCTTGCCCACCGTTTTGAGGAAGAATCGGTTAATCTTCCCGATCTCGGCGGAAGAACAATCTTCTTAATGCTGTACACGTTTCCTGGTAACGCACCTTCCATAAAAATTTCCTCCTGACCATATTTCAAAACACCTTGCTTAACGTCGATCTCACAACAATTATTCCTCATAAAGTCTAGGCCTAGGATGCAGTCCACCAACGCCTCAAGGAGCTGCTCATAAGTCACTTACTCACCGAGAGCTTCCAGAACGGTTAAGGCCTGATAGCGCAGGCTTAGTGTGAGAGCAGTCATGGCCTGACTTTTATTCCAGCCATAACGGTTTCAAACTAGATTTTGTAAGCTGACCAGGAAGAAGTCCCGTCGAACGGTGGCACTTTGAACCCACATAGCGAAGGTGTTGTAGCTACTACGGGAGCTGTAATTCCATCCCCCAGTTTGAGGTCGTCCAGCGTTTTCTTCACGTCAGCCATCACGTTGTCAACCCGATTGTTCACTTGGTTGATTCGGGTTTCAGCTTTCGCGATTTGGGTTTCAGCTTCTGACAGGCGGTTGTCATGCTGAGCAACCCTATCCTTCACCTCCTTGATCTCCTTCCCGAAGGTAGCGTGAAGGTCCTTCATGAGGAGCATCTGCTCTTCCAACCGACGGGCCTGTTCCTCTTGTCCGTCCCGCAGCTGCTCTTCCAAACGACGGACCTGTTCCTCTTGTCCGCCCCGCAGCTGCTCTTCCAAACGACGGGCCTGTTCCTCCTGTCAGCGATCCTGCTCCTGCAGCATCACCATCAGAGCACCTAAGTCAGGTGCAGCAGAAGTAGGAGCTACTGACGGGCCTGCCGCCGGCGACTGGCCCTCCGACGTCAGCGGCGTTGCACCACCAAATCTTCTTTGGTCCGTCTCCTGCTAGCGTTGACTTCGGGTACGGACACCCTCCGTTTCCTCCTTAGGTAAAATCGGCATGATTTTATCCCACTTCTGACACCAATTGTTACGAGCTTGAGGTTCGTGACAATAAAAACTGCCGATTTAATTACCAAGATTTTCACTTTAATTCACTTTACACTAATTAAAACTTAAAACACTAATAATTAACCACACTGATTCGCTTTATTTCGCTTCTCGTCGAAGTCGTGACGGCCGCCACTCGGAGAAAACCATCAGAACCAGGAAATATCTTGCTGATTCGCCCGAGATGCCAGCAGATAGGTGGCGAGTTCTCGTCCTTTAACAAAACTAAATCATTTAATTGCAGGTCCCTGCATTTCACTCGCCATTTTGTGCGCTGTTCCGCACCATCGTTCTCCATAGTTGCCGGAAGTGCTGCCTCACCTGCTCGAGGCGCTGAAATCGATCGAGACGTCCGTTATTGATGTCCACGTAGTTTGGTGATGTAATAGATGTCAATGGCCTACCAATCAAAAAGTGAGCCGGTGTTAGGGGTTGGAAATCATTTGGTGAAGTACTGAGAGAACACAGGGGTCTGCTGTTCAGGAGGGCCTAGATTTGTGCAAACAAAAACGACGATTATTCCTCAAATGTGAGGTGAACTCTAAGTAAACTCTATGCCCGAGAAGCAACAAAATCACAAATAGAATAATTGTTTAATTGTAAAAAAATTATCCCTTTAGTTCTTGCTTGTTTTATCGATGACGTATGAATATTAAATTATAATTAACTTCAAAAATGTCATCTAATGTAGTTTTTTCATTTATATAATTATAAAAGTTTAATTTATGTCACTTGTGTGCATAGTTACGTATTATGCTTACTAGCGGAAATTTTTTTATTTACTTAAGATGTGCCTCATAATCGGACATAAAAACTGCCAAGCGAATACAATCGTAAAAAATAAATAAGATAATTCTATTTTAGAATGTATGGTGCAATACCGTCACATTCATGTAACTAAATTTAAATAGCTGACGATGCTTGTACAGAGATAAACAAATAAAAAAATTAATAAATAGAGATAGTGGTAAAATTAAGAAAAAGAAATAAAATAATTTTATATTTACTCCGCTATTTTGTTGTTCTTGCTAAATGTAATCTCGAGGACGAATGATAATCCCCCTCCCCCCACGCTTGATTCGTCTTGAGAATTTTTTTGTTCGTTTTGGCATTTTAAATAAACAAATTCATAAATAGAAATAGATTAACTTAACAAAATACAACAATAAACTCAATGATGGTAATATAATATCAAGCAATATAAATTCAACTGGAAATTACAAAACTTTTCCCTTTTTTTTGACTGCTGTTAGGTACTTCATACAAATTGCTCGGATGCTAGGCACTAGCACAGATTATACACATTAGTGTTGCTAGGTATCCCAATGTGCACGGGAGGTTCCGATTTTCAGGTGCCAGGTGACACGTCCCGATTTACCAATAACTGAGACGCCAAATGTTCTGATTTTTGACTATCCTCGTTAGTCGGAACTTCGATCGATAATTATAATAGCAAAACTGAAAAAATCTGTAAACTGTTACTGTGGCTGTTATCACTTTTAAATATTTTAGCTTTAAATCATTCATATTTTACATATTTTCTCACCAAACTCGCACTAATGTAGTCAACATCAAATTTTTCAACTATGCGTATTATGTAGGCGAGATACAGATATCATTCATTCTGTTTAATTTTTTCTCTCGTTGAGTGATTCCACCCGCCCAGCCACGCTATGCATCCAAGTTTTCAACTCGACCATTATTTATAAATTAATTCTTTTACTAGTAACTTGTATAGTACATAACTAACATACCGCAGTTTAGGTAAATACATTTAGTAAAATTATCACACTCTTGTAGGTTAGTTAGTTAGTTTTTCTACTAGTCAATTACTTCAAACAGTTGTCGGTACTGTTGTTTTTAATAAACAAGGTGACATTATGCATGCAATGCAAGGATTTTATGTGGGCATTAGGGGTTATAATTTGATTATGAATGAATATGTGCTTTTTTGTTATATGGTGCCGTTTTTGAGGTTTTTTTGAAATGCATGCGATAAACATTAAAAGATTTATTCGGAAAATTCATATTTTTCAACGATAACTAATCGCTTAACAAGTTCCGATTTGCCGAACAAAAAAAACCAGAAGGACGAATATGCAATTTTACCGATATTTGGATAAATTACGTAATATATTTTTCCGATGTTTAGATAAATTGCACAAAACATTGCGTATCGTGTCAGAAAGACCTTCATGGATACAAAAAAAAAAATTTATTTTTTATTTTATTCGATTTGGAAATCAAATTCTCGTTTATTTTTTCTTCTGTCCTGATATTTGACACACTGTATATGGCAACACAAATACACATAATATATAGCGAAAGGCGCTAGCACTCGTACCTTGAAGGGCTGCAGGTATAGTCAACGCGGTATTGAATATTAAAGGTGCTGGTAGTGTTATTATTTGTTTTAATGTCAAGATAAATTTTGCGATTAATATAAGTTAAAAGATGATTTTTACGGTCAAATTAATAGATATTACTAAATATTCAAATTAATAGATATTAATAAATACGTAACTATGATGTTAAACTGTAACTAAAATTTATATGTATTGTAATTTATTTATAGAGAAAAAAGCAGAGAGAAGAAAGAAGGTCCTGTTTTGATTTTTTATCGATAGCTAATAAATATTGGCTTCAATCAATTTTGGCTTTATTTTGTGTATCGTTAATATTATTCCAGCTCTAGACAAGCTAGACTGAAAGCTTTCCTACATCCGCACCATGTTATAATGCAAAGACTATAGTAAGTTTGGAATGGGTTATTAAAAGCTTTTATTTTACTTGTTATGTATGTTTTTAGGGTCAAATCTTGCGACTGAATTTTAAAGCAACGCAACTGAATATGCTGAAATTTTGCATATGTTTAGGTTAAATGACAATGCCTGGTTAAATGACGTCATACAAAATCCAATATGGCGGAGGGCTCAAGAAGGCGGTCTAGTTATTTTCTATGAACTCCCCGATATGTGTATGAAACGAAATTGTTTGCTGAGAAGAATACAAAAATAATATAATATCACTCTGAATCCAATATGGTGGACATCCAAATATAAGGGACTATGTTTTTTATTCACCCCTATGATATGGATATCAAACAAAGAGGTTTTCTGAAATTAATATGAATAAGGTGACGTTTTTTATACGTGGTAGAGCCATTCTGCAATTATATTAGAAGTATAGTTGTAGCACGAATGGGTCGGCTCGACCGGTGGGGACCACACTCTCACAGAATACCAGCGTGAAATAATAGCTTAATGCTGCTGTATTTCGTATGGTGAGTGTAGAGAACCGGAGACCCTTTTTACTGGAAACGAGGCATTCCATCTTAGTCCTCACGGGTGACAACGCATCTGCATTTTGATTCGTAATCGAGGATAGATGTAGATGTCTATGGGCCTCAGCAACCACTTACCATCAGGTGGACTGTGTGCTCGTTTGTCACCCTATCCTATAAAAAAACGTCCGCGTTCAGCTCTTCGAAGAGATGGCGTAGAGGTACCCGACTTAGCAGGTTCGCGTCTTAACTAATATCGGCCTAAGCCCTGGTCAAATTCTAGCGGTGGTGAAAACGATTCTAAATTCCGGATAACAAGATGTCCTTCGTACCAATTTTAAAGAGTTATAACCCGGCAAAAAGTTAGGGATAGTTTGTGGGTGCTTAAAAAATAGGGACAAAGAGGGGTCAACTGCCGGCGCTAAGAAAACTCAATATGGTGGATGTCTGGTGATGGATGTTAAGATGGCGATCAAAAACGAACTAAGAAAAACATGTCCAGCAGGAACCAAAAATTAATTAATAGTAACAAGTTATTTTTATAAACAATCTTTTGTTTCAATGTTCTATATGTATAATATATATAAACAATTTATATTACATATATAATATGAACTGTAGTTGCCAACCCACTTGCCTTCAGCAGTGGACTTTTATGAGTTTTGATGATCCATCCATTATATTCATCTATTTAGACCATGTCACGCTCACTGTAATCTATACGTGATGCATTATTGAATTACAATGAAGCTAAGTTTACCGCAGTTTTAATGCCTTTAGCTCACAAAACACAGAAGCGTGACTGACTGCCGCTATCAACTTTACGACGTAATTTGGAAAGGTTTAGTATGACTTAAAATGTTTAATGAATAGCATATTCATATTAATGAAATTGATATAGAAATGTAGATGGCATTATTATAAAAGACGTTTTATACGTGGTAGAGCCATGCTGCAGTTATATTAGTAGTATAGTTGTAGCACGAATGGGTCGGCTCGACCGGGGAAGGACCACGCTCTCACAGAATACCAGCGTGAAATAGTAGCTTAATGCTGCTGTATTTCGTATGGTGAGTGTAGAGAACCGGAGACCCTTTTTACTGGAAACGAGGCATTCCATCTCAGTCCTCACGGGTGACAACGCATCTGCATTTTGATTTTTAATGGAGGATAGATGTAGATGTCTATGGGCCGCAGCTACCACTTACCATCAGGTGGACTGTGTGCTCGTTTGTCACTCTATTCTATAAAAAAAGAAGGACTTACTGTCATTGATTTGTTACCTCTTTTGACCTTTCTCATAGTCACCTATTACGATATCCACTGAGCGGAATAGGGGAACAGATTTTTGATGACGCCAACAAACGGAAATTTTCAAAACGTATTAGAGTCAGGCTGCAGCCATATTATGGTTTCAGCACGAATAGGTCTGCTAGACCGGGGAAGAAAAACGTTCTCACAAAATACCAGCGTAAAATAACAACTTAATGCTGCTGTGTTTCGTATGCTAAGTGCTAAGAACCAAAGGAAGAAGGAACAAAAAAAAAGGAAATTTAAACAAGCCCTAATTAAATAAAATAGTTTTGGTTATAACTTTACCATGCAATCGAATCCTCTACTTGTCTAGTACAGAGTCAAGCGGTAAAAACTGCCCAAATTTACGCAAATTGGCTTACGTAATACGCATTTAAATTGCATCAAGGAGCACTAGCATTTCACTATGAATTGAGGTGCTTATTTACCTTACCACGTGATTGTTACTATTTTATACTGTAAGGTTTATGTAAAAATTATAATAAATAAAGGCTCCAAAGATTTCGGCTTAACGTAAAAATGACACGCGAGGAAGGCAATACCGCATAAGCGTCGATACGGTAACGCCGGCCGGTATAAAGATCGAGCCTATTTCGGCTCAAGCGCTGAGGACAGTAACCTGCGTCTGCTTTACTGGAACCCGGACGGGATCCAACAAAGGATCCATGAACTCCGCACGGTCGCCCAGCAGCAGGACATCCAGGTGATCTTGCTGGGTGAAACCAAAATTAGACCATCAACGCATCTTAAGCTGCCAAACTATACGATCTACAGGAGGGACGAGGTCAATCCTCAAGGGATCGCTTACAGACGAACACCGATTCTGGTGAGGAGAGAAATAGTCCACCAAGAACTGGACCTACCAGACTTTCAGAAGATGCGTTCAATCGGCATAAAAATGGAGGCGGCGGGCGAGAAACTAAGGATTTTTGCGGAATACCACCCGCCAAGGACTCCATTCTACTGCTCAGACATCCGGACGGTTATAGAAGGTACGACACCCACCATCATCGCCGGGGACCTGAACGCCAAACACCCGGCGTGTCGTGGCGGCGTGGGTCGTGAACTATACGATGACGCAGAAAGCCAGAACTATGACGTTCTAGGTCCCGAGGAGCCGACGCACATCCCTACTGACCCTAGGAAGCGTCCGGATGTATTGGACATCTTGCTCACTAGGAACGTCAACTACCCGGTAGTTGTAGAGGTGCTGTATGACTTAAATACACAGCACCTCCCGATTCTGATTACCCTTGGCACTAAGGCAGTGCCGTTAAGACCAAGATCGACTGGAGGCTCTACCACCAACACCTGCAGGAGAGACCTCCAGTCCGCGCACCGATCCACTCAGCGGACGACGTAGAGGCCGCTACTACCAAAATAACCATGAGCATCCAGGAAGCCCTCAACGCGGCCTCTACGATCGTCCCTCACTCTGGAAGAAAGGAAGAGTTGCCGCTAAATATACGCGTGCAGCTGAGACATAAAAGAGTGCTGAGAAAGCTCTGGGCGCGCACTCGCTGCCCCAGAATAAAAACAAAACTTAAACCTTAACGGACGAACTGTCGGTTGCAATACAGGCCCACAGAGGAGAGGCCTGGGAGCGGCGCATTTGGAAGGCTGACGAACATCAAGCGTCGCTCTACACATTGAACCGGCAGTTAACGAAAACCCGACCACCTGTTTGCCCGCTGACCAACAACGCGGGCGAACAACGTTATGATGCCAAGGGCAGATCGGATATCCTAGCTGAGCACTTCGAGGAGCAGTTTATGCCGAACCCAGCAAGTGCGGAGTTCATGGAAATCCACACCGGAAGGAGAGTTACGTGCAGGAGTTCCTGTCGGGTCCGCGCCAACGCTTGCAGGAGAGTGATTTATCTCCCCCGCTAAATAGCGGAGGTCAGCAACCCGCCTGCAACCGAGGAAGGCGCCGGGGCACGACGGGATTACCAACGCTGCACTACGACAGCTGCCCGATAGAGTCCTTGTAGAGATAGGTCGACTCTATAATGGCATATTGCGAACATCCCACTTCCCGGAGGACTGGAAGAAAGGCAAAATCATCGTCTTGCCAAAACCCGGGAAGGACAGGCGTAGAGCTGCCAGCTACAGGCCGATTACGCTGCTAACGCATATAGCTAAACTGTTCGAAAGAATACTGCTCAGACGTCTCCGCCCGTGCATCCAACTTCGGGCGGAGCAGCATGGATTCAGGAGGGACCACTCAACAACAACACAGCTGGCGATAGTGCTGCACCCGCTTGGGGCCGAGCACAACCGCGGCCGCACATCGTTGGGCGTCTTTCTCGACACCGAGAAGGCGTTCGACAGGGTGTGGCACACACTGCTGGACCTGTTGCCACCATGGTTGGATGAATGGAGGATGGCCGTCAATGTTAGCAAGACGACCGCTCTACTCACTCGCCGCTATAGAAACCTACCACCACCGCTAACCCTCAGAGGCCAGGAGATCGCATATGAGAAGGCCGTGACCTACCTTGGATGTCGAATTGACAGAATGTTGCGCATGACTGCACACGTCGACTTTGTTGTCCGCAAAGCTCGATGTACGCGGGCTATGCTCCGTCCTGTCCTGGCATCCAAGTTGCCGACAAAGTCGAAGTTAACCATCTATAAAACATATATAAGACCCTTGCTAACATACGCTGCTCCGGCCTGGTATGCGCTACTGAGCAATCAACAGAAGCGGCGACTACAGGCCCAGCAGAACTTGTCATTACGAACCATAGTCGGTGCGGGTTGCTACGTCCGGAATGACGTTATAGCGGCCAACCTAAAGATTGAGAGCCTGCAAGAATTCGTGGTCCGGCTGGCGCGCGGTATGTTCGACCGCGCCGATAACGGGCCACATGAACACCTCAACGGCTTCGCGCCGTTGCACTCACGGCCCCGGACGGGCGACCCTATCCAAGAGAACTCCTCCCTATATAGATTAGGGAGTTGAGTAAATCCCACAATGCCGCAGAAAGGCCAATTTAGACATAATATTTGTGTAAAACACAAATATTGAGACAACCTCCCTTTTTGAGTTTATTACCCGACTGCGACGAAAAGTCGCCATTTATATGTTAAACGCCTTTTACTATCAAGGGGCCCAGGACCACCACACTGTAGTGTGCCGTGGGGAATGTCCGGGTAAAGGGGGTTTACCCCGAGGCCCGATACCTGCTGGGCAGAAATACCATGCAGAAGACAACAGCGTAGCTCAAGCGCTTGCGCCCTCCTTTCTGCCAAGGAGGGTCGCGTCCGTATACGGCTTAGAGATCTCTCGTCAGATCGGTAAGCCAATCCATAAAGGCGGTGTTTAGTGGGTAAAAGTCTTCACTTCTTCTTTCGGTTCTCTACACTAATTATATGTAACTTAGCAGCATTAAGCTGCTATTAAACGCTGGTAAGCCGGTTTCCGAAAATGCTTTAGTACCATAGGCCACATACATACCCTTCGGCAAATCGTACAGAAGTCCGAAGAGTACATCTGCCACTTTGCCTGGCGTATGTGGACTATAAGAAAGCCTTTGATTCCGTCGAAATTCGGGCGGTGCTACAGTCTCTTCAGCGATGCCTAGTTGACTATCGGTATATCGAAGAGCTGAAGTGTTTGTTAATGAAATAATAAAACTCGCTTGGTGGTTTGCAACAGACTAACCTTTATTTATGGTCACCTATAACAGAGTAGGCAGATTTACACTCATATACCAATAGATGGCGTTAGTAGTATGATATTTTGTTATTAAGTTACAATTTATTTATAACACCCTCTCTTAACAAAATATCCCGATAATTGCACAAGTTTTAAGAATTTAGTTTACAAATGGTTATAAGTATTTTACAATTAAAACAATTTTATAAACTACATACTTATTTTAATTTACTTCCCCTATTCCCATCAGATCTATAAATTTGTAATGTTTATTTGCACAAAGTGCTTTAGTAAATATATGCTGGTACACAAGAGGTTGGTACGTAACTAATCTTGATTTTATTATTCACCACACATTCTCTAGTAAAATGATGGCGTACATCAATATGCTTAGTGCGTTTGTGGAACATCGGATTAGAAGCCAAATTTAAAGAACTTTGACTGTCACTGTACACGCTTAAAGGTTCATTTTTACCATACATACAGTTCTAACATTACATTTTCAAATAAATTGCTTATTCACAAGCCTCTGCAAGCGCCATATACTCGGCCTCAGTATTAGACAGGGCAACTATTCTTTGCTTTCGAGACTCATAACTTATCACACAAACTGACAATATAAAACAGTAGCCTGTATATCAATGTTACAAGATGCTCGGTCGGCATCAACAAAACCATATAAATCAGTACTATTTTTCTTGAAAATTAAGCCAAAATTTTTAGTTTTTTGCAAATATCTTAACAATCTTTTCAAATGTTTCCAATGTGTTTTGTTATAACTTGTGTTATATTGGCTCAGAAAGCTTACACTATAGGAAATATCTGACCTTGTGAGAACTGAAAGATACATCAGTGATCCAACCAATTGTTCATAAGGATAAGTCTTATAAGATAATGGTCATTATCGACTCTTTCTAATTTTTTTTGGATTATTGGAGTATCTGAAGTTTTGCAATCAGTCATATTAAATCTTATCAAAATATTGTCAATGAATTTCTCTTGGTCCAAGGTTACATAATTATTTTGAACATTTACATTCATGCCAAGGCAATTTTTTGTTTGACCCAAATCTTTAATTTTGAAATCTGACTCTAATACACTTATCAACCCTTTGTAAGTTTTATTGCAGTTGTAAAAAAAATCATCAACAAATACAGCTACATAAACTTTTAAATTATTATGACATTTCATGAATAGACAAGGTTCATATTTAGATTTCTTAAAACCTAACTTTAACAAACTGGATTCCACTTTTATGTACCAGGCCCTAGCCGACTGACTTTTAGCCCATAATATAAATCCACTAAAACCCACGTATCATTGTCCCTAAAAGATTTCAGTTCTTCTTGTATATCCCTGCACCAATGCTCCCTTTATGGTCCCATGAGAGCGTCCTGTAAAGATATTTGTTCACTAGTAAAGTCTTCAACACACATGTTGGAAAAACCATACCTCTCTGGTACACGACGAACACACTTCTCTTCTTGAATGACAGCATCACTCTGAGTAGCGACCAAACTATCATCTGTTCAGCACTCATTATATTCGTCAACCTGATCACTTGACGAATTACTTGTAATATATGTTGGTTCTTCTCTGTCTGATCTCTCATTGTCTTCAATGCTTATTGAATTTTCCTCTTCAGCACCTGTATTCTTTTCTATATCTTTGTCTGGCGCCCTCTCTTCAACCATAACCTCTACTGTGTCATTCATATCACTTTTCATGACCACTACATCCCGTGCCACAGTAATTTTATTTGTTTTCAGGTCATATAACCTGTAGCCTTTGGTATTTTCTGAATACCCAACCAAATGTAACATTTGTGATTTTTTATCACATTTGTTACGTCTCACTGATGGAATGTGGACCATAACTGGACTCCCAAACACTAATATGTTGTAGATCGGGTTTTCTGTCAGTCCACATCTCATATGGGGTAGTATTATTGTCCAAAACTGCTGCTGGTATTCGATTTTTCAAATATACTGCCGTATTCACAGCTTCGGCCCATAGGTGTTTGTCGAATGAATCGTCATGCAGAAGACAGAGTGCTTTTTCTACAATTGAACTATTGTAACTTTCACTTAAGCCATTCTGTTCCGGTGTAGAGGGAACTGTCCTTTGATGAACTATCCCATGTCGCTTTAAGTAATTTTCCATCTCAATGAGCAGAATTCCCCGCCGTTATCGGACCGCAATATCTTAATCCGTTGTGACTGCTGATTCTCTACCTGCTCTTTGAATTCACGAAAATACTTAAAAGTCTCATTCTTTTCCTTTAGAAAGTAAACAAAGCACATCTATAATCTTCAATAAACAACAGATAGTATCTACACAGGTCTATATAAACCACATCTAGGACTCTGCTGCTCATGCTGGTACTAGTAGAGAAAGGCAGCCTGCTTTGTTTGCCTTCGCAGCAAACTACACAATTTGATTTGCTTATATTCTGATTTTTTCTCGTAAGTTACACCTTCGACGTCATTGTAGTGCGGACTTTTCTATCCAGGACGTTAAGTTCAGTCTGAGTCCACCTGAGTATGCCAAAGGTATACATACATGAGAACAGACATGACCCAGCCGTTATATGCGTGTGTCTTATTCACATCGGACAAAAGGTAAACAATTTGGTCAAGCGTGCATAAAACACGTCGCAAACTGACTGTTTCATACCAGCCTTATCGATACCGATGTTCTGTGACATACCCAGCTATAGGTATGTTTCAGCCTCGGAAAGGGTCCTTAAGTTGACGGGCATAGATAAGTCTATTCCCTCCGAGTTAGCAAACCTTCCCTTTTCAACATGGAGGATCGCACACTTATCCGTCCCCAGCTCCATTCCAATAGAATTGCTAAATTCACAAGTGATGTTTAGCAATTCCATAAGATGGAAGCCACTGGGGGTGAATAACTTGAGGTCAATCATATAGAAAAGGTGGGTCACTTTTGTACTTCCTTTCCGAAGCTGATATCCCCTCCCGGAGCCCTCTAGTAAAGTACTGAGAGGGTTCAGAGAGAGGCAAAACCAGATTGGACTCAGACAATCGCCCTGGAAGATACCTCTTCTTATCCTTATTTGGTTCTCCGCAGCCAGATAGCAAAGGATCGTACTCCACTGCCCCATAAACTGCTCGGTGAAGTCTCCAACTGTAGAGTCAATCTTGTACGCTGGAGGACTCTCTTTAGCCATGTATGGGGCACCGAGTCGAATGCCTTTCTGTAGTCTATCCAGGCAGTGGAGAAGTTCCGACGGTTGCGTTTCATCACTTTGCCAATGACCGCGTCAATGAGGAGTGGTTCCTTGGTTCCACGACCACCGCTCCGACATCCATTTTGAGCATGTGACATCACCTGATTTAGCTCCAGATGACGAGTGATTCTCGCGCTCAAAATGGATGTCAGAGTCTTACATATGGTGAGTAGACACGTGATGGGGCGGTATTTGCTCGGGTCTGTGGTATCCAGATCTTTAGGTTCAAGTGAGTGATCCCAGTAGTGAACAGGCTCGGGAGCGACTTCTGATCGAGAGCCTATTGAAACTGTCGGGCGAGCACAGCGTGACTTACTACGAACCCCTTCAGCCAGTAATGATGCAGCCCGTTGAGCCCCCAACTTTTCCAGTTCGGGGCCCTACGGAGCGCCTCAGCCACGTCTTCAGGTGTTATGGTGACGGGGTCCATAGACGTAACACTTGCACTCTGGCTCGCCACAACTTCTATCCAAAGACCCTCGCTGTGGTTTACGGGCTCTGACCACAGGCCACGCCAAAATACGACAGTGTCAGCCTGATCCGGTCCTGGGCCCGCTCCACATAACTCTGGTCATTCCAATGATTTATAGAGCCTCTTTTGATCACTCTGGAAGAGACGATTCTGGTTGAACCGCCTTGACCTCTCGCTTAATAAGCAACAGTAGCCTAATGGCAGGGCGCGGACCGTGAACTCAAAAAGGTCGTGGGTTCGAATCCGCCATTCGACTACTGGCGTGAACCACTCGTAACACAAGCAAATTAAGCTTACCACGAGTGGTTAAGGGGAATATTAGTAATGTTTATAGCATTGTTAATATTCTTTTTTTTTAAATCGTCGAATCCACTTCCCCCAAGCAGCGATTTTTTGCTTCAGGTCACCTGAGCGCTCCGTTAGTTTCTGCGTGATATCCGGCTGGGATAAACTAATATTTGTCCTAGCAAATGCCATTCTAACGATGCGCATAACTCTCGGTTTATTATTACCCGACCTGAAGCTTGTCAGTCTGCCGATAAGGGCCCTTGCCTTTGCAATACGGTCCTTTTTTTCCAGGCTTTGATGGCGCTACTTTGTTCAGTAGCACGTCCAGCCATGGGAAGTTTGGCGCCAGTAATACGGCATACTCCCAGTGCACCGCCAAAATGTATTGAGTCCGTCTCGCAAAGGTCCCGGCTGGCTTCCAAATAGGTCACCAGCATTGGGTTAAGAACCCGCACGACAGCCCGATTTAACTTGCTAAGGGGTATGCGGGGAAGTCGCGGTCGATTTTCGAGAGGCATGCTGCGCGTTTCCAGCATCGACTCTTCCAATATGCTCCTCATTTTCTCTGGTTCGTGGGAGACTATTTCATCATCGTCTGAATTAACCAAAAATGGAATATTGACGGCAGCATCCACATATGCAGTTTGATGCGCATCTAGTGGCGCCGCATTCCCAGCCGTAGCATTTCCATTCGATGAGAGAACAGCCTCACGTCGTAGTCGTTCGAGTTCGACGTCACCAAATATGTTGGAGCGCAGGATGTACCGAACTCGGTCTGCCAGGTTTTGCTCAGTGACGGATAGAGATGGCTTCAGCTCTGCAAAAAAGCGATGCATCCGAGCCCGATACGCCAAACATCCAGTTTATTCCCATTTTGCCCTAAAGTACGCCCGCAGTGCGTGTGCGTTCATTAATTGTGACCAACGCATGCGACGTCTTCCACCAGCGGCGGGTGCCGCTTGCTGAGTCCGAGAAGACCCAGCCAACACCAAGCCATCTGGTGGGGATGATGGATGCGGGGGGCTGCTAGGTGGTCTTGCAGCACCCCGCGCTCGGCTGGCGGCCAGCATAATGTCGCATTATTATTATTATATGGGGTATCTATACAGTTTTCTCATCTGTTTGGGTTCTATAAATATATAATTATAAATTAAAATGAAAAGATAAATATACATAAATATGATTAAAATAAAATAAATACAAAATAACATAAATAAATAAAAGCCCAATCAGATTGAAGCACTTGGCAGGGGAGACCAAACGGTCGAGGGTTAGGAGGAAAGGGAAAGAAACCGGCGGACGATGCGGGCGGTATCGAGGAGCACCGCCTTCTGCATTTGAGCCCGGAGCGGTCCGTCACGGAGTCCCGACCCGAGAGGCTGACTGGGATTAGCTCATTCGCAGAGACGACTACAGGAATAATTTTGGCCGGCATACCACCCCACATGTCGGTCACCTCGTGAGCCAGGTCCAGATATTTTGTTCGTTTATCTGTTTCGGCTTTCACGAGGTTCTTGGTATACGGAATGGTAATGTCGACCAAAAATATCCTTGAATGTGCCCGGCCCATCAACACAATATCAGGCTTATTCGCAAGAATAGTCCTGTCTGTGATGATGGCTCGGTCCCAGTAGAGCCTGGCGCGATCATTTTCGAGCACGACTTCTGGCAAGTACTTGTAATACGACACTTTCCGGTCCACGAGATCGTATTTCAGAACAAGCTCCTGGTGTAGAATTCAGGCTACTAGGTTGTGCCTGTGCAAGTACCAGAGTTAGAAAGCGCCGAACAACCGGAGATGACATGCCTAAGTGACTCCCCGGGATGGTGACAAGCTCGACAGACGTCGACAGTGCCATCCTTTCCAATAATTATCGGATATACATCCTTTATCCGATATTTGTTGGTCTTAATAACCTGATACTGTATTGCACAGACAAAACCCTCGGTTTTCCCGAAGAGGTCATCGAAACGTAGCCAGTTGAGGGAGGCGGTTGTATCTACGTGGGGCTCATGTAGAGCCCTGTAGTACCTCCCGTGGATCTCCTTTTTCTTCCATACGGTTACTTGGTCGGAAATGCTCTGTACTACCGGGTCCTGCCATTGCTCGATGGCTAAGGATAGAGGGGTAAGTCCCTTATCACTAGAAGTGACATCATTATAGAATGGATCATCCGATCTCAGCAGGAAGTAATGACGGAGGCTGCAAACTTCGCGATAATGCATGGTGAGCATGCTCAAGAAGACACACCCACCATGCTTTCGCGGCAAGTACAGCCTTATTACCGACGATCTCGGATGATGCATCCTATGGGACGTCATTGTAGTGCAGACTTTTCTATCCAGGGCGTTTAGTTCAGTTTAACTCCACCTCAGTATGCCAAAAGTATACATGAGGACAGGCATGACCCAGGCTCTATATGCGTGTGTCTTATTCACACCGGACAAAAGGCTGTTAAGCACTTTGGTCAAGCGTGCATAAAACACGTCGCAAACTGACTGTTTCATACCAGCTTCATCGATACCGATGTTCTGTGACACCCAGGTATCGGTATGTTTCACCCTCGGAAAGGGTCCTTAGTTGACGGACATAGATAAGTCTATGCCCTCAGATTTAGCAACCCTTCCCCTTTCAACATGGAGGACTGCACACTTAAATCACTGAAATCCCCTCCCGGAGCCCTCCAGTAAAGTACTGAGAGGGTTCAAAAAGAGGCAGAACCAGATTTGACTCAGACAGTCGCCCTGAAATATACCCCTTCTTATCCTTATGCGGCTTTCCGCAGACGTCATCCGCTGGCCCAGATGACAGAGGATCGTACTTCACTGCCCCATACACTGCTCGAGGAAGTCTCGAACTGTACAGTCAATCTTGTACAGCTCGAGGACCCTCTTTAGCCATGTATGGGGCACCGAGTCAAATGTCTTTCTGTAATCTATCCAGGCGGCGGAGAAGTTCCGACGGTTGCGTTTCACCACTTTGCCAATGACCGCGTCAATGAGGAGTGGTTCCTTGGTACCACTACTGCCGCCCTGACATCCATTTTGAGCGCGCGACATCACCTGATTTGAGTCAAAGTCATTTTTTATTATTATTATTAATTCGTCGCCTGGGTAAAGAAATCTGGTGAATACCATGCATATTCATGCTTACACCATTAGTGTTTTGGAACTTGACATTTAAAAGGTTTTTCTATCCTCGTTGTATAAGATTTGTCAATGCTTCTGCTGTCACGACCCTTGTTCGTCCCTTCCGCACGATTAATTCCGTTTCATTACCCCTTTAACGTACGGCTATTATACAAAGCACCCTTTCATGATTGTCCAGTTTGTATTTTTCTTTTAAACCTATTTAAAATACATACTTTGGTTGTAAGAATAATACATTAACTGATAAACTAATCGAATTTTATAATTGATTGACATTAATTCATTCGTAACAGCAATTCAAAGTGAACTGCTTCCTTTGACAAGTGGGTTGACATCCGCGGTTTTTTTTTTCATTATTTTGCGTTGTTATCAGGAAAATGCTCTTACGACAGCCACGGGATGGTAAGGGGTAGTGGGTTCTATTACGCAGGCACCAAACAACAATTTTTTATTTTACATTACGATTGATAGCATGAACAACATGAATACTATTTACTCATACATGTTCCGAATAAGGTATTTTAAAAAGAGCCACTTTGCCACGCGTTGTAGCACGAATTCGTCGGCTTGATTGGGATAGCACCATGAAAAAAGAAAAAACAGATTAAGGCTGCTGTGTTTTGTATGGTGAGTGTAAAGAACCAGAAACACTTTTTACTGTAAATAAAGCATTATTTTATCTTAGTCCTCAAGGGTGAGAACGCGTCGGCATTTTGAATCTTAATCGAGTATAAATGTAGATAGCATTAGGTAGACTGTGTGCTCGTATGCAGAATCAATTTACTATCAGGTAGACTGCCTGCATAATGCTCATTTGATACCCTTGTTTTATAAAAATATATACATTATTTTATCTTATTCATATTTTCCTGATTTTATATTCCAGGTTTCTTACATTTTATCAATCGCTACTATGAGGTTTGTGATGCAGATCTCTCTGGTGGTACTCATTTTGTTCTGATTATAATATTATTATCAATTAGCTTTTACCTGCAGTTTCTATAGTATTTAACGAAAAACCGATTTTTTACCACTGAAATTGCTTGTAAAACTAAAAGTTGCAACTTTAATCATTTAAATTTAAACGAAAGGGTTAAATTGTCCTATAATAGGAATAGGAAAAAGATGAGTCTTTGAGAAATGACTACATATTCATACCATTTGCTGTATATACTAACAGTCCGTGGGGTTCACGTGCGGTGAAGTTCCTATAGGAACTTAATCCGCGACTGGTTGTCGCTGCAGGTAATAAGAGGGCTGGTTCTTTTCTCGCTCAACGGTTAAGTATATCCATACAGCGAGAAAATTCAGCCAGCGTTCTTGGCACGATACCACGGGAAATAGAACTGAATGATAATTTAATTTATTAGTTTTTTATTATTATAGATGTTTAACATTATAATTTTTTCAAATAACTTAAATTAAATTAAAGAAGATAAGTTTGATATCGGATAAGTGAATTAAAATTAATCGAATAAAATTATATAGAGTACGTGGTATGAGGTCAGTTTTTCTTTTAAGGCTCTATTATAATTCACGTAGCGCACGTCATAAAACCTTAAAAACGGCAAGTCCCCGTGCGAGGATGGAATTACAGCGGAGCTTCTGAAAACGGGTGGAAAACAGGTACTTGAAGTCCTTCAGAGGTTCTTTAATTCCGTCCTCCGTGGTGGCACTACTCCGGAGGCGTGGAGCAGAAGTGTGGTGGTCCTATTCTTCAAGAAAGGTGACAAAGCCCTCTTGAAGAACTACAGACCGATATCCCTTCTGAGCCACGTCCACGTGCTGTTTTAGAGTCATTACGAATCGTCTCGCACGCAGACTCGACGACTTCAAGCCTCCCGAACAAGCCGGTTTCCGAAAGGGCTTTAGTACCATATACTTCGGCAAATTGTACAAAAGTCTGAAGAGTACAATCTGCCACTTTGCCTTGTGTATGTAGACTATGAGAAAGCCTTTAATTCCGTTGAAATTTGGGCGGTGCTACAGTCTCTTCAGTAGTGCCAAGTTGACTGTCGGTATATCGAAGTGCTGAAGTGTTTGTACAGTAGGGCTACAATGGCTATCCGAGTACAGCACCAGAGTACGAAACCTATCCAACTGTAAAGAGGTGTAAGACAGGGTGACGTTATTTCTCCGAAACTCTTAACCGCTACATTGGAAGACGTTTTCAAGCTACTGGACTGGAAAGGATACGGTATTAACATCAATGGCGAGTACATCACTCACTTCGATTTGCCGACGATATACTCCTTATGGCAGAATCGCTGGAGGACTTAAGCACTATGCTCAATGAGCTCAATAGTCAACCCAACGGATAGGTCTTAAGATGAACAAAGACAAGACAAAGATCAAGTTTAATGTCCATGTCACACCTATGCCGGTAGTTGTTGGGAGCACTACAGTAGCTCGAAGTTGTTGATGAGTACGTTTAACTGCGACAGAAATTCCGACTAGGTAAGTCCAACTTCGACCGAGAAGTCAATAGACGGATTCAACTCGGCTGGGCAGCGTTCGGGAAATTAGTAAAAATAGCTCGAATAACCGACAACCGTTAGGGAAAAATTCAAATTTCGCTAAAACGTCTACAGAGAAAATTGGGAAAATAAAACATTATTGTAACTATAAATTTTTAGATCGTACCACTTATGTAAACACGAGTAACGTATCTTTCCGTTACAAAGCAGTATCATCAAACGAAATTGAAAAAAATATAGATAAATTAGACCTTCATAAATCACCGGGTGTAGATAAAATAAGAGTAAAGGATTTAAAGTATGTAAAGAAAGCCGTATATATATATATATATCAGCCCTTTGCTTGAAAAATTTGTGTTTGCAAAAAAGGCAAGTATTCGTCCAATATTTAAGCAAGGTAATCATTTAGAATATTCAAATTATAAGCCGATTGCTATATTGTCAGTAATAAATAAAATAGTGGAAAAAATAATAGTTAAGCAAATTAGCACGTTTTTGGAAAAACATCATATAATAACTACAACACAGCATGGGTTTAGTAAAACATACAGTACATCTACCGTACTATCACGATTTGCAAATGATGTCAATGATAAACTAAACAATAAAAATTATGTCTATATGTGAACCACACATTTTTACAGTTACTTTTAACGGATTATGATAAAACAATACAAAACGCAAAATCTGTACCTTTAAGTATCGTCATCATCTTTATCATACTTTGATAAACTACAGTTGGACTAGACTAGACACAGTTTTAATGGCATAAAGAGCCAGTATAATAACAGACTGAGAAGCATTAAATCAGCTCTTAACATAGCTATGAAAAATTACATTGGTTCCGTCGGGGACCAAACTGGGTTGTTTTTGTACTGTGAAATTTACGAAGAGAGCTAATTCCCCGAGCTACACAGCTACTACAAACTAGTATATACACAATAACGTTACAACCTATAAACGGCTCACTGCGGAGCAACCCTTGTCTCACCTATTATACGTGGTAGAGCCATGCTGCAGTTATATTAGTAGTATAGTTGTAGCACGAATGGGTCGGCTCGACCGGGGAAGGACCACGCTCTCACAGAATACCAGCGTGAAATAGTAGCTTAATGCTGCTGTATTTCGTATGGTGAGTGTAGAGAACCGGAGACCCTCTTTACTGGAAACGAGGCATTCCATCTTAGTCCTCACGGGTGACAACGCATCTGCATTTTGATTCGTAATCGAGGATAGATGTAGATGTCTGTGGGCCACAGCAACCACTTACCATCAGGTGGACTGTGTGCTCGTTTGTCACCCTATCCTATAAAAAAAAAAAAAAAAAAAACCTATTGTAGCGTAATGAGTTTATAAAATCTGCTACGATTTTAAGGCGTCATATCAGGTCGTAACTCAATGTAGGTCATCGTACAAGACATAAAATAAATAAATAAAGAAATATATATATATAAATTATATAAACACTCACGCCTGTCAGCCAGAAGGGTAGGCGGAGACTACGGACTTCCATTTGGCACGATCCTGACTTACCTCTTTCGCCTCCTTTACATCTATATATCTACGCATACGAGTACATGCTCGTCGGTTAAGGGTACTTTTAATGTGGCCCATTTTCTAAATATCTCCTATTTGGACGATAAACTTTCTTCTAGGGCGTCCCTAACCGACTCTGCAGTTCGCATCTGCCATATAAATTTGCTTTGTCACTCTTTTCTCATTCATTATTTCTACATGACCAAACCACCGAAGCATTCCTTTCTTAGTCCTGGTCACAACATAATCTTGCATACCACATTTATCTCTTATCACACAATTTCTCAGCCTGTGTTCAGATTTAACCCTAGCATACTCCTTAAAGACCGCATTTCTGCAACATTTATTCTATTTTCGTGATTGTTCTGCCACACACAACTTTAACTACCATACTTTAAATTAGGGACTAACACAGCATTATGAATTAACATACGTGCCTTTTTTTGACACATTCTGATTCTTCAAATCAAAATAAATCAAAATAAAATAGATTTACCTATTATCAAATTTAAAGTGAATCATTTTTTAATAAATGGACGGCTTCATGGCGCAGTAATTTAGCTTTGAGGTGAGGCGCTGAGTACCACAGGTTTGAATCCCGCACGCAAATTTTATATATGACCTACCAAAAATTATTCCGGGCCTTAGATACTTAAACTGCCTCCAAGATTTAAAAGATAATCCTAGGTATATAATAAATATGGTATATAATAAAGATAATTGCAGTCAACATCAAACAAAATATCTGAAAATTTACATTTGAATTTTGATACTGACTCTATCACTGTCACACCCACAAACTTATATATATATATATATATATATATATATATATATATATATAGATCTCTTTACGGTAAATGTTGATCAGACGCGACTTCACGCGAGCACTTTTGTTGATCCGAAAACGCATGTTGATCCGGCGCCTTTTGTTGATCCAATATGCATCTCTGGTAACTAATGTGGCTCCGACCGGATCAACATCTGCACTCACGAGACTGTTTGCTAGCGTTGGTCGAAGTTGATCCGATATACAAATCCACCTTGCGATGGTTACGGAAAATGTTGATCCGATTTAAATGAGCCAATCAGAGCACAGCAAACGATACGATAAACGATCGAATTGGCTGAATGCAACCGCGACGTTGCCGTTTCGTATCTTTGGCGGTACAAGCTACAGATTAAATGCGTGTTTGTAATGCATTCAGGGTGCTGTTTGGTCTACCTCGTTATTTTACGTTACATATAGCTTACCGGTAGAAATAGGTTATTTCTAGAGAGACTGACTTCAAAGCAGAGTAGTAGTTTTCTAAACTTATTGCCTTTAACAATTTGGATAAAATTCTGAATTTAAATAATATTTCAGTTACATGGTTTGTCATGTAGAAAGAATGAATGAGGAAAGGGTAACAAAGCAAATTTATATGGCAGATGTGAACGGCAGAGTCTGGAAGGGACGCCCGAAAAGAATGTTTATCGACCAAATTAGTAATATTTTGAAAATGCGCTACATTAAAAGTACCCTTAACCGACGAGCATGTATGTGTAGATATATGTAAAAGAGGCGAGAGAGGTATGTCAAGATTGTGCCGAATGGAAGTAGTGGTAGTCTCTACCTACCCCTCTGGGTGACAGGCGTGGTGTTTATGTTTATTTCACTTTCGAAATTTATAAAGATAGGTGTCGTCGACCCACGCAAAATTATAAATAGGTTATTCCTAGAGAGACTGACTTCAAGGCAGAGTGGAAGTTTTCTAAGCTTATTGCCTTTAACAATTTTGGGTCGTCGACCCACAGAATATTATAATTTTTTCTAACGTGAAGTAAATTTCTCGGTCGGTTCATTAAAATCGGTGGAAGATTTGTTTTTGTAGTGAAAATAAATTTTCCGTTCTGAAAATCTGAATGTTTTACTGCATTTATTTTATTCTTTAAAATCCTACATAATACTACTAAATATATTTTTACCAGATCATGTCTTTTTAATATTACATTTCATTGGATGAATCTGCTACATCTCGGGTTCTTTAATTAGTTACGGTCTCTAAGGAATCTATTTATCTTTTAGTTTATATTTAATTAAACCAACCGCTGACTTTGACTCGAGCGTGGTGGTGCCCGAAGGAAATTAATTAATATTTCCGGTTGTTCTGTCTATATATTCATTAACTTTAAAAATAAATGCAGTATCAAGCCGTTAGTGTGGACAAAGCGAAGGCCTGCTATCAGGTTTAGCACAAAGCGCTTCTTACGAAGCTTCCTTCCTATGGGCTATGGCCCCGACGGAAATCGTACTGGCAGTCACTAATCAGCTGATGATCCTCAAGATACCTCATGAGCTGGCAGTTAAAAGTTATTTCTGTTATTTTGGACACATGGAGGTCATATCGATAGGTACGTAGTTGGATGAATGTGAGTATTTACTTTTTATAGGGATCGTAAACACTAAAGCTGCCGATCCATGTGTTGGGGACTACGCCTAGGAAGTAGTAGTACCGGAAAAGACGCGTTAAAACCGATGCCAACTCCTATACACACGTATTCAGTATAATAGGAGGGACGCCATAAGGCTCAATCGACTTGTACGTCCAGGAAGAGGAGTGCTCTGCGCATCGTGCGCTGGGTAAACAAAAGATCCTGCATGGAGCACTCACACCGCGGGATGGTCAGCGGTGTGTTACCTCTGTCATCAATATCGAGTTGAAAGCAAATGGAGAGCCTAGCAGATTGACTTTGTCCTTAACGGAATGGGCCAGTGAGTTCTCCTCCCTGTGCAGAGATGGAAGAGATGGTTAGCAAAAGTTCCCTTAGAGAGTTTAGCGAGCGAACAGAATGCACATACTCCCAAAGAAAGGCAAACTAGTTTCTCGCCAATTTTGCCGTTTTGCTCTGATTTTGTCTTGGCAATGACACTTTTGAAGGACCTGTATGCGGAATTATACTTCTTTTTGAGAGCGCTGGTATTTACAACCCAAGAAGTGGATGCATCGGTCTAGGCCTGATAGCACTCTTGCTTAGGCATAATACAATTTTGCAGGAGCGACCAAACCATGGCCGGATTCTGTCTCCATTAGGTACCACAGATAATGAAATAAAAAGTTCCATTCACTGATTCCACCACTTCATTGACAGCTAACCCGCCTCTAAGGGTAGGATGCAAAAAAGATCGTATCTTGTCCCAATCGGCTAGCCTATAGTGCTAAAATCGTTGGCATACTGCAGAACGCAACCGCGATGAGTGCGTAAGTGGCACACACAGGATGGATAGGTCCGTAACTTTAGGACTGCCGAGGCGTCGAAAATAGATGTCCTCTCTGCAATACACGCAAACTCCAGCCTGTGGAACAAAGTGTGTTCTAATTTGTACCCCGAGTAGGAGATATATGAAGTGTCAACCGGAAAGGTCACCTCTGTCTTGGTTAGAAAGAGCAAGGCCAGCTTTGCCGTTTCCAGAATTTAGTAGACGCCGTTAAGTTTTGAATGTAGTCCTCTGATGTTGAAGAAATTCACGGATAGCGTGGCAGGGGGCACCTTTGTCTTCGCTCCCATTTGCCTCGAGCAAGTGTATTCTCAAGCGGAATTTTGCCTTCACCCTACTCAGAATACGCGGAGCTTACTCACGCTTAGGAAAAAAAGGGTAACTTGGGTGTGAATGCTCAGCACCATGGGTGCTGGTACCGTCCTGGGGTGACATTCTATTTAACTCTTGGGGTATGGAGCCTCCAGCCATACCAAATGAAGAAGCTGAGATCCTACTACAGGTTGGGCTTCTGTGAGGTCGCGGTACCACCCCGGTTTGAGCCAGCCCATACGTGCTACAGCAAAAGCTGTACCACGTATTACTGTCACCAGAAATTAATGAATGAAATTGTCTCACCACTTCGAAAGCAAAAAACGTCACGATTTTCCGATGATGTCAATGATAAACTAAACAATAAAAATTATGTCGTTGTATTGTTCATCGATTTCAAAAAAGCGTTCGACACGTTGGATCACGAAATGCTTGTTGAAGCAATGCAAGAGTGTGGGATTCGAGGCCCAATGCACAAGTGGTTCCGCAATTACCTGAAGAATCGAAATATACATACTATGATCAACGGAACGACAAAGGAAGAAGCCGACGTAACATTGGGCGTGCCAACCGCCTCCGTATTCGGACCTGTTGGGTACATCATTTACGTGAATAGCATTGATAACGTTGTAAAACATTGTTGCACATACGCCGATGACACATGCCTGATGTACGCTGACAGGGATGTTAAAATTATTGTGGAGAGGTTGCAGGATGATTTCATTAATATTCTAAAATGGGACACATGACAACGGCATTATACTTAATGTATACAAAACAAAGTGTATGTTTCTATACTTTCCTTATATGAGAAAACCTAGTGAGGAATTTAACATCTTTGGTCATTCGTATGAGTGCTTACATAATAAACTGGTACAATGCGAATGTAAAACCATAGAATTTGTGAATAGTTATAAGTACTTAGGGCTAACAATAGACTGTAGTTTTAGTTGGAAATTACATATTTAAATTGTCTGTGATAGGTTAAGATCCATATTATCTAGGCTTAATAACTTAAAACTTACAGTAAGCAGGTCTATTTTATATATGCTTTACTATGCACTAGCTGATTACTATGGCATGGCATATGGATATGGCATATGGACTTACTTTTCAAACATATACAGATAAAATTCTTAAGTTGCAAATTAGATTAATAAAATTGTTTATTGGTGAAAAAACAAAGAAAAAATATAACATAGACGGAAATTATAATAATTTATTTAAAAATTTTAGAATATCACCTGTGCATGTAAAACTTAAGTACTTAATTGCAATAGATCAATTTAAATCTCTAGAGTTTAAAACATTTCGAACGTTTAACAAAAATATTAGAATTACTTCGCGAAAGAAATACGTTGAGCATAGAGTTAATAATTATTACGGCAAGAGGACGACAAAATATCTAGTACCACGTATTTTCAATGAGATATTTTCTGAAAACGAATGCGGTAGTAAAGAAATATTTAAAAAGAAGTTAAAAGCGTGGTGGCTGGATAATTATATGTAAAATAATTAATATTGTCTTAAAATTATAGTTTTAAATTAATTTGTTATTTTAATGTGTTTAATTTAAAAGATTTAAAATAAGTTTTAATTATTTTAAATCTTTTACATTAGTGTAAATTTAATTTTCCCATTTTTAAGTTTTTAAGGATTGCATTTGAAACGACAGTTTATGTGTATTTTAGATTCGTAAGGACAGTAGGTACATAAAATGTAAGAGGTTGATGTATTCGCCAACAAACTGCCCTGCAGTTTGGCGAAAGTTGTATAAAGAATTACCAACCATATTTATAAATGAATTTAAAAAAAGGTTATCGATTGGTAGCCTCGCACCGGTGGCGAAGTGTAGGGCGACTCCCACTAGATAGAGTGACGAACTGGTAAGACATGGAGGTAGTCGATGGACGCAGGTGGCTCAGAACCGTGCTTTGTGGCATACCTTGGGGGAGGCCTGTGTTCAACAGTGGACTTGTAAAGTGCTGTAATGATGATGATGATGACGTCATAAAAGTACTATGGGTGTATTTTTTGATTAATATTGCTCGCAGTGCATTCATAGTTATTCTATTAATTTGCTTCTTTGTGATTAACCTAATATAATCTGGGTTGCTCAGGAGCTTAGCTGTCGCCGTAATTATTACAGTATACGAGAAACTCGAATTCAATCCTCCACCGACACCAATGAAATTGAAAATTGCAATTTAAAGTGCTAATTTACCTCATGCTCGACAGTGAAGGTAAAAATCGTGATGAAACTTGTTATTAACCAACTTGTTACCAAAGTACTAGTCTACCGCGATGGACTACTGCACCATAGCCCAATCAGAAATAAAAAGAAGCACAGGCTTCTTCTTATTTCTGATTGGGTTACATGGACCACAGAAGGGCACAGGCCCTGCTGTGGGGCTTTAGTTTTAACACTAATTTAATACGCTGTTGCAATTCAACACATTTTGTTACCAAATACATAATTGGGCTCAAATAATCCCACGGCTCCATGCCAAAAGAGACAGCTGTTCCGTTCAATAATAAAAAGAAAAACGTTATAGGTTGTTTATTTATGAGAAATACGCACAATATTATTTTCGAGGCTACAAATTTTTTATGAGAAGTAATGTAAATAAATATTAAAGGTGATATAAATGCAGCTGAGTGAGGGTTCACCACAAAACATTCTCAAGATATTATGCGAGATTAAAATTTATCACGAAGGTACAAAAAATTAGGTTTCAATTAGAAATAAATAAATATTTTTATTAGTTTATGCCAAAGCTTGTTTACTATCTCTTCTGAATATAGGTGATGATTCATCTGTAGATGTAAAATGAACTAACTTAGCTTAACTAAAGCCTACTCACTCGCCTTAAAGACACATACTTTTAAATGGCATTGAAATAGAGATGCTGGAAAATTATTCGATTTCTTGCTGTACACATTATAAACAATCAAACAACCTGGTTGGTTCGAATACACGGTATGTTGACAACAAAAAGTAGACATCAGCCGAGTGCCTGGTAGCTTAATGTAATCGGGCTTAAAATCAGTTGGGTTTTCTATCAAGAAATTCTCAGTAGCATGCTCGGAGTCAAGAGTTTAGCAGTGTTTCATCCCTATGCCACAGAAAGTAAGTAAAGCCGTTTTATCTGTATCTGATCTCACTATGTTTTGTCGGATTACTAACTCGGGCACAACGATATATATATATATATATATAACTTTTAGGTTTTTATACATAATAATCAATAGGGGCAGATTTTTCTAAGAAGTTCTATAATAAATATTATTCGTAATTATCATAATTTTGTTTTACGGATTTCCCCACACACCATGTTTTTACCATCAACCTCTAGTTAGGCGCGCCAATAAACTAACACTCTTAGTCGCGCGGGGTCTGCAGTTACCCCAAATTGATAGGTATGAAATACGAAACACTTTAATTAGTAATCAATTTTAATTGATTTTATTCTACTTATTTCTTATTAAACTTTTAGAATAATCCGAAAAAATTCTAGAAAGATATTTAGAACAATAGACAAATATGTTTTTCGTAAGTACTATTACAATTCAACAATTATCACAAAGTTTCTTTGTATGATCGCCACAGATAAAATTGTTGCACTTATTACACTTTGAACAATAGAACAATAGAAAAATATGTTTTCGTAAGTAATCTATTTTGTATACCGTACGCTTTATATGAAGCGATTCTTAAACAGTAAACTCCAAAAAACTATGTGGTTCCCGTTAAGTGCATTATTATATTCAGTATTCAAACATATAGAAATAACCTTACTTCAGAATGCTCGATCATATAAACATTTAATTTAATTTAAGATAATTTTATTTCCAAACACTATGTGGTGTTATAACAAGCATCGGTAAAGCAGGGTCATGATGGACAGTACTCTTACTAACCGACCAATGCTGAGGTAATAAAACCATTTGTCACCCATATTCTATAAAAAAAGACACATACGAGTACAATTGGCAATAATAATAATAATAATAATAATAAGTCGTGGAACTAAGGAACCACTCCTCATTGACGCGGTCATTGGCAAAGTGGTGAAACGCAACCGTCGGAACTTCTCCGCCGCCTGGATAGACTACAGAAAGGCATTCGACTCGGTGCCCCATACATGGCTAAAGAGAGTCCTCGAGCTGTACAAGATAGACTGTACAGTGAGAGCTTCCTCGAGCAGTGTATGGGGCAGTGGAGTACGATCCTTTGTCATCTGGGTGAGCGGATGATGGCTGCGGAGAACCACATAAGGATAAGAAGGGGTATCTTCCAGGGCGATTGTCTGAGTCCAATCTGGTTCTGCCTCTCCCTGAACCCTCTCAGTACCTTACTGGAGGGATCCGGGAGAGGATTTCAGCTACGGAAAGGAGGGACAAAAGTGACCCACCTTTTTCTATATGGATGACCTTAAGTTATTCGCCTCCAGTCGCTCCCATCTTGTGGAATTGCTAAAAATCACTTGTGAGTTTAGCAGTTCCATTGGAATGGAGCTGGGGACGGATAAGTGTGCGGTCCTCCATGTTGAGAGGGGAAGGGTTGCTAACTCTGAGGGCATAGATTAATCTATGCCCGTCAACTTAGAGGACCCTTTCCGAGGCTGAAACATACCGATAGCTGGGTATGTCACAGAACATCGGTATCGATGAGGCTGGTGTGAAACAGTCAGTTTGCGACGTGTTTTATGCACGCTTGACCAAAGTGCTTAATAGCCTTTTGTCCGGTGTGAATAAGACACACGCATATAACGGTTGGGTCATGCCTGTCCTTATGTATACCTTTGGCATACTCAGGTGGACTCAGACTGAACTTAACGCCCTGGATAGAAAAAGTCCGCACTACCATGACGTCCCTTAGGATGCATCATCCGAGATCGTCGGTAATGAGGCTGTACTTGCCGCGAAAGCATGGTGGGCGTGGCTTTCTAAGCGCGCTCACTATGCATAATCGCGAAGTGTGCAGCCTCCGTCATTACTTCCTGGCGAGATCGGATAATCCATTCTATAATGACGTCATTTCTAGTGATAAAGGGCTTACCCCTCTATCCTTGGCCAACGAGCAATGGCAGGACCCAGCAGTGCTTAGCATTTCCGACCGGGAGACCGTATGGAAGGAGAAGGAGCTCCACGGGAGGTACTACAGGGTTCTACATGAGCCCTTCGTAGATACAGTCGCCTCCCTCAACTGGCTACGTTTCGGTGACCTCTTCGGGGAAACCGAGGGTTTTGTCTGTGCAATACAGGATCAGGTTATTAAGACCAACAACTATCGGAGATACATCCTAAAGGATGGCACCGTCGACGTCTGTCGAGCTTGTCGCCATCCCGGGGAGTCACTTAGACATGTCATCTCCGGTTGTTCGGCGCTTTCTAACTCTGAGTACTTGCACAGGCACAACCTAGTAGCCAGAATTCTTCACCAGGCGCTCGCTCTGAAATACGGTCTCGTGGACCGGAAATTGCCGTATTACAAGTACTTGCCGGAAGCCGTGCTCGAAAATGACCGCGCCAGGCTCTACTGGGACCGGGCCATCATCACAGACAGGACTATTCTTGCAAATAAGCCTGATATTGTGCTGATGGACCGGGCACAGTCAAGGATATTTTTGGTCGACATTACCATTCCGTATGACGAGAACCTCGTGAAAGCCGAAACAGATAAGCAAACAAAATATCTGGACCTGGCTCACGAGGTGACCGACATGTGGGGTGGTCTGCCGACCGAAATTATTCCTGTAGTCGTCTCTGCAAACGGGCTAATCCCAGTCAGCCTCTCGGGTCATCTGAGGCGACTGGGACTCCGTGACGGACCGCTCCGGGCTCAAATGCAGAAGGCAGTGGTCCTCGATACCGCCCGCATCGTCCGTCGGTTTCTTTCCCTTTCCTCCTAACCCTCGGCCATTTGGTCTCCCCCTGCCGAGGGCTTCCATCTGGTTGGATCTTTATTTATTTGTGTATTTTTGTATTTATTTTATTTTATTGATATTTATGTATATTTATCTTTTCATTTTAATTTATAATTATATATTTATAGAAACCAACCAGATGAGAAAACTATACAGATACCCCAAAAATAATAATAATAAAAATAATAAGGCGTAGGGAAGTGACGACCCCATCGCCCGCTGACGTAACAGTTATGTGACAAAACTGCGACGTCGGCGCAGTCAGTCAGCATCCTGCCAAGAGGTGTGAGCGCCGTGCTAGGCAAAATTGTAGATGCAAAGGTCCGTTTGTGCATATGACCCAACCACGAAACGGTGCCGGGCTTGGGCGTCTCCCGTTATTTGGCGCCCATAAAATGGATGATGGAAGAAACACAAAAAGGAACGCGCATAGGGCCGCTGCCTGGGGGTCGCCGGGGCGCGTCTGGAGCTGGCGCTGGACGCGGCAGCATGCGGGCCGCCAGCCGAGCGCGAGGAGCTGCACGATCACCTAGCAGCCCTTCGCATCCATCATCCCCACCAGAAGGATTGGTGTCGGCTGGGTCTTCTCGGACCCAGCAAGCGGCACCCGCCGCTGGTGGAGCACGTCGCATGCGTTGGACAAAATCCATGAACGAAAACGCATTGCGGGCGTACTATAGGGCGAAAGGGGAAGAAACTGTGGGAATAGCGTATAGGTCTCGGATGCATTGCTTTTTTGCTGAGCTGGAGCCGTCTATCCCCGTCACGGAACAAAACCTGGCAGACCGAGTTCGGTACATCATGCGCTCGAAAATATTTGATGATGCCGAACTCGAACGACTACGACGTGAGGCTATTCCGTCGTCGAATGAATCGGCTATGGCTGGAGATGCAGCTCCACATTCGACAGACCAGCATCCACACGTGGAAGCCGCCATGGATCTTCCAGTTGTGGTTGATTCGAACGACGATGAAATAGTCTCCCACGAACTAGAGCAAATGAGGAGTATATTGGAAGAGGCGATTTTGGAAACGCGCAGCACCCCTCTCGAAAATCGACCGCGACTTCCCCGCATACCCTTAAGCAAGCGAAATCGGGCTGTTGTGAGGGCTCTTAACCCAATGCTGGTGACCTATTTGGAAGCCAGCCGGGACCTTTGCGAGACGGACTCGATTCTCTTTGGCGCCGCAGTGGCAGTTTGCCGTATTATTGGCGCCAAACTTCCCATGGCTGGACGCGCTACTACACAAAGTAACGCCATCCCAGCCTGGAGGAAAAGAATCGAGGACCGTATCGCAAAGGGAAGGGCCCTTATCGGCAGACTGACAAGCTTCAGGTCGGGTAATAATAGACCGAGGATTATGCGCACCGTTAGGATGGCGTTTGCTGAGACAAATATCTGTTTGTCCCAGCCGGATATCACGCAGAAACTAACGGAGCGCATAGACGACCTGAAGCAAAAGATCGCTGCTTGGGGGAAGCGGATTCGACGATTTTCCGAGGGGTCAAGGCGGTTCAACCAGAATCGTCTCTTCCAGAGTGATCAGAAGAGGCTCTATAAATTATTGGAGCGACCAAAGGTATGTGTAGCGGGCCAAGGACCGGATCAGGCTGACATTATCGCATTCTGGCGTGGCCTGTGGTCAGAGCCCGTAAACCACAGTGAGGGCTCTTGGATGGAAGTTGTGGCGAGCCAAGGTGCGAGTGTTACGCCTATGGACCCCATCACCATAACGCCAGAAGACCTGGCTGAGGCGGTCCGTAGGGCCCCGAACTGGAAAAGTCCGGCGCTCGACGGGCTGCATCATTACTGGCTGAAGGGGTTCGTAGTGTGTCACGCTGTGCTCGCCCGACAGTTTCAAGAGGCTCTCGACCAGAAGTAACTCCCGAGCCTCTTCACTACTGGGATCACTCACTTGGTTCCTAAAGGTCAAGATACCACAGACCCGAGCAAATACTGCCCCATCACGTATCTACCCACCATATATAAGACACTGACATCCATTTTGAGCGCGAGAATCACTCGTCACCTGGAGCTAAACCAGGTGATGTCACGCGCTCAAAATGGATGTCGGGGCGGTGGTCGTGGAACTAAGGAACCACTCCTCATTGACGCGGTCATAGGCAAAGTGGTGAAACGCAACCGTCGGAACTTCTCTGCCGCCTGGATAGACTACAGAAAGGCGTTCGACTCGGTGCCCCATACATGGCTAAAGAGGGTCCTCGAGCTGTACAAGATTGACTGTACAGTTAGAGACTTCCTCGAGCAGTGTATGGGGCAGTGGAGTACGATCCTTTGTCATCTGGGCGAGCGGATGACGGCTGCGGAGAACCACATAAGGATAAGAAGGGTATCTTCCAGGGCGATTGTCTGAGTCCAATCTGGTTCTGCCTCTCTCTTAACCCTCTCAGTACCTTACTGGAGGGCTCCGGGAGGGGATTTCAGCTACGGAGAGGAGGGACAAAAGTGACCCACCTTTTCTATATGGATGACCTCAAGTTATTCGCCTCCAGTCGCTCCCATCTTATGGAACTGCTAAACATCACTTGTGAATTTAGCAGTTCCATTGGAATGGAGCTGGGGACGGATAAGTGTGCGGTCCTCCATGTTGAAAGGGGAAGGGTTGCTAACTCTGAGGGCATAGACTTGTCTATGCCCGTCAACTTAAGGACCCTTTCGGAGGCTGAAACATACCGATACCTGGGTATGTCACAGAACATCGGTATCGATGAGGCTGGTATGAAACAGTCAGTTTGCGACGTGTTTTATGCACGCTTGACCAAAGTGCTTAACAGCCTTTTGTCCGGTGTGAATAAGACACACGCATATAACGGCTGGGTCATGCCTGTCCTCATGTATACCTTTGGCATACTCAGGTGGACTCAGACTGAGCTTAACGCCCTGGATAGAAAAGTCCGCACTACCATGACGTCCCATAGGATGCATCACCCGAGATCGTCGGTAATGAGGCTGTAATTGCTGCGAAAGTATGGTGGGCGTGGCTTTCTGAGCGCGCTCACCATGCATAATCGCGAAGTGTGCAGTCTCCGTCAGTATTTCTTGGCGAGATCGGATGATCCATTCTATAATGACGTCATTTCTAGTGATAAAGGACTTACCCCTCTATCCTTAGCCAACGAGCAATGGCAGGACCCAGCAGTGCTTAGCAATTCCGACCGGGAGACCGTATAGAAGGAGAAGGAGCTCCACGGGAGGTACTACAAGGCTCTACATGAGCCCTTCGTAGATACAGTCGCCTCCCTCAACTGGCTACGTTTCGGTGACCTCTTCGGGGAAACCGAGGGTTTTGTCTGTGCAATACAGGATCAGGTTATTAAGACCAACAACTATCGGAGATACATCCTAAAGGATGGCACCGTCGACGTCTGTCGAGCTTGTCGCCATCCCGGGGAGTCACTTAGGCATGTCATCTCCGGTTGTTCGGCGCTTTCTAACTCTGAGTACTTGCACAGGCACAACCTAGTAGCCAGAATTCTACACCAGGAGCTCGCGCTGAAATACGGTCTCGTGGACCGGAAATTGCCGTATTACAAGTACTTGCCGGAAGCCGTGCTCGAAAATGACCGCGCCAGACTCTACTGGGACCGGGCCATCATCACAGACAGGACTATTCTTGCGAATAAGCCTGATATTGTGCTGATGGACCGGGCACAGTCAAGGATATTTTTGGTCGATATTACCATCCCGTATGACGAGAACCTCGTGAGAGCCGAAACAGATAAGCAATCAAAATATCTGGACCTGGCTCACGAGGTGACGGACATGTGGGGTGGTCTGCCGGCCGAAATTATTCCTGTAGTCGTCTCTGCGAATGGGCTAATCCCAGTTAGCCTCTCTGGTCATCTGAGGCGACTGGAACTCCGTGACGGACCGCTCCGGGCTCAAATTCAGAAGGCGGTGCTCCTTGATACTGCCCGCATCGTCCGCCGGTTTCTTTCCCTTTCTTCCTAACCCTTGGCCGTTTGGTCTCCCCTGCCGAGGGCTTCCATCTGGTTGGGCTTTTATTTATTTATGTATTTTTGTATTTATTTTATTTTATTGATATTTATGTATATTTATCCTTTCATTTTCGTTTATAATTATACATTTATACATCCCAACTAGATGAGAAAACTATATAGATACCCCACACATAATAATAATAATAGATGTTCGGCGCTTTCTAACTCTGAGTACTTGCACAGGCACAACCTAGTAGCCAGAATTCTACACCAGGAGCTCGCTCTGAAATACGGTCTCGTGGATCGGAAATTGCCGTATTACAAGTACTTGCCGGAAGCCGTGCTCGAAAATGATCGCGCCAGGCTCTATTGGGACCGGGCCATCATCACAGACAGGACTATTCTTGCGAATAAGCCTGATATTGTGCTGATGGACCGGGCACAGTCAAGGATATTTTTGGTCGACATTACCATTCCGTATGACGAGAACCTCGTGAAAGCCGAAACAGACAAGCAAACAAAATATCTGGACCTGGCTCACGAGGTGACCGACATGTGGGGTGGTCTGCCGACCGAAATTATTCCTGTAGTCGTTTCTGCAAACGGGCTAATCCCAGTCAGCCTCTCGGGTCATCTGAGGCGGCTGGGACTACGTGGCGGACCGCTCCAGGTTCAAATGCAGAAGGCGGTGCTCCTCGATACCGCCCGCATCGTCCGCCGGTTTCTTTCCCTTTCCCCCTAACCCTCGGCCGTTTGGTCTCCCCTGCCGAGGGCCTCCATCTGGTTGGGCTTTTACTTATTTATGTACTTTTATATTTATTTTATGTTATTGATATTTATGTATATTTATCTTTTCATTTTCATTTATAATTATATATTTATAGAACCCAACCAGATGAGAAAACTATATAGATACCCCATAAAATAATAATAATAATAATAATAGATAGACTACAGAAAGGCATTCGACTCGGTGCCCCATACATGGCTAAAGAGAGTCCTCCAGCTGTACAAAATTGACTGTACAGTTGGAGACTTCCTCGAGCAGTGTATGGGGCAATGGAAGTACGATCCTTTGCTATCTGGGCGAGCGGATGATGGCTGCGGAGAACCACATAAGGATAAGAAGGGGTATCTTCCAGGGCGATTGTCTGAGTCCAATCTGGTTCTGCCTCTCCCTGAACCCTCTCAGTACTTTACTGGAGGGCTCCGGGAGGGGATTTCAGCTTTGGAAAGGAGGTAAAAAGTGACCCACCTTTTCTATATGGATGACCTCAAGTTATTCGCCTCCAGTCGCTCCCATCTTATGGAATTGCTAAACATCACTTGTGAATTTAGCAATTCTATTGGAATGGAGCTGGGAACGGATAAGTGTGCGGTCCTCCATGTTGAAAGGGGAAGGGTTGCTAACTCTGAGGGCATAGACTTATCTATGCCCGTTAACTTAAGGACCCTTTCCGAGGCTGAAACATTACGATACCTGGGTATGTCACAGAACATCGGTATCGATGAGGCTGGTATGAAACAGTCAGTTTGCGACGTGTTTTATGCACGCTTGACCAAAGTGCTTAACAGCCTTTCGTCCGGTGTGAATAAGACACACGCATATAACGGTTGGGTCATGCCTGTCCTCATGTATACCTTTGGCATACTCAGGTGGACTCAGACTGAACTTAACACCCTGGATAGAAAAGTCCGCACTACCATGACGTCCCACAGGATGCATCATCCGAGATCGTCGGTAATGAGGCTGTACTTGCCGCGAAAGCATGGTGGGCGTGGCTTCTTGAGCGCGCTCACCATGCATAATCGCGAAGTGTGCAGCCTCCGTAATTACTTCCTGGCGAGATCGGATGATCCATTCTATAAGGACGTCATTTCTAGTGATAAAGGACTTACCCCTCTATCCTTAGCCAACGAGCAATGGCAAGACCCGGCAGTGCAGACAATTTCCGACCGGGAGAACGTATGGAAGGAGAAGGAGCTCCACGGGAGGTTCTACAAGGCTCTACATGAGCCTTTCGTAGACACAGTAGCCTCCCTCCACTGGCTACGCTTTGGTGATCTCTTCGGGGAAACCGAGGGTTTTGTCTGTGCAATACAGGATCAGGTTATTAAGACCAACAACTATCGGAGATACATCCTAAAGGATGGCACCGTGGACATCTGTCGAGCTTGTCGCCATCCCGGTGAGTCACTTAGACATGTCATCTCCGGTTGTTCGGCGCTTTCTAACTCTGAGTACTTGCACAGGCACAACCTAGTAGCCAGAATTCTTCACCAGGAGCTCGCTCTGAAATACGGTCTCGTGGATCGGAAATTGCCGTATTACAAGTACTTGCCAGGAAGCCGTGCTCGAAAATGATCGCGCCAGGCTCTATTGGGACCGGGCCATCATCACAGACAGGACTATTCTTGCGAATAAGCCTGATATTGTGCTGATGGACCGGGCACAGTCAAGGATATTTTTGGTCGACATTACCATTCCGTATGACGAGAACCTCGTGAAAGCCGAAACAGACAAGCAAACAAAATATCTGGACCTGGCTCACGAGGTGACTGACATGTGGGGTGGTCTGCCGACCAAAATTATTCCTGTAGTCGTCTCTGCAAACGGGCTAATCCCAGTCAGCCTCACGGGTCATCTGAGGCGACTGGGACTACGTGGCGGACCGCTCCGGGCTCAAATGCAGAAGGCGGTGCTCCTCGATACCGCCCGCATCGTCCGCCGGTTTCTTTCCCTTTCCCCCTAACCCTCGGCCGTTTGGTCTCCCCTGCCGAGGGCCTCCATCTGGTTGGGCTTTTATTTATTTATGTATTTTTATATTTATTTTATGTTATTGATATTTATGTATGTTTATCTGTTCATTTTCATTTATAATTATATATTTATAAAACCCAACCAGATGAGAAAACTATATAGATACCCCACAATATTAATAATATATGCAGAAGGCGGCGCTCCTCGATACCGCCCGCATCGTCCGCTGGTTTCTTTACCTTTCCCCCTAACCCTCGGCCGTTTGGTCTCCCCTGCCGAGGGCTTCCATCTGGTTGGGCTTTTATTTATTTATGTATCATTTATTTATTTATATTTGTATATTAAATATATATTTAAGTATATTTATTTTTCCCTTTATATATTTATCCAGCCCAACCAGATGTGGTTACTCTATTAATAACCCAAAAATAATAATAATAATAATAATAGTCATTTAATTCCCAATTTTCATACAACTGTCGATATTAGTTAAATCAATTACATTATTATTATGATTCCTGCAATTTTTGGTTGCTTTGCTAAATGACAATTTTAAATCAAAATTTTATCATCAATTTTAAATAAAAACTTCAAATTTAATTTACGAAATTATCTTTGATTATTTTTAAATAATGTTTGAGTAAATAATCATTTTATATTTCGATAATTGTCAACTTGTTTTCATTTTTGTCACAAAATCAACTGAATTTTGCTATACACATAAAATAGTAACATAATTTATTACATTAATTATGAGTAATTATGGGATACCCATTTCCGGGTGAAGGCCTCCTCCATCCTTTTCCATGTGGTTCCGTCTGCCGCTAGCCTGGTCCACGTTGCTTCTGCCACCTCTACAATGTCGTCGCACCAGCGTGCCCGCAGCTGGCCGCGCGAGCGCGTCGCATCACCCGGGTACCAAAGAAGCACCGGTCCAGTCCATCTCCCATCACGACTCGTGCCAAGTGTTCTGCCAATCTCCACTTCAGTTGGCACGCTAATTTGGCTGCTTCTATATATCACTGTTTGTATGTCGGTGTCTTAGTTTGATGGTAAGCATGCTGCGTTCCATTGCTCATTGGAAAACTTCTAGTTTAGATATTATTTTCCTTGTGAGAGCCTAGTTCTGATATCCATATAATAAAGTGGGGAATGCAGCAGTATCCATCGCTTTCTTTTTTAATTTAATTGGTAGTTTTGCTTTAAAAATATGTTTATGTGACCAATATTTGTTCTATGCTAATTTAATTTTTCTATTAAATTCATATAATAAAGTGGGGAGTGCAGCAGTATACATCATTTTCTTTTTTAATTTAATTGGTAGTTTTGCTTTAAAAATATGTTTATGTGACAAATATTTGTTCTATGCTAATTTAATTTTTCTATTAAATTCCGTCATTGTTAAGTTGTGAAAGGGAACATTTTGCCCAAGATAAATATATTCGTTAACATATCTAATTTGTTGGCTTTGAACCTGTTTTTCTGGGTAAATTTGTAGGCCACACTTTTCTGCTTCATATGTCTAAAGACCGAACCATATATACATGATCTTTGTGATTTTCGCTTAATATGATAATGTCGTCTGGAAAACATAGATGTATCAAAATTTCTCCGTTAATATTAATGCCTCGTCTGCCCCAGTCAAGTTTGGAGAAAATGTACTCTAATAAACAAGTAAATAGATTAGGTGAGATTGGGTCCCACTGTCTCATCCCTCTCTCGATTTTAAATGGCTGTCCTGGTCTCTCCATTGTTATTGTTGCTGTATTTCGACTATAAATTTCTTTCAGTATTCTTATATATTGGTTATATATTCCATGAGATTTCAACGCCAAGCAAAGTGAATTATGGTAAATATAATCGAAACTTTTGAGTAATCAGTAAATGCGATGTAAAGAGTTCTGTTATATTCTTCATATCTTTCCATTATCTGAGACAAAATAAAGATGTGATCCATTGCAAAGAATTTGGGACGAAAACCAGCTTTTTCTCTCCGCTGCTTGTAGTCTAATTTTAGGTTTGAGTCTGTTAATTAATATGCTTGTGAGAACTTCATAAATTGTTTGCAATAGGTTTATAGGTCTATAGTTGTTGATATTTAATTGATCAGATTTATTGTACAATAATATTATTATAATAGTAGATTTGGCCCAATCTTCTGTTATTTGACTGAGGTCGAGTATTTTGTTGAAAATATTTGTTAATATCGATGTGATGGGTTATTTATCGCTTTCAGAACATCATTTGAAATACTATCTTCACCTGAACTTTTTGCACTTTTAAGATTTTTATGGCATGACTTATCTCGCACGTTAGTAGTAGCGGAATACGATTGTTTATGTCCTGAATACAACTGTTATTAATTAATTCGTCTGTTGTTATGTTATTGTTGACGTTATGACTTTTGTATAAGTTTTTATAAACACAAGTTTTTTGTTTCACGTTGAATATGGCTTTATTTCTCAGATATTCATATATACGCTATTTACTCAGTTTAGCAGTCTTTCAATGCCATTCTAACCCTAAACGTGATATCTATAAGATGAGAGGTCCCCAAAGTAGCATATCGCAAAAAAGATTTTAACGCACTGCTAAGAGACCGTGGTTGTGTATTACTATACGGATATTTTTTATTTATTAGTTAGTTTAGTTTTAATTTTTTTTATTACGATCAGCATCAGTCAATAAAAATTGTAATTAATATTTTAAGATTAAAGAAAAACTCATCTCCTTTGGCCACACAATAAACAAATTTCAATCCTTTTCAAAAGCGAAAACCGACCCTCATTAAATATGAAAACAGAACATAAAAACGTCGCTAAAAGGTTTATAATTAAGCACCACCGAAAACAAAATAAAGTTGTGTGAAGTTTTTAATTCCCTGTGAATTTAGATAAAATATATAATATTAGGATTACTTACAATCCTTAGATAAATATATATTTAGTTGCTTTTACTTTGAAGGATACTCGTTTTTATAAAAAAATTAATATAGCTTATGTTTTTATCAATAAAAATTCAAAAGCTAGCTGTTCTTGTATAAATAACCTAAATGTTTATTCAAAAATATTTAAAGAAGCATTTATGAAATTTTATTTTTAGGCTGATATTTTTTATTAATACAAAGTTTGTAAAAACTTCACTTAGTTTCATTCAACTTAAAATTTTAAGCATGATACAAAATATAAAACGCCTTTTAGTGGAATAGTATAATCCATAATTTCATCAACAATTCTCGTAGAGATTAGAGCTGGAGTACAAAGTATTCAGCTCGTACAGAAGACTCCAGGATTCGTGCATCCATCAATCCATTACGATCCATAAAACTCCACTGGTAAACATAGACCTCTCTCATAGATTGCCACAGATGGGGATTTTGCCACAGTTGCCACGCTTGGCAAGCGCTGCCTGTCATTTTTTATTCCTGATCTGGATGTTTACCGCAACATACGTAAACTCTCAAGCCCATCACACACAGGTGTAGGCAGAAACCACGGATTTTCATTTTTCACGATCCTGACACACCTCTCTCGCTCCTTTCACATGCATATATTATAACATCGACAGACTCGTCAGTTAAAAGTGATCTTGATTTTGCTCCTGTGTAATATATTGCCAATTTGTTCAATAAACTTTCGTCTAGGGCGTTTCTTGTCGACTCTGCCACACACTTCCGCAATATTAATATTTTTTCACTGCTTCTACGTCGTCTTTACTAAATGAACTAAACCACATCATTCTCTTATCACTCTATATCGACCTATCATTGATAGTCACCACTAACACTAATTCTTAATTTTTTTTCTACAGCATTCATTTTACTCTCATGCTTTAGCTGCTAGATCAAACTTTCCATAATTCAATAAACAATGGACTATACATTTTATTTATAAAGCTGTCATAATAATTTATATTATATAATTTCATAAAGTCAGTCTCAGGGGCTATGAATGTGTGGCATGTGAATACGAATTTAGCAGTTTACACGAGCAAACCTGGTGTGGGGCGTATGTAGGCTGTAACTTTACTACTACTTAACTTATAACATTTTATTAAATTGCAAATGTTTTATAATAAATTCCAGCTAAAAAGAATATAAACCCTTTTCCTCTTTTATTTAAATGTAATTTGAGTAATAATATAATATAATCAACAACCCGCCCTCCCAAGGTGACCTAACAATGGTGTATTGTTCTTTCTACACACTCACATAGTATGTCCGCAGGTGCCACATGACGCTGTTCTAAGGTACTGTTTGTTTGTGGATCTGTATTGCCCAGGCTGACTACCATGCCATGCCACAATTACATCATGCTCACTTTACACTTATTCGTGGTACAGCCCCGCTATAGATGTATGGCTGCAGCATGAATGCCCTTGGCTTGACCGTGGAAGGACCACGCTTTCAAAGAACACCAACGTCAAAGAGAAGCAGTAATGCTGTGAGCGTAGAGAGTCAGAGATAAAAACGAGGCATTCCATCTCATTACTGAGGTGTGACAACGCACTCGCATTTTAATTCTTTAACGATAATAGATCTGGGTATCTATGTGTCGCAGTACTCATTCGTCATCAGTTGTTCGTTTATCACTCTTAATCAATAAAATTAATTTCCAATCTTTGTAGCAAAATTAAATCTCAATAAAAAAAATGTAATTATTTTACAAAATATTCAACGTTTAATTTCCAAAAACAATAATTCTATTTTTACCAAGGAAATACTTTATATAATTACTACATGCATTAATTATATTTCCGAGTAAATTTCATTTCTTGAGAGAATCATAGACCGAAATACGGCAATAGAACAACAGAAATCGGTATAAAGATAGTCCAGCCACATTCCTAGGCAGAATTAATAAATTGGGAATAAATGATTATTTAAAATAATTTACTTAAATTTAAAGCTGGTTAAAATTAAAGGGTGCTGCTGAGTCCCTCAATCAATGCACTGAGGACTTTATTGTCAATATGTGAGACATATGCGGAATCACACGGGCTTAAAGAGAGTGGATTGAAAAGTACTCGGCCTAACCAAGAAAATAAACACATACTAAATCAGTTATATTTTTATTTTTCTACATAATCACCATCAAGTTCAATACACTTTTGCCACCTCCCCTTCCAAGCATTTAGACCGTTGAAAAAAAATGATTCTTCCTTAGAGTCAAAATATGCGTCTACAGCTGCTTTGACCTCGTCGTTTGTCGAAAATCTTTGACCTCCCAAGTGTTTTTTAGGTTATGGAACAGAAAGAAGTCTGATGGTGCCAGATCAGGTGAATACGGCGGATGCGGTAACAGTTCAAAGCCACAGTTGTGAATTTCAGTCATTGACTGTACTGACGTGTGAACACGGGCGTTATCTTGATGAAACAGGACTTTTCTTCTGAGCATTCCTCGACGTTTTTCTTTTATTTCCTCTCGTAAACGACGTAGTAAGGTGCAGTAGTAATCAGAGTTTATAGTCTGACCCCTTTCAAGATAATCAATCATAATCACACCTTTCGAGTCCCAGAATACTGAAGCCATCACCTTATTTGCCGACAAAATCGACTTAGCCTTTTTAGGGGGTGGTGAACCAGGTCTTCTCCACTGTTTTGATTGTTGTTTTGTTTCCGGTGTACAGTAATGAACCCATGTTTCGTCCATAGTAACAAAACGATTCAAAAAATCATCTGCATCGGCTTCAAATAACTCCAAACAGTCGCGTGAAATAGTCAATCGCGTCCTTTTTTTGTTCAACTGAAAGCAGTCGCGGAACCCACCTCGCAGACACCTTGTGGAAACCCAACTCGTTGACAATGATGTTTTGAGTTCATTCATAAGAGATGCCTATAATCTCGGCTATCTCTCTAATTTTTAATCTGCGGTCTCCCATTATTAAATCAAGTACTTTTTTTATATTTTCGTCAGTAGTTGACGTCGAAGGCCTTCCAGAGCGGGGTTCATCTTTCACACTCTCTCTACCACGCTTAAATTCTGCTATCCATTTTTTTGACGGATGAATATGACAGAGCACAATCGCCTAATATACTGACCATGTCATTATGGATGGCTTTTGATGATAGCCCCTTCTTATAGAGGTACTTAATGACGGCACGCTGCTCGATTTGCTCCATTCGCGGAAATTATGTCCGATTACTTTGTTAATAAATTTATAAAATCACAACTAATTATCGCACACGTTTCGAACTTCACACAATGAACTAGTCTGAACTGAACTAAATAATGTGGGTAGATTTGATTTTTAGAATTGAATGGATCTGTATTAGGCCGAGTACTTTTCAATCCACCCTCGTAAAACGATAGACGTCCCAATGCCTTCTTTCATTTCTGAGAGGATTTTAAGGCAAGGAAGTGACCGCCGAGATGCTTCAATGCGTGTTGGCGGAGTTTATTTCCTTTTTTCAGACATGTTTCTTTATGATGTTTTCCTTCATTGCCGAGCACGTTATAATTAAAGACTTAAATTTAAAATTAAAAATTTCTTGTACATATTGTATGCGAAATTTGCGGGAGGGCTTAGTCACCGAGGCTTTAAAATATCGTATTGTATGCGTTCTTCTATGGACAAAAGTAGGATTATTTTAAAGAAACTTTTATATAAATATATATTTAAATTTTTACACAGTCTTGTTATTTAGGAGCCTAGATGCGACCAAACTAGAGTATATTGTCCAATTCTCAATTCAGCAGTTCATAGGATGCCTGTTTTAAATCCGGATTGACTGGACCCCAAAAATGGCAGGGTACTATGTTAACCTTTCAAATTCAAAGCGAAGGAGCACAAAATGGTTGGGCCACAGGTTGGGCCCTGGTTCGATTCCGGGAATAATGCCCCCAAAATTATTGGGTGCGAGAATAACGAAAGGTATTTTAAGTTGAACCAATTGTTGGACTGTATTTGCATAGTTTGTTATAAACAAAATGGCGAACGCGGCACGTGGTGGCATTTGGAAAAATATACATGCTACAATTTAATTGACTACATTAGCCAGCACGACGGAAAACATGAGCTGCTAAGAAAAAAGAACAAAAAATTAAAGAGCTCAAGATTTAAAGGAACAAGCACTTACTGGGGGAGGTTCTGCGAGTGGCCTCTTGCTAAGGCCTCGAGGCTGATGGAACTATATTGCAACTGCTGATGGTGCGTGACGACAAATGTACTGGGCGAGCAGTCATGAAGAATTGTTTTTTTTTTGAGTTGGTTTCAAAGATGTTTTCGTTGTCCAGATACGCAACTGATGGTGCGTGACCCTTTGAGGTGATCTTAGGAGAAGACCTATGATTAGCATTAGACCTTTAAAAGCTACAATGGTATAACCTTATACATGTTAGGATCACGGTGCAACTTTAATTATGGTTAAATCACGAATGGGTCGGCTCGAACGAGGTAGGAATTTGCTTTTACGGAATCCCTGCGTAAAATAACAGCTTGATATGGGTTTCGCAACCTGAGTGTAGAGAAGCGAAGAGTCTATTTACTGGAAACAAGACATTCCAATTTGATCCTCAAGGGTGGAAACGAATCTGCATTTTTATTCTTAAATGTACAACAGTGGTAGAGCCACGCGGCAGCTTTGCTGTTGCACGTATGGGCCGGCTCAAACCGGGGTGGTACCACGACCTCACAGAATACCGGCGTGAAGTGGAAGCTCTGCTTCCGCGTTTCGTCTGGTGAGTGCAGGTGGCCGGAGGCCCAAATCCCTCCCCCCAGGAGGGTACTAGCAAACCAGGAGAATCCCTCTCTGAGCATCCACGACCATGTTTCTCCATTTCTGAGCGTGGATGCTCAGGCTGCCCCGCGTATTCTGGGGGGGGGGGGGGCAAAATTCCGCTCAAGACTACAACTGCTCGGGCAAACGGAGCAACAAGACCAAGGCGACCCCTGCCACGCTGTCCGTGAATTTCTGCAATATCAGGGGACTTCACTCTAACCTAAACGCCGTCCACTACCATCTCGAGACAGCGAGGCCGGCTCTGCTCTTTCTGACCGAGACGCAGGTGTCCTCTCCGGCTGATGTCTCGTATCTCTCCTGCCCGAGGTACAAACTGGAACACTCCTTTGTGCCTCGGGCTGGAGTTTGCGTTTACGTCACAGAGGACATCTGTTCTCGACGCCTCGGCAGACTTGAAGGTTCGGACCTGTCCATCCGCGCGTCTACGGGTGCCTCTATAGGTCCCATAGCGGTAATGCTGAAACAGACCGACTCTTCGACCACAGCCAAAAGGGTACAGATTCGTTGCTACAGCAGATCCCCTCCGCAGAGATCGTGATCCTAGGCGACTTTAACGCCCATCACGCCGAATGGCTTAGTTCACGTTTAACCAATCATGCGGGGAGATCTGTTCATAATTTTGCCTTGGCATATGGTCTGAAACAACTGTTTACTTCGCCTACGCGGATTCCAGATGTGGAGGATCATGCACCTTACCTGTTAGACCTTCTGCTGGCCTCTCACCCGGACGGATATCAGATTTCTATCGACGCCCCTTTAGGCTCCTCGGACCATTGTCTTGTTCGGAGTGTGGTGCCACTCTTGCTGAAATCACAGTTGCATTCTGCAGGCTGCCACCGTGTTTGGCACTATAGGTCAGCCGATTGGGATGGGATGCGGACTTTCTTTGCATTCTAGCCTTGGGGGCGGGTTTGCTTCTCGCCGGACGATCCCAACGTTGTTGTGGATTCTGTTACTGATGTGGTGCTTCAGGGTATGGAACTTTTATTCCTTCCTCTGTGGTGCCCATTGGAGGCAGATCTCAGCCATGGTTTGGTCGCTCCTGTAAAATAGCATCATGCTATAAGCGGGAGTGCTACCAAGCCTGGGCTGACGCATCAGCGTCCCGGGATATAAACACCAGCGCTCTAAAAAAGAAATATAATTCCGCCTCTAGGTCCTTCAAAAGAGTCACTGCCAAGGCAAATTCAGAGTACATAGGCAGAATTGGCGAGAAACTATTTCGCCTTCCTTCTGGAACCTGTGCATTCTGGTCTCTCGCCAAGGCTGTCCAGGGGGAATTTCTGTCAGCCATCTTTTCCATCTCTGCACAGGGAGGACGACTCGCTGGCCCATACCGCAAAGGAGAAAGCCGATCTTCTAGGCTCTTTCTTTGCGTCCAACTTGACTCTCAATGACGGGGGGAGTACGCCGCCGACCATCCCGCGGTGTGAGTGCTCCATGCCGGAAGTGCAGTTCACACAGCGCTCGGTTCGCAAAGCACTCCTCTCCCTGGACATCCACAAGTCGAGTGGGCCTGACGGAATCCCCCCAATTGTGCTGAGGACGTGTGCTCCAGAGTTGGCACCGGTTTTAACGCGTTTTTTCCGGTACTCCTACTCCCTAGGCGTAGTCCCAAAATCATGGAAGAAGGCTTTCGTCCACCCGATCCCTAAAAAAGGCGACTGCTCAGACCCGTCCAACTACCGGCCTATCGCCATCACCTCCTTGTTCTCCAAAATAATGGAGTCCATTGTAAACTGCCAGCTCATGAGGTACCTTGAGGATCACCAGCTGATTAGTGACCGCCAATACGGTTTTCGCCGTGGTCGGTTAGCTGGTGATCTTCTGGTCTACCTAACTCACAGATGGGCGGAGGCAGTAGAGTCCAAGGGGGAGGCATTGGCCGTTAGTTTGGACGTTGCGAAGGCCTTCGATCGGGTTTGGCACAAAGCGCTTCTTTCGAAGCTCCCTTCCTATGGGCTTCCCGAGAAATTGTGCGATTGGATACCCAGCTTTCTTGCAGATCGGGGCATCAAGGTCGTTGTAAACGGTGCAAGCTCCGATTGCAAGCCTATTAATGCTGGTGTTCCACAAGGCTGCGTGCTATCGCCAACGCTGTTTCTTCTGCATATCAATAAACTGCTATGCAGATGACAGCACTGGTGATGCTCTTTACACCGGCCGAGCCAATATTTCTCGGGAAAACGTCTCCGAGTGCCGGGACAAACTTGTGTCTGAAGTCGAGTCTTTGCTGAACAGAGTCTCGGATTGGGGGCGACTAAATCTAGTCTAGTTTAACCCCCAGAAGACACAAGTTTGCGCGTTAACCGCTAAAAAGAAGCCTTTGTCGTATCTCCTCAGTTTCAAGGCACTTCCCTTGTTGCCTCAGCCAGTATCGGAATTCTCGGCGTCGACATATCAAGTGACGTGCAGTTTCGTAGTCACTTGGAGAGAAGGCCAAATTGCCTTCTAAAAAAGCTTGGCGTGCTCAGCAGAGCGGGACAGTATTTCATGCCGGCACACCGCCTGCAACTTTACAAGGCGCAGGTTCGGTCGCACATGGAATACTGTTTCCATCTTTGGGCTGGGGATCCCCAGTACCAGCTCCTTACACTTGACCGCATCCAGCGCAGAGTGGCTCGAATCGTCGACGACCGAGTGCTTTCCGATCGGCTCGATTCACTGGCACTGCGAAGAGATGTTGCATCTCTTTGCATTTTCTTTCGCATATACCATGGAGAGTGCTCTGAGGAATTGTTCGGATTAATCCCAGCCGCCAAATTTCGTGAACGCACTACGCGGCAAACGTCCCGATACCATCCACACCATCTGGATGCTTGGCGGTCCACCACTGTACGTTTCAAGAGGAGTTTTCTTCCGCGTACAACCTCTCTGTGGAATAGTTTACCACCAGCGATTTTTCGGGACCGATACGACCTGGGGACCTTGAAGAAAAGAGTGTACTCCATTCTAAAGGGCCGGCAATGCACCTGAAATTCCCCTGGTGTTGCGGTTGATCATGGGCGGCGGTAGTCACTTAACATCAGGTGAGCCGCATGCTCGTTTGCCCCCTGTTCTATAAAAAAAATGGGGATAGATGTATATGCACCATAGTACTCATTTAACATCAGGTGGACTTTGTGCTCCTTTAGGACTTTGTGCTCCTTTAAGATCCAAAGAGTTTATTTACTGGAAACAAGACATTCCAGTTTGACCTCAGGGGTGGAAATGAATATGAATTTTTATTCCTAATTGGGGATGGATGTCTATGCACCATATTACTCATTTAACATCAGCTGGACTTTGTGCTCCTTTAACATCCATCCTTAATTTATAAAAGAGTTGTAAGATTACTGAAAAAAATTAAGTGGAAAGTTTTAAAAAGTATGAAAAATAAATGTTTATAAATTGTACTTTATCTAAATCTTTATTCTCACAGAGCGCGTTCAAATAACATTTCATTTTCTTTATCGAACGAGAACTGACATTTTCACAAAACATTTTTTTCTCGAATGTGACAAAATACATAACAGCAATAAGATAATTCAACGTCGAACTCGATTTTACCAAATGTTCCACATTGTGTGTTTTCATGAACGACAGATATAAATAAAATTCAAAATGTGAACCACACATTTTTACAGTTACTTTTAACGGATTATGATAAAACAATACAAAACGCAAAATCTGTACCTTTAAGTATCGTCATCATCTTTATCATACTGTGATAAACTACAGTTGGACTAGACTAGACACAGTTTTAATGGCATAAAGAGCCAGTATAATAACAGACTGAGAAGCATTAAATCAGCTCTTAACATAGCTATGAAAAATTACATTGGTTCCGTCGGGGACCAAACTGGGTTGTTTTTGTACTGTGAAATTTACGAAGAGAGCTAATTCCCCGAGCTACACAGCTACTACAAACTATTATGTACACAATAAAGTTACAACCTATAAACGGCTCACTGCGCACAACTGCCCCCTTGTCTCACCTATTGTAGCGTAATGAGTTTATAAAATCTGCTACGATTTTAAGGCGTCATATCAGGTCGTAACTCAATGTAGGTCATCGTACAAGACATAAAATAAATAAATAAAGAAATATATATATATATATATATATATATATATATATATATATATATATATATATATATATATATATAAATTATATAAACACTCACGCCTGTCAGCCAGAAGGGTAGGCGGAGACTACGAACTTCCATTTGGCACGATCCTGACTTACCTCTTTCGCCTCCTTTACATCTATATATCTACGCATACGAGTACATGCTCGTCGGTTAAGGGTACTTTTAATGTGGCCCATTTTCTAAATATCTCCTATTTGGACGATAAACTTTTTTCTAGGGCGTCCCTAACCGACTCTGCAGTTCGCATCTGCCATATAAATTTGCTTTGTCACTCTTTTCTCATTCATTATTTCTACATGACCAAACCACCGAAGCATTCCTTTCTTAGTCCTGGTCACAACATAATCTTGCATACCACATTTATCTCTTATCACACAATTTCTCAGCCTGTGTTCAGATTTAACCCTAGCATACTCCTTAAAGACCGCAGTTCTGAAACATTTATTCTATTTTCGTGATTGTTCTGCCACACACAACTTTAACTACCATACTTTAAATTAGGGACTAACACAGCATTATGAATTAACATACGTGCCTTTTTTGACACATTCTGATTCTTCAAATCAAAATAAATCAAAATAAAATAGATTTACCTATTATCAAATTTAAAGTGAATTATTTTTTAATTAATGGACGGCTTCATGGCGCAGTAATTTAGCTTTGAGGTGAGGCGCTGAGTACCAAAGGTTTGAATCCCGCACGCAAATTTTATATATGACCTACCAAAAATTATTCCGGGCCTTAGATACTTAAACTGCCTCCAAGATTTAAAAGATAATCCTAGGTATATAATAAATATGGTATATAATAAAGATAATTGCAGTCAACATCAAACAAAATATCTGAAAATTTACATTTGAATTTTGATACTGACTCTTACACTGTCACACCCACAAACTTACTATAGCTTACCGGTAGAAATAGGTTATTTCTAGAGAGACCGACTTCAAAGCAGAGTAGTAGTTTTCTAAACTTATTGCCTTTAACAATTTGGATAAAATTCTGAATTTAAATAATATTTCAGTTACATGGTTTGTCATGTAGAAAGAATGAATGAGGAAAGAGTAACAAAGCAAATTTATATGGCAGATGTGAACGGCAGAGTCTGGAAGGGACGCCCGAAAAGAATGTTTATCGACCAAATTAGTAATATTTTGAAAATGCGCTACATTAAAAGTACCCTTAACCGACGAGCATGTATGTGTAGATATATGTAAAAGAGGCGAGAGAGGTATGTCAGATTGTGCCGAATGGAAGTAGTGGTAGTCTCTACCTACCCCTCTGGGTGACAGGCGTGGTGTTTATGTTTATTTCACTTTCGAAATTTATAAAGATAGGTGTCGTCGACCCACGCAAAATTATAAATAGGTTATTCCTAGAGAGACTGACTTCAAGGCAGAGTGGAAGTTTCACAGAATATTATAATTTTTTCTAACGTGAAGTAAATTTCTCGGTCGGTTCATTAAAATCGGTGGAAGATTTGTTTTTGTAGTGAAAATAAATTTTCCGTTCTGAAAAATCTGAATGTTTTACTGCATTTATTTTATTCTTTAAAATCCTACATAATACTACTAAATATATTTTTACCAGATCATGTCTTTTTAATATTACATTTCATTGGATGAATCTGCTACATCTCGGGTTCTTTAATTAGTTACGGTCTCTAAGGAATCTATTTATCTTTTAGTTTATATTTAATTAAACCAACCGCTGACTTTGACTCGAGCGTGGTGGTGCCCGAAGGAAATTAATTAATATTTCCGGTTGTTCTGTCTATATATTCATTAACTTTAAAAATAAATGCAGTATCAAGCCGTTAGTGTGGACAAAGCGAAGGCCTGCTATCAGGTTTAGCACAAAGCGCTTCTTACGAAGCTTCCTTCCTATGGGCTATGGCCCCGACGGAAATCGTACTGGCAGTCACTAATCAGCTGATGATCCTCAAGATACCTCATGAGCTGGCAGTTAAAAGTTATTTCTGTTATTTTGGACACATGGAGGTCATATCGATAGGTACGTAGTTGGATGAATGTGAGTATTTACTTTTTATAGGGATCGTAAACACTAAAGCTGCCGATCCATGTGTTGGGGACTACGCCTAGGAAGTAGTAGTACCGGAAAAGACGCGTTAAAACCGATGCCAACTCCTATACACACGTATTCAGTATAATAGGAGGGACGCCATAAGGCTCAATCGACTTGTACGTCCAGGAAGAGGAGTGCTCTGCGCATCGTGCGCTGGGTAAACAAAAGATCCTGCATGGAGCACTCACACCGCGGGATGGTCAGCGGTGTGTTCCCTCTGTCATCAATATCGAGTTGAAAGCAAATGGAGAGCCTAGCAGATTGACTTTGTCCTTAACGGAATGGGCCAGTGAGTTCTCCTCCCTGTGCAGAGATGGAAGAGATTGTTAGCAAAAGTTCCCTTAGAGAGTTTAGCGAGCGAACAGAATGCACATACTCCCAAAGAAAGGCAAACTAGTTTCTCGCCAATTTTGCCGTTTTGCTCTGATTTTGTCTTGGCAATGACACTTTTGAAGGACCTGTATGCGGAATTATACTTCTTTTTGAGAGCGCTGGTATTTACAACCCAAGAAGTGGATGCATCGGTCTAGGCCTGATAGCACTCTTGCTTAGGCATAATACAATTTTGCAGGAGCGACCAAACCATGGCCGGATTCTGTCTCCATTAGGTACCACAGATGATGAAATAAAAAGTTCCATTCCCTGATTCCACCACTTCAGTGACAGCTAACCCGCCTCTAAGGGTAGGATGCAAAAAAGATCGTATCTTGTCCCAATCGGCTAGCCTATAGTGCTAAAATCGTTGGCATACTGCAGAACGCAACCGCGATGAGTGCGTAAGTGGCACACACAGAATGGATAGGTCCGTAACTTTAGGACTGCCGAGGCGTCGAAAATAGATGTCCTCTCTGCAATACACGCAAACTCCAGCCTGTGGAACAAAGTGTGTTCTAATTTGTACCCCGAGTAGGAGATATATGAAGTGTCAACCGGAAAGGTCACCTCTGTCTTGGTTAGAAAGAGCAAGGCCAGCTTTGCCGTTTCCAGAATTTAGTAGACGCCGTTAAGTTTTGAATGTAGTCCTCTGATGTTGAAGAAATTCACGGATAGCGTGGCAGGGGGCACCTTTGTCTTCGCTCCCATTTGCCTCGAGCAAGTGTATTCTCAAGCGGAATTTTGCCTTCACCCTACTCAGAATACGCGGAGCTTACCCACGCTTAGGAGAAAAAAAGGGTAACTTGCGTGTGAATGCTCAGCACCATGGGTGCTGGTACCGTCCTGGGGTGACATTCTATTTAACTCTTGGGGTATGGAGCCTCCAGCCATACCAAATGAAGAAGCTGAGATCCTACTACAGGTTGGGATTCTGTGAGGTCGCGGTACCACCCCGGTTTGAGCCAGCCCATACGTGCTACAGCAAAAGCTGTACCACGTATTACTGTCACCAGAAATTAATGAATGAAATTGTCTCACCACTTCGAAAGCAAAAACGTCCAATTTAAAAGTATGTGTCTTTCAGGCGAGTGAGTAGGCTTTAGTTAAGCTAAGTTAGTTCATTTTACATCTACAGATGAATCATCACCTATATTCAGCAGAGATAGTAAACAAGCTTTGGCATAAACTAATAAAAATATTTATTTATTTCTAATTGAAACCTAATTTTTTGTACCTTCGTGATAAATTTTAATCTCGCATAATATCTTGAGAATGTTTTGTGGTGAACCCTCACTCAGCTGCATTTATATCATCTTTAATATTTATTTACATTACTTCTCATAAAAAATTTGTAGCCTCGAAAATAATATTGTGCGTATTTCTCATAAATAAACAACCTATAACGTTTTTCTTTTTATTATTGAACGGAACAGCTGTCTCTTTTGGCATGGAACCGTGGGATTATTTGAGCCCAATTATGTATTTGGTAACAAAATGTGTTGAATTGCAACAGCGTATTAAATTAGTGTTAAAACTAAAGCCCCACAGCAGGGCCTGTGCCCTTCTGTGGTCCATGTAGCTCAATCAGAAATAAGAAGAAGCCTGTGCTTCTTCTTATTTCTGATTGGGCTATCTGAGTCCACCGCGGTAGACTAGTACTTTGGTAACAAGTTGGTTAATAACAAGTTTCATCACGATTTTTACCTTCACTGTCGAGCATGAGGTAAATTAGCACTTTAAATTGCAATTTTCAATTTCATTGGTGTCGGTGGAGGATTGAATTCGAGTTTCTCGTATACTGTAATAATTACGGCGACAGCTAAGCTCCTGAGCAACCCAGATTATATTAGGTTAATCACAAAGAAGCAAATTAATAGAATAACTATGAATGCACTGCGAGCAATATTAATCAAAAAATACACCCATAGTACTTTTATGACGTCATCATCATCATCATTACAGCACTTTACAAGTCCACTGTTGAACACAGGCCTCCCCCAAGGTATGCCACAAAGCACGGTTCTGAGCCACCTGCGTCCATCGACTACCTCCATGTCTTACCAGTTCGTCACTCTATCTAGTGGGAGTCGCCCTACACTTCGCCACCGGTGCGAGGCTACGAATCGATACCCTTTTTTTAAATTCATTTATAAATATGGTTGGTTATTCTTTATACAACTTTCGCCAAACTGCAGGGCAGTTTGTTGGCGAATACATCAACCTCTTACATTTTATGTACCTACTGTCCTTACGAATCTAAAATACACATAAACTGTCGTTTCAAATGCAATCCTTAAAAACTTAAAAATGGGAAAATTAAATTTACACTAATGTAAAAGATTTAAAATAATTAAAACTTATTTTAAATCTTTTAAATTAAACACATTAAAATAACAAATTAATTTAAAACTATAATTTTAAGACAATATTAATTATTTTACATATAATTATCCAGCCACCACGCTTTTAACTTCTTTTTTAAATATTTCTTTACTACCGCATTCGTTTTCAGAAAATATCTCATTGAAAATACGTGGTACTAGATATTTTGTCGTCCTCTTGCCGTAATAATTATTAACTCTATGCTCAACGTATTTCTTTCGCGAAGTAATTCTAATATTTTTGTTAAACGTTCGAAATGTTTTAAACTCTAGAGATTTAAATTGATCTATTGCAATTAAGTACTTAAGTTTTACATGCACAGGTAATATTCTAAAATTTTTAAATAAATTATTATAATTTCCGTCTATGTTATATTTTTTCTTTGTTTTTTCACCAATAAACAATTTTATTAATCTAATTTGCAACTTAAGAATTTTATCTGTATATGTTTGAAAAGTAAGTCCATATGCCATATCCATATGCCATGCCATAGTAATCAGCTAGTGCATAGTAAAGCATATATAAAATAGACCTGCTTACTGTAAGTTTTAAGTTATTAAGCCTAGATAATATGGATCTTAACCTATCACAGACAATTTAAATATGTAATTTCCAACTAAAACTACAGTCTATTGTTAGCCCTAAGTACTTATAACTATTCACAAATTCTATGGTTTTACATTCGCATTGTACCAGTTTATTATGTAAGCACTCATACGAATGACCAAAGATGTTAAATTCCTCACTAGGTTTTCTCATATAAGGAAAGTATAGAAACATACGCTTTGTTTTGTATACATTAAGTATAATGCCGTTGTCATGTGTCCCATTTTAGAATATTAATGAAATCATCCTGCAACCTCTCCACAATAATTTTAACATCCCTGTCAGCGTACATCAGGCATGTGTCATCGGCGTATGTGCAACAATGTTTTACAACGTTATCAATGCTATTCACGTAAATGATGTACCCAACAGGTCCGAATACGGAGGCGGTTGGCACGCCCAATGTTACGTCGGCTTCTTCCTTTGTCGTTCCGTTGATCATAGTGTGTATATTTCGATTCTTCAGGTAATTGCGGAACCACTTGTGCATTGGGCCTCGAATCCCACACTCTTGCATTGCTTCAAGAAGCATTTCGTGATCCAACGTGTCGAACGCTTTTTTTGAAATCGATGAACAATACAACGACATAATTTTTATTGTTTAGTTTATCATTGACATCATCGGCAAATCGTGACGTTTTTTGCTTTCGAAGTGGTGAGACAATTTCATTCATTAATTTCTGGTGACAGTAATACGTGGTACAGCTTTTGCGGTAGCACGTATGGGCTGGCGCAAACCGGGGTGGTACCGCGACCTCACAGAATCCCAACCTGTAGTAGGATCTCAGCTTCTTCATTTGGTATGGCTGGAGGCTCCATACCCCAAGAGTTAAATAGAATGTCACCCCAGGACGGTACCAGCACCCATGGTGCTGAGCATTCACACCCAAGTTACCCTTTTTTTCCTAAGCGTGAGTAAGCTCCGCGTATTCTGAGTAGGGTGAAGGCAAAATTCCGCTTGAGAATACACTTGCTCGAGGCAAATGGGAGCGAAGACAAAGGTGCCCCCGCCACGCTATCCGTGAATTTCTTCAACATCAGAGGACTACATTCAAAACTTAACGGCGTCTACTAAATTCTGGAAACGGCAAATATGGCCTTGCTCTTTCTAACCAAGACAGAGGTGACCTTTCCGGTTGACACTTCATATATCTCCTACTCGGGGGTACAAATTAGAACACACTTTGTTCCACAGGCTGGAGTTTGCGTGTATTGCAGAGAGGACATCTATTTTCGACGCCTCGGCAGTCCTAAAGTTACGGACCTATCCATCCTGTGTGTGCCACTTACGCACTCATCGCGGTTGCGTTCTGCAGTATGCCAACGATTTTAGCACTATAGGCTAGCCGATTGGGACAAGATACGATCTTTTTTGCATCCTACCCTTAGAGGCGGGTTAGCTGTCACTGAAGTGGTGGAATCAGGGAATGGAACTTTTTTTTTCATCATCTGTGGTACCTAATGGAGACAGAATCCGGCCATGGTTTGGTCGCTCCTGCAAAATTGTATTATGCCTAAGCAAGAGTGCTATCAGGCCTAGACCGATGCATCCACTTCTTGGGTTGTAAATACCAGCGCTCTCAAAAAGAAGTATAATTCCGCATACAGGTCCTTCAAAAGTGTCATTGCCAAGACAAAATCAGAGCAAAACGGCAAAATTGGCGAGAAACTAGTTTGCCTTTCTTTGGGAGTATGTGCATTCTGTTCGCTCGCTAAACTCTCTAAGGGAACTTTTGCTAACCATCTCTTCCATCTCTGCACAGGGAGGAGAACTCACTGGCCCATTCCGTTAAGGACAAAGTCAATCTGCTAGGCTCTCCATTTGCTTTCAACTCGATATTGATGACAGAGGGAACACACCGCTGACCATCCCGCGGTGTGAGTGCTCCATGCAGGATCTTTTGTTTACCCAGCGCACGATGCGCAGAGCACTCCTCTTCCTGGACGTACAAGTCGATTGAGCCTTATGGCGTCCCTCCTATTATACTGAATACGTGTGTATAGGAGTTGGCATCGGTTTTAACGCGTCTTTTCCGGTACTACTACTTCCTAGGCGTAGTCCCCAACACATGGATCGGCAGCTTTAGTGTTTACGATCCCTATAAAAAGTAAATACTCACATTCATCCAACTACGTACCTATCGATATGACCTCCATGTGTCCAAAATAACAGAAATAACTTTTAACTGCCAGCTCATGAGGTATCTTGAGGATCATCAGCTGATTAGTGACTGCCAGTACGATTTCCGTCGGGGCCATAGCCCATAGGAAGGAAGCTTCGTAAGTGATAGCAGGCCTTCGCTTTGTCCACACTAACGGCTTGATACTTTTTTTTATACGTGGTAGAGCCATGCTGCAATTATATTAGTAGTATAGTTGTAGCACGAATGGGTCGGCTCGACCGGGGAAGGACCACGCTCTCACAGAATACCAGCGTGAAATAGTAGCTTAATGCTGCTGTATTTCGTATGGTGAGTGTAGAGAACCGGAGACCCTTTTTACTGGAAATGAGGCATTCCATCTCAGTCCTCACGGGTGACAACGCATCTGCATTTTGATTTGTAATGGAAGATAGATGTAGATGTCTATGGGCCGCAGCAACCACTTACCATCAGGTGGACTGTGTGCTCGTTTGTCACCCTATCCTATAAAAAAAAAAAATACTGAATTTATTTTTAAAGTTAATGAATATATAGACAGAACAACCGGAAATATTAATTAATTTCCTTCGGGCACCACCACGCTCGAGTCAAAGTCAGCGGTTGGTTTAATTAAATATAAACTAAAAGATAAATAGATTCCTTAGAGACCGTAACTAATTAAGGAACCCGAGATGTAGCAGATTCATCCAATGAAATGTAATATTAAAAAGACATGATCTGGTAAAAATATATTTAGTAGTATTATGTAGGATTTTAAAGAATAAAATAAATGCAGTAAAACATTCAGATTTTCAGAACGGAAAATTTATTTTCACTACAAAAACAAATCTTCCACCGATTTTAATGAACCGACCGAGAAATTTACTTCACGTTAGAAAAAAATTATAATATTCTGTGAAACTTCCACTCTGCCTTGAAGTCAGTCTCTCTAGGAATAACCTATTTATAATTTTGCGTGGGTCGACGACACCTATCTTTATAAATTTCGAAAGTGAAATAAACATAAACACCACGCCTGTCACCCAGAGGGGTAGGTAGAGACTACCACTACTTCCATTCGGCACAATCTGACATACCTCTCTCGCCTCTTTTACATATATCTACACATACATGCTCGTCGGTTAAGGGTACTTTTAATGTAGCGCATTTTCAAAATATTACTAATTTGGTCGATAAACATTCTTTTCGGGCGTCCCTTCCAGACTCTGCCGTTCACATCTGCCATATAAATTTGCTTTGTTACTCTTTCCTCATTCATTCTTTCTACATGACAAACCATGTAACTGAAATATTATTTAAATTCAGAATTTTATCCAAATTGTTAAAGGCAATAAGTTTAGAAAACTACTACTCTGCTTTGAAGTCAGTCTCTCTAGAAATAACCTATTTCTACCGGTAAGCTATAGTAAGTTTGTGGGTGTGACAGTGATAGAGTCAGTATCAAAATTCAAATGTAAATTTTCAGATATTTTGTTTGATGTTGACTGCAATTATCTTTATTATATACCATATTTATTATATACCTAGGATTATCTTTTAAATCTTGGAGGCAGTTTAAGTATCTAAGGCCCGGAATAATTTTTGGTAGGTCATATATAAAATTTGCGTGCGGGATTCAAACCTTTGGTACTCAGCGCCTCACCTCAAAGCTAAATTACTGCGCCATGAAGCCGTCCATTTATTAAAAAATGATTCACTTTAAATTTGATAATAGGTAAATCTATTTTATTTTGATTTGAAGAATCAGAATGTGTCAAAAAAGGCACGTATGTTAATTCATAATGCTGTGTTAGTCCCTAATTTAAAGTATGGTAGTTAAAGTTGTGTGTGGCAGAACAATCACGAAAATAGAATAAATGTTTCAGAACTGCGGTCTTTAAGGAGTATGCTAGGGTTAAATCTGAACACAGGCTGAGAAATTGTGTGATAAGAGATAAATGTGGTATGCAAGATTATGTTGTGACCAGGACTAAGAAAGGAATGCTTCGGTGGTTTGGTCATGTAGAAATAATGAATGAGAAAAGAGTGACAAAGCAAATTTATATGGCAGATGCGAACTGCAGAGTCGGTTAGGGACGCCCTAGAAGAAAGTTTATCGTCCAAATAGGAGATATTTAGAAAATGGGCCACATTAAAAGTACCCTTAACCGACGAGCATGTACTCGTATGCGTAGATATATAGATGTAAAGGAGGCGAAAGAGGTAAGTCAGGATCGTGCCAAATGGAAGTCCGTAGTCTCCGCCTACCCTTCTGGCTGACAGGCGTGAGTGTTTATATTATATATTATATATATATATATATATATATATATATATATATATATATATATATATATATATATATATATATATATATATATATATATTTTTCTTTATTTATTTATTTTATGTCTTGTACGATGACCTACATTGAGTTACGACCTGATATGACGCCTTAAAATCGTAGCAGATTTTATAAACTCATTACGCTACAATAGGTGAGACAAGGGTTGTGCTCCGCAGTGAGCCGTTTATAGGTTGTAACTTTATTGTGTACATAATAGTTTGTAGTAGCTGTGTAGCTCGGGGAATTAGCTCTCTTCGTAAATTTCACAGTACAAAAACAACCCAGTTTGGTCCCCGACGGAACCAATGTAATTTTTCATAGCTATGTTAAGAGCTGATTTAATGCTTCTCAGTCTGTTATTATACTGGCTCTTTATGCCATTAAAACTGTGTCTAGTCTAGTCCAACTGTAGTTTATCAAAGTATGATAAAGATGATGACGATACTTAAAGGTACAGATTTTGCGTTTTGTATTGTTTTATCATAATCCGTTAAAAGTAACTGTAAAAATGTGTGGTTCACATTTTGAATTTTATTTATATCTGTCGTTCATGAAAACACACAATGTGGAACATTTGGTAAAATCGAGTTCGACGTTGAATTATCTTATTGCTGTTATGTATTTTGTCACATTCGAGAAAAAATGTTTTGTGAAAATGTCAGTTCTCGTTCGATAAAGAAAATGAAATGTTATTTGAACGCGCTCTGTGAGAATAAAGATTTAGATAAAGTACAATTTATAAACATTTATTTTTCATACTTTTTAAAACTTTCCACTTAATTTTTTTCAGTAATCTTACAACTCTTTTATAAATTAAGGATGGATGTTAAAGGAGCACAAAGTCCAGCTGATGTTAAATGAGTAATATGGTGCATAGACATCCATCCCCAATTAGGAATAAAAATTCATATTCATTTCCACCCCTGAGGTCAAACTGGAATGTCTTGTTTCCAGTAAATAAACTCTTTGGATCTTAAAGGAGCACAAAGTCCTAAAGGAGCACAAAGTCCACCTGATGTTAAATGAGTACTATGGTGCATATACATCTATCCCCATTTTTTTTATAGAACAGGGGGCAAACGAGCATGCGGCTCACCTGATGTTAAGTGACTACTGCCGCCCATGATCAACCGCAACACCAGGGGAATTTCAGGTGCATTGCCGGCCCTTTAGAATGGAGTACACTCTTTTCTTCAAGGTCCCCAGGTCGTATCGGTCCCGAAAAATCGCTGGTGGTAAACTATTCCACAGAGAGGTTGTACGTGGAAGAAAACTCCTCTTGAAACGTACAGTGGTGGACCGCCAAGCATCCAGATGGTGTGGATGGTATCGGGACGTTTGCCGCGTAGTGCGTTCACGAAATTTGGCGGCTGGGATTAATCCGAACAATTCCTCAGATCACTCTCCATGGTATATGCGAAAGAAAATGCAAAGAGATGCAACATCTCTTCGCAGTGCCAGTGAATCGAGCCGATCGGAAAGCACTCGGTCGTCGACGATTCGAGCCACTCTGCGCTGGATGCGGTCAAGTGTAAGGAGCTGGTACTGGGGATCCCCAGCCCAAAGATAGAAACAGTATTCCATGTGCGACCGAACCTGCGCCTTGTAAAGTTGCAGGCGGTGTGCCGGCATGAAATACTGTCCCGCTCTGCTGAGCACGCCAAGCTTTTTAGAAGGCAATTTGGCCTTCTCTCCAAGTGACTACGAAACTGCACGTCACTTGATATGTCGACGCCGAGAATTCCGATACTGGCTGAGGCAACAAGGGAAGTGCCTTGAAACTGAGGAGATACGACAAAGGCTTCTTTTTAGCGGTTAACGCGCAAACTTGTGTCTTCTGGGGGTTAAACTAGACTAGATTTAGTCGCCCCCAATCCGAGACTCTGTTCAGCAAAGACTCGACTTCAGACACAAGTTTGTCCCGGCACTCGGAGACGTTTTCCCGAGAAATATTGGCTCGGCCGGTGTAAAGAGCATCACCGGTGCTGTCATCTGCATAGCTTTATTGATATGCAGAAGAAACAGCGTTGGCGATATGGCACGCAGCCTTGTGGAACACCAGCATTAATAGGCTTGCAATCGGAGCTTGCACCGTTTACAACGACCTTGATGCCCCGATCTGCAAGAAAGCTGGGTATCCAATCGCACAATTTCTCGGGAAGCCCATAGGAAGGGAGCTTCGAAAGAAGCGCTTTGTGCCAAACCCGATCGAAGGCCTTTGCAACGTCCAAACTAACGGCCAATGCCTCCCCCTTGGACTCTACTGCCTCCGCCCATCTGTGAGTTAGGTAGACCAGAAGATCACCAGCTTACCGACCACGGTGAAAACCGTATTGGCGGTCACTAATCAGCTGGTGATCCTCAAGGTACCTCATGAGCTGGCAGTTTACAATGGACTCCATTATTTTGGAGAACAAGGAGGTGATGGCGATAGGCCGGTAGTTGGACGGGTCTGAGCAGTCGCCTTTTTTAGGGATCGGGTGGACGAAAGCCTTCTTCCATGATTTTGGGACTACGCCTAGGGAGTAGGAGTACCGGAAAAAACGCGTTAAAACCGGTGCCAACTCTGGAGCACACGTCCTCAGCACAATTGGGGGGATTCCGTCAGGCCCACTCGACTTGTGGATGTCCAGGGAGAGGAGTGCTTTGCGAACCGAGCGCTGTGTGAACTGCACTTCCGGCATGGAGCACTCACACCGCGGGATGGTCGGCGGCGTACTCCCCCCGTCATTGAGAGTCAAGTTGGACGCAAAGAAAGAGCCTAGAAGATCGGCTTTCTCCTTTGCGGTATGGGCCAGCGAGTCGTCCTCCCTGTGCAGAGATGGAAAAGATGGCTGACATAAATTCCCCCTGGACAGCCTTGACGAGAGACCAGAATGCACAGGTTCCAGAAGGAAGGCGAAATAGTTTCTCGCCAATTCTGCCTATGTACTCTGAATTTGCCTTGGCAGTGACTCTTTTGAAGGACCTAGATGCGGAATTATATTTCTTTTTTAGAGCGCTGGTGTTTATATCCCGGGACGCTGATGCGTCAGCCCAGGCTTGGTAGCACTCCCGCTTATAGCATGATGCTATTTTACAGGAGCGACCAAACCATGGCTGAGATCTGCCTCCAATGGGCACCACAGAGGAAGGAATAAAAGTTCCATACCCTGAAGCACCACATCAGTAACAGAATCCACAACAACGTTGGGATCGTCCGGCGAGAAGCAAACCCGCCCCCAAGGCTAGAATGCAAAGAAAGTCCGCATCCCATCCCAATCGGCTGACCTATAGTGCCAAACACGGTGGCAGCCTGCAGAATGCAACTGTGATTTCAGCAAGAGTGGCACCACACTCCGAACAAGACAATGGTCCGAGGAGCCTAAAGGGGCGTCGATAGAAATCTGATATCCGTCCGGGTGAGAGGCCAGCAGAAGGTCTAACAGGTAAGGTGCATGATCCTCCACATCTGGAATCCGCGTAGGCGAAGTAAACAGTTGTTTCAGACCATATGCCAAGGCAAAATTATGAACAGATCTCCCCGCATGATTGGTTAAACGTGAACTAAGCCATTCGGCGTGATGGGCGTTAAAGTCGCCTAGGATCACGATCTCTGCGGAGGGGATCTGCTGTAGCAACGAATCTGTACCCTTTTGGCTGTGGTCGAAGAGTCGGTCTGTTTCAGCATTACCGCTATGGGACCTATAGAGGCACCCGTAGACGCGCGGATGGACAGGTCCGAACCTTCAAGTCTGCCGAGGCGTCGAGAACAGATGTCCTCTGTGACGTAAACGCAAACTCCAGCCCGAGGCACAAAGGAGTGTTCCAGTTTGTACCTCGGGCAGGAGAGATACGAGACATCAGCCGGAGAGGACACCTGCGTCTCGGTCAGAAAGAGCAGAGCCGGCCTCGCTGTCTCGAGATGGTAGTGGACGGCGTTTAGGTTAGAGTGAAGTCCCCTGATATTGCAGAAATTCACGGACAGCGTGGCAGGGGTCGCCTTGGTCTTGTTGCTCCGTTTGCCCGAGCAGTTGTAGTCTTGAGCGGAATTTTGCCCCCCCCCCCCCCCCCCAGAATACGCGGGGCAGCCTGAGCATCCACGCTCAGAAATGGAGAAACATGGTCGTGGATGCTCAGAGAGGGATTCTCCTGGTTTGCTAGTACCCTCCTGGGGGGAGGGATTTGGGCCTCCGGCCACCTGCACTCACCAGACGAAACGCGGAAGCAGAGCTTCCACTTCACGCCGGTATTCTGTGAGGTCGTGGTACCACCCCGGTTTGAGCCGGCCCATACGTGCAACAGCAAAGCTGCCGCGTGGCTCTACCACTGTTGTACATTTAAGAATAAAAATGCAGATTCGTTTCCACCCTTGAGGATCAAATTGGAATGTCTTGTTTCCAGTAAATAGACTCTTCGCTTCTCTACACTCAGGTTGCGAAACCCATATCAAGCTGTTATTTTACGCAGGGATTCCGTAAAAGCAAATTCCTACCTCGTTCGAGCCGACCCATTCGTGATTTAACCATAATTAAAGTTGCACCGTGATCCTAACATGTATAAGGTTATACCATTGTAGCTTTTAAAGGTCTAATGCTAATCATAGGTCTTCTCCTAAGATCACCTCAAAGGGTCACGCACCATCAGTTGCGTATCTGGACAACGAAAACATCTTTGAAACCAACTCAAAAAAAAAACAATTCTTCATGACTGCTCGCCCAGTACATTTGTCGTCACGCACCATCAGCAGTTGCAATATAGTTCCATCAGCCTCGAGGCCTTAGCAAGAGGCCACTCGCAGAACCTCCCCCAGTAAGTGCTTGTTCCTTTAAATCTTGAGCTCTTTAATTTTTTTGTTCTTTTTTCTTAGCAGCTCATGTTTTCCGTCGTGCTGGCTAATGTAGTCAATTAAATTGTAGCATGTATATTTTTCCAAATGCCACCACGTGCCGCGTTCGCCATTTTGTTTATAACAAACTATGCAAATACAGTCCAACAATTGGTTCAACTTAAAATACCTTTCGTTATTCTCGCACCCAATAATTTTGGGGGCATTATTCCCGGAATCGAACCAGGGCCCAACCTGTGGCCCAACCATTTTGTGCTCCTTCGCTTTGAATTTGAAAGGTTAACATAGTACCCTGCCATTTTTGGGGTCCAGTCAATCCGGATTTAAAACAGGCATCCTATGAACTGCTGAATTGAGAATTGGACAATATACTCTAGTTTGGTCGCATCTAGGCTCCTAAATAACAAGACTGTGTAAAAATTTAAATATATATTTATATAAAAGTTTCTTTAAAATAATCCTACTTTTGTCCATAGAAGAACGCATACAATACGATATTTTAAAGCCTCGGTGACTAAGCCCTCCCGCAAATTTCGCATACAATATGTACAAGAAATTTTTAATTTTAAATTTAAGTCTTTAATTATAACGTGCTCGGCAATGAAGGAAAACATCATAAAGAAACATGTCTGAAAAAAGGAAATAAACTCCGCCAACACGCATTGAAGCATCTCGGCGGTCACTTCCTTGCCTTAAAATCCTCTCAGAAATGAAAGAAGGCATTGGGACGTCTATCGTTTTACGAGGGTGGATTGAAAAGTACTCGGCCTAATACAGATCCATTCAATTCTAAAAATCAAATCTACCCACATTATTTAGTTCAGTTCAGACTAGTTCATTGTGTGAAGTTCGAAACGTGTGCGATAATTAGTTGTGATTTTATAAATTTATTAACAAAGTAATCGGACATAATTTCCGCGAATGGAGCAAATCGAGCAGCGTGCCGTCATTAAGTACCTCTATAAGAAGGGGCTATCATCAAAAGCCATCCATAATGACATGGTCGGTATATTAGGCGATTGTGCTCTGTCATATTCATCCGTCAAAAAATGGATAGCAGAATTTAAGCGTGGTAGAGAGAGTGTGAAAGATGAACCCCGCTCTGGAAGGCCTTCGACGTCAACTACTGACGAAAATATTAAAAAAGTACTTGATTTAATAATGGGAGACCGCAGATTAAAAATTAGAGAGATAGCCGAGATTATAGGCATCTCTTATGAATGAACTCAAAACATCATTGTCAACGAGTTGGGTTTCCACAAGGTGTCTGCGAGGTGGGTTCCGCGACTGCTTTCAGTTGAACAAAAAAGGACGCGATTGACTATTTCACGCGACTGTTTGGAGTTATTTGAAGCCGATGCAGATGATTTTTTGAATCGTTTTGTTACTATGGACGAAACATGGGTTCATTACTGTACACCGGAAACAAAACAACAATCAAAACAGTGGAGAAGACCTGGTTCACCACCCCTAAAAAGGCTAAGTCGATTTTGTCGGCAAATAAGGTGATGGCTTCAGTATTCTGGGACTCGAAAGGTGTGATTATGATTGATTATCTTGAAAGGGGTCAGGCTATAAACTCTGATTACTACTGCACCTTACTACGTCGTTTACGAGAGGAAATAAAAGAAAAACGTCGAGGAATGCTCAGAAGAAAAGTCCTGTTTCATCAAGATAACGCCCGTGTTCACACGTCAGTACAGTCAATGACTGAAATTCACAACTGTGGCTTTGAACTGTTACCGCATCCGCCGTATTCACCTGATCTGGCACCATCAGACTTCTTTCTGTTCCATAACCTAAAAAAACACTTGGGAGGTCAAAGATTTTCGACAAACGACGAGGTCAAAGCAGCTGTAGACGCATATTTTGACTCTAAGGAAGAATCATTTTTTTTCAACGGTCTAAATGCTTGGAAGGGGAGGTGGCAAAAGTGTATTGAACTTGATGGTGATTATGTAGAAAAATAAAAATATAACTGATTTAGTATGTGTTTATTTTCTTGGTTAGGCCGAGTACTTTTCAATCCACCCTCTCTTTAAGCCCGTGTGATTCCGCATATGTCTCACATATTGACAATAAAGTCCTCAGTGCATTGATTGAGGGACTCAGCAGCACCCTTTAATTTTAACCAGCTTTAAATTTAAGTAAATTATTTTAAATAATCATTTATTCCCAATTTATTAATTCTGCCTAGGAATGTGGCTGGACTATCTTTATACCGATTTCTGTTGTTCTATTGCCGTATTTCGGTCTATGATTCTCTCAAGAAATGAAATTTACTCGGAAATATAATTAATGCATGTAGTAATTATATAAAGTATTTCCTTGGTAAAAATAGAATTATTGTTTTTGGAAATTAAACGTTGAATATTTTGTAAAATAATTAAATTTTTTTTAATTGAGATTTATTTTTGCTACAAAGATTGGAAATTAATTTTATTGATTAAGAGTGATAAACGAACAACTGATGACGAATGAGTACTGCGACACATAGATACCTAGATCTATTATCTTTAAAGAATTAAAATGCGAGTGCGTTGTCACACCTCAGTAATGAGATGGAATGCCTCGTTTTTATCTCTGACTCTCTACGCTCACAGCATTATGCTTCTCTTTGACGCTGGTGTTCTTTGAAAGCGTGGTCCTTCCACGGTCAAGCCAAGGGCATTCATGCTGCAGCCATACATCTATAGCGGGGCTGTACCACGAATAAGTGTAAAGTGAGCATGATGTAATTGTGGCATGGCATGGTAGTCAGCCTGGGCAATACAGATCCACAAACAAACAGTACCTTAGAACAGCGTCATGTGGCACCTGCGGACATACTATGTGAGTGTGTAGAAAGAACAATACACCATTGTTAGGTCACCTTGGGAGGGCGGGTTGTTGATTAGTATTATATTATTACTCAAATTACATTTAAATAAAAGAGGAAAAGGGTTTATATTCTTTTTAGCTGGAATTTATTATAAAACATTTGCAATTTAATAAAATGTTATAAGTTAAGTAGTAGTAAAGTTACAGCCTACATACGCCCCACACCAGGTTTGCTCGTGTAAACTGCTAAATTCGTATTCACATGCCACACATTCATAGCCCCTGAGACTGACTTTATGAAATTATATAATATAAATTATTATGACAGCTTTATAAATAAAATGTATAGTCCATTGTTTATTGAATTATGGAAAGTTTGATCTAGCAGCTAAAGCATGAGAGTAAAATGAATGCTGTAGAAAAAAAAATTAAGAATTAGTGTTAGTGGTGACTATCAATGATAGGTCGATATAGAGTGATAAGAGAATGATGTGGTTTAGTTCATTTAGAAAAGACGACGTAGAAGCAGTGAAAAAATATTAATATTGCGGAAGTGTGTGGCAGAGTCGACAAGAAACGCCCTAGACGAAAGTTTATTGAACAAATTGGCAATATATTACACAGGAGCAAAATCAAGATCACTTTTAACTGACGAGTCTGTCGATGTTATAATATATGCATGTGAAAGGAGCGAGAGAGGTGTGTCAGGATCGTGAAAAATGAAAATCCGTGGTTTCTGCCTACACCTGTGTGTGATGGGCTTGAGAGTTTACGTATGTTGCGGTAAACATCCAGATCAGGAATAAAAAATGACAGGCAGCGCTTGCCAAGCGTGGCAACTGTGGCAAAATCCCCATCTGTGGCAATCTATGAGAGAGGTCTATGTTTACCAGTGGAGTTTTATGGATCGTAATGGATTGATGGATGCACGAATCCTGGAGTCTTCTGTACGAGCTGAATACTTTGTACTCCAGCTATAATCTCTACGAGAATTGTTGATGAAATTATGGATTATACTATTCCACTAAAAGGCGTTTTATATTTTGTATCATGCTTAAAATTTTAAGTTGAATGAAACTAAGTGAAGTTTTTACAAACTTTGTATTAATAAAAAATATCAGCCTAAAAATAAAATTTCATAAATGCTTCTTTAAATATTTTTGAATAAACATTTAGGTTATTTATACAAGAACAGCTAGCTTTTGAATTTTTATTGATAAAAACATAAGCTATATTAATTTTTTTATAAAAACGAGTATCCTTCAAGTAAAGCAACTAAATATATATTTATCTAAGGATTGTAAGTAATCCTAATATTATATATTTTATCTAAATTCACAGGGAATTAAGAACTTCACACAACTTTATTTTGTTTTCGGTGGTGCTTAATTATAAACCTTTTAGTGACGTTTTAATGTTCTGTTTTCATATTTAATGAGGGTCGGTTTTCGCTTTTGAAAAGGATTGAAATTTGTTTAATGTGTGGCAAAACGAGATGAGTTTTTCTTTAATCTTAAAATATTAATTACAATTTTTATTGACTGATGCTGATCGTAATAAAAAAAAATAAAACTAAACTAACTAATAAATAAAAAATATCCGTATAGTAATACACAACCACGGTCTCTTAGCAGTGCGTTAAAATCTTTTTGCGATATGCTACTTTGGGGACCTCTCATCTTAGAGATATCACGTTTAGGGTTAGAATGGCATTGAAAGACTGCTAAACTGAGTAAATAGCGTATATATGAATATCTGAGAAATAAAGCCATATTCAACGTGAAACAAAAAACTTGTGTTTATAAAAACTTATACAAAAGTCATAACGTCAACAATAACATAACAACAGACGAATTAATTAATAACAGTTGTATTCAGGACATAAACAATCGTATTCCGCTACTACTAACGTGCGAGATAAGTCATGCCATAAAAATCTTAAAAGTGCAAAAAGTTCAGGTGAAGATAGTATTTCAAATGATGTTCTGAAAGCGATAAATAACCCATCACATCGATATTAACAAATATTTTCAACAAAATACTCGACCTCAGTCAAATAACAGAAGATTGGGCCAACTCTACTATTATAATAATATTATTGTACAATAAATCTGATCAATTAAATATCAACAACTATAGACCTATAAACCTATTGCAAACAATTTATGAAGTTCTCACAAGCATATTAATTAACAGACTCAAACCTAAAATTAGACTACAAGCAGCGGAGAGAAAAAAGCTGGTTTTCGTCCCAAATTCTCTGCAATGGATCACATCTTTATTTTGTCTCAGATAATGGAAAGATATGAAGAATATAACAGAACTTTTTACATCGCATTTACTGATTACTCAAAAGTTTCGATTATATTTACCATAATTCACTTTGCTTGGCGTTGAAATCTCATGGAATATATAACCAATATATAAGAATACTGAAAGAAATTTATAGTCGAAATACAGCAACAATAACAATGGAGAGACCAGGACAGCCATTTAAAATCGAGAGGGATGAGACAGTGGGACCCAATCTCACCTAATCTATTTACTTGTTTATTAGAGTACATTTTCTCCAAACTTGACTGGGGCAGACGAGGCATTAATATTAACGGAGAAATTTTGATACATCTATGTTTTCCAGACGACATTATCATATTAAGCGAAAATCACAAAGATCATGTATATATGGTTCGGTCTTTAGACATATGAAGCAGAAAATGTGGCCTACAAATTTACCCAGAAAAACAGGTTCAAAGCCAACAAATTAGATATGTTAACGAATATATTTATCTTGGGCAAAATGTTCCCTTTCACAACTTAACAATGACGGAATTTAATAGAAAAATTAAATTAGCATAGAACAAATATTTGTCACATAAACATATTTTTAAAGCAAAACTACCAATTAAATTAAAAAAGAAAATGATGTATACTGCTGCACTCCCCACTTTATTATATGAATTTAATAGAAAAATTAAATTAGCATAGAACAAATATTGGTCACATAAACATATTTTTAAAGCAAAACTACCAATTAAATTAAAAAAGAAAGCGATGGATACTGCTGCATTCCCCACTTTATTATATGAATTTAATAGAAAAATTAAATTAGCATAGAACAAATATTGGTCACATAAACATATTTTTAAAGCAAAACTACCAATTAAATTAAAAAAGAAAATGATGTATACTGCTGCACTCCCCACTTTATTATATGAATTTAATAGAAAAATTAAATTAGCATAGAACAAATATTGGTCACATAAACATATTTTTAAAGCAAAACTACCAATTAAATTAAAAAAGAAAATGATGTATACTGCTGCACTCCCCACTTTATTATATGAATTTAATAGAAAAATTAAATTAGCATAGAACAAATATTGGTCACATAAACATATTTTTAAAGCAAAACTACCAATTAAATTAAAAAAAGAAAATGATGTATACTGCTGCACTCCCCACTTTATTATATGAATTTAATAGAAAAATTAAATTAGCATAGAACAAATATTGGTCACATAAACATATTTTTAAAGCAAAACTACCAATTAAATTAAAAAAGAAAATGATGTATACTGCTGCACTCCCCACTTTATTATATGAATTTAATAGAAAAATTAAATTAGCATAGAACAAATATTGGTCACATAAACATATTTTTAAAGCAAAACTACCAATTAAATTAAAAAAAGAAAATGATGTATACTGCTGCACTCCCCACTTTATTATATGAATTTAATAGAAAAATTAAATAAGCATAGAACAAATATTGGTCACATAAACATATTTTTAAAGCAAAACTACCAATTAAATTAAAAAAGAAAATGATGTATACTGCTGCACTCCCCCACTTTATTATATGAATTTAATAGAAAAATTAAATTAGCATAGAACATATATTGGTCACATAAACATATTTTTAAAGCAAAACTACCAATTAAATTAAAAAAAGAAAATGATGTATACTGCTGCACTCCCCCACTTTATTATATGAATTTAATAGAAAAATTAAATTAGCATAGAACAAATATTGGTCACATAAACATATTTTTAAAGCAAAACTACCAATTAAATTAAAAAAGAAAATGATGTATACTGCTGCACTCCCCACTTTATTATATGGATATCAGAACTAGGTTCTCACAAGGAAAATAATATCTAAACTAGAAGTTTTCCAATGAGCAATGGAACGCAGCATGCTTACCATCAAACTAAGACACCGACATACAAACAGTGATATATAGAAGCAGCCAAATTAGCGTGCCAACTGAAGTGGAGATTGGCAGAACACTTGGCACGAGTCGTGATGGGAGATGGACTGGACCGGTGCTTCTTTGGTACCCGGGTGATGCGACGCGCTCGCGCGGCCAGCTGCGGGCACGCTGGTGCGACGACATTGTAGAGGTGGCAGAAGCAACGTGGACCAGGCTAGCGGCAGACAGACAGAGAGAGAATAAATAAATTATACATAAATAAATAAAAGCCCAACCAGATGGAAGCCCTCGGCAGGGGGAGACCAAACGGCCGAGGGTTAGGGGGAAAGGTAAAGAAACCAGCGGACGATGCGGGCGGTATCGAGGAGCACCGCCTTCTGCATTTATTATTATTATTGTGGGGTATATAGTTTTCTCATCTGGTTGGGTTCTATAAATATATAATTATAAATGAAAATGAACAGATAAACATACATAAATATCAATAACATAAAATAAATATAAAAATACATAAATAAATAAAAGCCCAACCAGATGGAGGCCCTCGGCAGGTGAGACCAAACGGCCGAGGGTTAGGGGGAAAGGGAAAGAAACCGGCGGACGATGCGGGCGGTATCGAGGAGCACCGCCTTCTGCATTTGAGCCCGGAGCGGTCCGCCACGTAGTCCCAGTCGCCTCAGATGACCCGTGAGGCTGACTGAGATTAGCCCGTTTGCAGAGACGACTACAGGAATAATTTCGGTCGGCAGACCACCCCACATGTCAGTCACCTCGTGAGCCAGGTCCAGATATTTTGTTTGCTTGTCTGTTTCGGCTTTCACGAGGTTCTCGTCATACGGAATGGTAATGTCGACCAAAAATATCCTTGACTGTGCCCGGTCCATCAGCACAATATCAGGCTTATTCGCAAGAATAGTCCTGTCTGTGATGATGGCCCGGTCCCAATAGAGCCTGGCGCGATCATTTTCGAGCACGGCATCCTGGCAAGTACTTGTAATACGGCAATTTCCGATCCACGAGACCGTATTTCAGAGCGAGCTCCTGGTGAAGAATTCTGGCTACTAGGTTGTGCCTGTGCAAGTACTCAGAGTTAGAAAGCGCCGAACAACCGGAGATGACATGTCTAAGTGACTCACCGGGATGGCGACAAGCTCGACAGATGTCCACGGTGCCATCCTTTAGGATGTATCTCCGATAGTTGTTGGTCTTAATAACCTGATCCTGTATTGCACAGACAAAACCCTCGGTTTCCCCGAAGAGATCACTAAAGCGTAGCCAGTGGAGGGAGGCTACTGTGTCTACGAAAGGCTCATGTAGAGCCTTGTAGAACCTCCCGTGGAGCTCCTTCTCCTTCCATACGTTCTCCCGGTCGGAAATTGTCTGCACTGCCGGGTCTTGCCATTGCTCGTTGGCTAAGGATAGAGGGGTAAGTCCTTTATCACTAGAAATGACGTCCTTATAGAATGGATCATCCGATCTCGCCAGGAAGTAATTACGGAGGCTGCACACTTCGCGATTATGCATGGTGAGCGCGCTCAAGAAGCCACGCCCACCATGCTTTCGCAGCAAGTACAGCCTCATTACCGACGATCTCGGGTGATGCATCCTGTGGGACGTCATGGTAGTGCGGACTTTTCTATCTAGGGCGTTAAGCTCAGTCTGAGTCCACCTGAGTATGCCAAAGGTATACATGAGGACAGGCATGACCCAGCCGTTATATGCGTGTGTCTTATTCACACCGGACAAAGGCTGTTAAGCACTTTGGTCAAGCGTGCATAAAACACGTCGCAAACTGACTGTTTCATACCAGCCTCATCGATACCGATGTTCTGTGACATACCCAGGTATCGGTATGTTTCAGCCTCGGAAAGGGTCCTTAAGTTAACGGGCATAGATAAGTCTATGCCCTCAGAGTTAGCAACCCTTCCCCTTTCAACATGGAGGACCGCACACTTATCCGTTCCCAGCTCCATTCCAATAGAATTGCTAAATTCACAAGTGATGTTTAGCAATTCCATAAGATGGGAGCGACTGGAGGCGAATAACTTGAGGTCATCCATATAGAAAAGGTGGGTCACTTTTGTACCTCCTTTCCGAAGCTGAAATCCCCTCCCGGAGCCCTCCAGTAAAGTACTGAGAGGGTTCAGGGAGAGGCAGAACCAGATTGGACTCAGACAATCGCCCTGGAAGATACCCCTTCTTATCCTTATGTGGTTCTCCGCAGCCATCATCCGCTCGCCCAGATAGCAAAGGATCGTACTCCATTGCCCCATACACTGCTCGAGGAAGTCTCCAACTGTACAGTCAATTTTGTACAGCTGGAGGACTCTCTTTAGCCATGTATGGGGCACCGAGTCGAATGCCTTTCTGTAGTCTATCTATTATTATTATTATTATTATTTTATGGGGTATCTATATAGTTTTCTCATCTGGTTGGGTTCTATAAATATATAATTATAAATGAAAATGAAAAGATAAATATACATAAATATCAATAACATAAAATAAATATAAAAGTACATAAATAAGTAAAAGCCCAACCAGATGGAGGCCCTCGGCAGGGGAGACCAAACGGCCGAGGGTTAGGGGGAAAGGTAAAGAAACCGGCGGACGATGCGGGCGGTATCGAGGAGCACCGCCTTCTTCATTTGAACCTGGAGCGGTCCGCCACGTAGTCCCAGCCGCCTCAGATGACCCGAGAGGCTGACTGGGATTAGCCCGTTTGCAGAAACGACTACAGGAATAATTTCGGTCGGCAGACCACCCCACATGTCGGTCACCTCGTGAGCCAGGTCCAGATATTTTGTTTGCTTGTCTGTTTCGGCTTTCACGAGGTTCTCGTCATACGGAATGGTAATGTCGACCAAAAATATCCTTGACTGTGCCCGGTCCATCAGCACAATATCAGGCTTATTCGCAAGAATAGTCCTGTCTGTGATGACGGCCCGGTCCCAATAGAGCCTGGCGCGATCATTTTCGAGCACGGCTTCCGGCAAGTACTTGTAATACGGCAATTTCCGGTCCACGAGACCGTATTTCAGAGCGAGCTCCTGGTGTAGAATTCTGGCTACTAGGTTGTGCCTGTGCAATTACTCAGAGTTAGAAAGCGCCGAACATCTATTATTATTATTATTATGTGTGGGGTATCTATATAGTTTTCTCATCTAGTTGGGATGTATAAATGTATAATTATAAACGAAAATGAAAGGATAAATATACATAAATATCAATAAAATAAAATAAATACAAAAATACATAAATAAATAAAAGCCCAACCAGATGGAAGCCCTCGGCAGGGGAGACCAAACGGCCAAGGGTTAGGAAGAAAGGGAAAGAAACCGGCGGACGATGCGGGCAGTATCAAGGAGCACCGCCTTCTGCATTTGATCCCGGAGCGGTCCGTCACGGAGTTTCAGTCGCCTCAGATGACCAGAGAGGCTAACTGGGATTAGCCCATTCGCAGAGACGACTACAGGAATAATTTCGGCCGGCAGACCACCCCACATGTCCGTCACCTCGTGAGCCAGGTCCAGATATTTTGATTGCTTATCTGTTTCGGCTCTCACGAGGTTCTCGTCATACGGGATGGTAATATCGACCAAAAATATCCTTGACTGTGCCCGGTCCATCAGCACAATATCAGGCTTATTCGCAAGAATAGTCCTGTCTGTGATGATGGCCCGGTCCCAGTAGAGTCTGGCGCGGTGATTTTCGAGCACGGCTTCCGGCAAGTACTTGTAATACGGCAATTTCCAGTCCACGAGACCGTATTTCAGCGCGAGCTCCTGGTGTAGAATTCTGGCTACTATGTTGTGCCTGTGCAAGTACTCAGAGTTAGAAAGCGCCGAACAACCGGAGATGACATGCCTAAGTGACTCCCCCGGGATGGCGACAAGCTCGACAGACGTCGACGGTGCCATCCTTTAGGATGTATCTCCGATAGTTGTTGGTCTTAATAACCTGATCCTGTATTGCACAGACAAAACCCTCGGTTTCCCCGAAGAGGTCACCGAAACGTAGCCAGTTGAGGGAGGCGACTGTATCTACGAAGGGCTCATGTAGAGCCTTGTAGTACCTCCCGTGGAGCTCCTTCTCCTTCCATACGGTCTCCCGGTCGGAATTGCTAAGCACTGCTGGGTCCTGCCATTGCTCGTTGGCTAAGGATAGAGGGGTAAGCCCTTTATCACTAGAAATGACGTCATTATAGAATGGATCATCCGATCTCGCCAAGAAGTACTGACGGAGACTGCACACTTCGCGATTATGCATGGTGAGCGCGCTCAGAAAGCCACGCCCACCATACTTTCGCGGCAAGTACAGCCTCATTACCGACGATCTCGGGTGATGCATCCTATGGGACGTCATGGTAGTGCGGACTTTTCTATCCAGGGCGTTAAGCTCAGTCTGAGTCCACCTGAGTATGCCAAAGGTATACATGAGGACAGGCATGACCCAGCCGTTATATGCGTGTGTCTTATTCACACCGGACAAAAGGCTGTTAAGCACTTTGGTCAAGCGTGCATAAAACACGTCGCAAACTGACTGTTTCATACCAGCCTCATCGATACCGATGTTCTGTGACATACCCAGGTATCGGTATGTTTCAACCTCGGAAAGGGTCCTTAAGTTGACGGGCATAGACAAGTCTATGCCCTCAGAGTTAGCAACCCTTCCCCTTTCAACATGGAGGACCGCACACTTATCCGTCCCCAGCTCCATTCCAATGGAACTGCTAAATTCACAAGTGATGTTTAGCAGTTCCATAAGATGGGAGCGACTGGAGGCGAATAACTTGAGGTCATCCATATAGAAAAGGTGGGTCACTTTTGTCCCTCCTCTCCGTAGCTGAAATCCCCTCCCGGAGTCCTCCAGTAAGGTACTGAGAGGGTTAAGAGAGAGGCAGAACCAGATTGGACTCAGACAATCGCCCTGAAAGATACCCCTTCTTATCCTTATGTGGTTCTCCGCAGCCGTCATCCGCTCGCCCAGATGACAAAGGATCGTACTCCACTGCCCCATACACTGCTCGAGGAAGTCTCTAACTGTACAGTCAATCTTGTACAGCTCGAGGACCCTCTTTAGCCATGTATGGGGCACCGAGTCGAACGCCTTTCTGTAGTCTATCCAGGCGGCAGAGAAGTTCCGACGGTTGCGTTTCACCACTTTGCCTATGACCGCGTCAATGAGGAGTGGTTCCTTAGTTCCACGACCACCGCCCCGACATCCATTTTGAGCGCGTGACATCACCTGGTTTAGCTCCAGGTGACGAGTGATTCTCGCGCTCAAAATGGATGTCAGTGTCTTATATATGGTGGGTAGACACGTGATGGGGCAGTATTTGCTCGGGTCTGTGGTATCTTGACCTTTAGGAACCAAGTGAGTGATCCCAGTAGTGAAGAGGCTCGGGAGTGACTTCTGGTCGAGAGCCTCTTGAAACTGTCGGGCGAGCACAGCGTGACACACTACGAACCCCTTCAGCCAGTAATGATGCAGCCCGTCGAGCCCCGGACTTTTCCAGTTCGGGGCCCTACGGACCGCCTCAGCCACGTCTTCTGGCGTTATGGTGATGGGGTCCATAGGCGTAACACTCGCACCCTGGCTCGCCACAACTTCCATCCAAGAGCCCTCGCTGTGGTTTACGGGCTCTGACCACAGGCCACGCCAGAATGCGATAATGTCAGCCTGATCCGGTCCTTGGCCCGCTACACATACCTTTGGTCGCTCCAATAATTTATAGAGCCTCTTCTGATCACTCTGGAAGAGACGATTCTGGTTGAACCGCCTTGACCCCTCGGAAAATCGTCGAATCCGCTTCCCCCAAGCAGCGATCTTTTGCTTCAGGTCGTCTATGCGCTCCGTTAGTTTCTGCGTGATATCCGGCTGGGACAAACTGATATTTGTCTCAGCAAACGCCATCCTAACGGTGCGCATAATCCTCGGTCTATTATTACCCGACCTGAAGCTTGTCAGTCTGCCGATAAGGGCCCTTGCCTTTGCGATACGGTCCTCGATTCTTTTCCTCCAGGCTGGGATGGCGTTACTTTGTGTAGTAGCGCGTCCAGCCATGGGAAGTTTGGCGCCAATAATACGGCAAACTGCCACTGCGGCGCCAAAGAGAATCGAGTCCGTCTCGCAAAGGTCCCGGCTGGCTTCCAAATAGGTCACCAGCATTGGGTTAAGAGCCCTCACAACAGCCCGATTTCGCTTGCTTAAGGGTATGTGGGGAAGTCGCGGTCGATTTTCGAGAGGGGTGCTGCGCGTTTCCAAAATCGCCTCTTCCAATATACTCCTCATTTGCTCTAGTTCGTGGGAGACTATTTCATCGTCGTTCGAATCAACCACAACTGGAAGATCCATGGCGGCTTCCACGTGTGGATGCTGGTCTGTCGAATGTGGAGCTGCATCTCCAGCCATAGCCGATTCATTCGACGACGGAATAGCCTCACGTCGTAGTCGTTCGAGTTCGGCATCATCAAATATTTTCGAGCGCATGATGTACCGAACTCGGTCTGCCAGGTTTTGTTCCGTGACGGGGATAGACGGCTCCAGCTCAGCAAAAAAGCAATGCATCCGAGACCTATACGCTATTCCCACAGTTTCTTCCCCTTTCGCCCTGTAGTACTCTTTCTAGGCTCTTTCTTTGCGTCTAACTCGACTCTCGATGACGGGGGGAGTACGCCGCCGACCATCCCGCGGTGTGAGTGCTCCATGCCGGAAGTGCAGTTCACTCAGCGCTCGGTTCGCAAAGCACTCCTCTCCCTGGACATCTATAAGTCGAGTGGGCCTGATGGAATCCCCCCAATTGTGCTGAGGACGTGTGCTCCAGAGTTGGCACCGGTTTTAACGCGTCTTTTCCGGTACTCCTACTCCCTAGGCGTAGTCCCAAAATCATGGAAGACGGCTTTCGTCCACCCGATCCCTAAAAAAGGCGACCGCTCAGACCCGTCCAACTACCGGCCTATCGCCATCACCTCCTTGTTCTCCAAAACAATGGAGTCCATTGTAAACTGCCAGCTCATGAGGTACCTTGAGGATCACCAGCTGATTAGTGACCGCCAATACGGTTTTCGCCGTGGTAGGTCAGCTGGTGATCTTCTGGTCTACCTAACTCACAGATGGGCGGAGGCAGTAGAGTCCAAGGGGGAGGCATTGGCCGTTAGTTTGGACATTGCGAAGGCCTTCGATCGGGTTTGGCACAAAGCGCTTCTTTCGAAGCTCCCTTCCTATGGGCTTCCCGAGAAATTGTGCGATTGGATCACCAGTTTTCTTGCAGATCGGAGCATCAAGGTCGTTGTAGACGGTGCAAGCTCCGATTGCAAGCTTATTAATGCTGGTGTTCCACAGGGCTGCGTGCTATCGCCAACGCTGTTTCTTCTGCATATCAATGATATGTTGCAAACCCGTAGCATTCATTGCTATGCAGATGACAGCACTGGTGATGCTCTTTACACCGGCCGAGCCAATATTTCTCGGGAAAACGTCTCTGAGTGCCGGGACAAACTTGTGTCTGAAGTCGAGTCTCTGCTGGACAGAGTCTCGGATTGGGGGCGACTAAATCTAGTCCAGTTTAACCCCCAGAAGACACAAGTTTGCGCGTTAACCGCTAAAAAGAACCCCTTTGTCGTATCCCCTCAGTTTCAAGGCACTCCCCCTTGTTGCCTCAGCCAGTATCGGAATCCTCGGCGTCGACATATCGAGTGACGTGCAGTTTCGTGGTCACTTGGAAGGGAAGGCCAAATTGGCCTCTAAAAAGCTTGGCGTGCTCAGCAGAGCGGGACAGTATTTCATGCCGGCACACCGCCTGCAACTTTACAAGGCGCAGGTTCGGCCGCTCATGGAATACTGTTCCCATCTCTGGGCTGGGGCTCCCCAGTACCAGCTCCTTCCACTTGACCGCATCCAGCGCAGAGCGGCTCGAATCGTCGACGACCGAGTGCTTTCCGATCGGCTCGACTCACTGGCGCTGCGAAGAGATGTTGCATCTCTTTGCGTATTTTATCGCATCTATCACGGGGAGTGCTCTGAGGAATTGTTCGGATTAATCCCAGCCGCCAAATTTCGTGAACGCACTACACGGCAAACGTCCCGATACCATCCACACCATCTGGATGCTTGGCGGTCCACCACTGTACGTTTCAAAAGGAGTTTTCTTCCGCGTACAACCTCTCTGTGGAATAATTTACCACCGGTGATTTTTCCGGACCGATACGACCTGGGGACCTTCAAGAAAAGAGCTTACTCCTTTCTAAAGGGCCGGCAACGCACCTGCAATTCCCCTGGTGTTGCGGTTGATCATGGGCGGCGGTAGTCACTTAACATCAGGTGAGCCACATGCTCGTTTGCCCCCTCTTCTTAAAAAAAAAAAAAAAAAAAAAAGTACGCCCGCAATGCGTTTTCGTTCATGGATTTTGTCCAACGCATGCGACGTGCTCCACCAGCGGCGGGTGCCGCTTGCTGGGTCCGAGAAGACCCAGCCGACACCAATCCTTCTGGTGGGGATGATGGATGCGAGGGGCTGCTAGGTGATCGTGCAGCTCCTCGCGCTCGGCTGGCGGCCCGCATGCTGCCGCGTCCAGCGCCAGCTCCAGACGCGCCCCCGGCGACCCCCAGGCAGCGGCCCTATGCGCGTTCCTTTTTGTGTTTCTTCCATCATCCATTTTATGGGCGCCAAATAACGGGAGACGCCCAAGCCCGGCACCGTTTCGTGGTTGGGTCATATGCACAAACGGACCTTTGCATCTACAATTTTGCCTAGCACGGCGCTCACACCTCTTGGCAGGATGCTGACTGACTGCGCCGACGTCGCAGTTTTGTCACATAACTGTTACGTCAGCGGGCGATGGGGTCGTCACTTCCCTACGCCTTATTATTTTTATTATTATTATTTTTGGGGTATCTGTATAGTTTTCTCATCTGGTTGGTTTCTATAAATATATAATTATAAATTAAAATGAAAAGATAAATATACATAAATATCAATAAAATAAAATAAATACAAAAAATACACAAATAAATAAAGATCCAACCAGATGGAAGCCCTCGGCAGGGGAGACCAAACGGCCGAGGGTTAGGAGGAAAGGGAAAGAAACCGACGGACGATGCGGGCGGTATCGAGGACCACTGCCTTCTGCATTTGAGCCCGGAGCGGTCCGTCACGGAGTCCCAGTCGCCTCAGATGACCCGAGAGGCTGACTGGGATTAGCCCGTTTGCAGAGACGACTACAGGAATAATTTCGGTCGGCAGACCACCCAACACATATCGGTCACCTCGTGAGCCAGGTCCAGATAATTTGTTTGCTTATCTGTTTCGGCTTTCACGAGGTTCTCGTCATACGGAATGGTAATGTCGACCAAAAAATATCCTTGACTGTGCCCGGTCCATCAGCACAATATCAGGCTTATTTGCAAGAATAGTCCTGTCTGTGATGATGGCCCGGTCCCAGTAGAGCCTGGCGCGGTCATTTTCGAGCACGGCTTCCGGCAAGTACTTGTAATACGGCAATTTCCGGTCCACGAGACCGTATTTCAGAGCGAGCGCCTGGTGAAGAATTCTGGCTACTAGGTTGTGCCTGTGCAAGTACTCAGAGTTAGAAAGCGCCGAACAACCGGAGATGACATGTCTAAGTGACTCCCCGGGATGGCGACAAGCTCGACAGACGTCGACGGTGCCATCCTTTAGGATGTATCTCCGATAGTTGTTGGTCTTAATAACCTGATCCTGTATTGCACAGACAAAACCCTCGGTTTCCCCGAAGAGGTCACCGAAACGTAGCCAGTTGAGGGAGGCGACTGTATCTACGAAGGGCTCATGTAGAACCCTGTAGCACCTCCCGTGGAGCTCCTTCTCCTTCCATACGGTCTCCCGGTCGGAAATGCTAAGCACTGCTGGGTCCTGCCATTGCTCGTTGGCCAAGGATAGAGGGGTAAGCCCTTTATCACTAGAAACGACGTCATTATAGAATGGATTATCCGATCTCGCCAGGAAGTAATGACGGAGGCTGCACACTTCACGATTATGCATAGTGAGCGCGCTTAGAAAGCCACGCCCACCATGCTTTCGCGGCAAGTACAGCCTCATTACCGACGATCTCGGATGCTGCATCCTATGGGACGTCATGGTAGTGCGGACTTTTCTATCCAGGGCGTTAAGCTCAGTCTGAGTCCACCTGAGTATGCCAAAGGTGTACATAAGGACAGGCATGACCCAACCGTTATATGCGTGTGTCTTATTCACACCGGACAAAAGGCTATTAAGCACTTTGGTCAAGCGTGCATAAAACACGTCGCAAACTGACTGTTTCACACCAGCCTCATCGATACCGATGTTCTGTGACATACCCAGCTATCGGTATGTTTCAGCCTCGGAAAGGGTCCTTAAGTTGACGGGCATAGATAAATCTATGCCCTCAGAGTTAGCAACCCTTCCCCTCTCAACATGGAGGACCGCACACTTATCCGTCCCCAGCTCCATTCCAATGGAACTGCTTAACTCACAAGTGATTTTTAGCAATTCCACAAGATGGGAGCGACTGGAGGCGAATAACTTAAGGTCATCCATATAGAAAAAGGTGGGTCACTTTTGTCCCTCCTTTCCGTAGCTGAAATCCTCTCCCGGATCCCTCCAGTAAGGTACTGAGAGGGTTCAGGGAGAGGGCAGAACCAGATTGGACTCAGACAATCGCCCTGGAAGATACCCCTTCTTATCCTTATGTGGTTCTCCGCAGCCATCATCCGCTCACCCAGATGACAAAGGATCGTACTCCACTGCCCCATACACTGCTCGAGGGAAGTCTCTCACTGTACAGTCTATCTTGTACAGCTCGAGGACTCTCTTTAGCCATGTATGGGGCACCGAGTCGAATGCCTTTCTGTAGTCTATCCAGGCGGCGGAGAAGTTCCGACGGTTGCGTTTCACCACTTTGCCAATGACCGCGTCAATGAGGAGTGGTTCCTTAGTTCCACGACTTATTATTATTATTATTATTATGATTGCCAATTGTACTCGTATGTGTCTTTTTATAGAATATGGGTGACAAATGGTTTTATTACCTCAGCATTGGTCGGTTAGTAAGAGTACTGTCCATCATGACCCTGCTTTACCGATGCTTGTTATAACACCACATAGTGTTTGGAAATAAAATTATCTTAAATTAAATTAAATGTTTATATGATCGAGCATTCTGAAGTAAGGTTATTTCTATATGTTTGAATACTGAATATAATAATGCACTTAACGGGAACCACATAGTTTTTTGGAGTTTACTGTTTAAGAATCGCTTCATATAAAGCGTACGGTATACAAAATAGATTACTTACGAAAACATATTTTTATATTGTTCTATTGTTCAAAGTGTAATAAGTTCAACAATTTTATCTGTGGCGATCATACAAAGAAACTTTGTGATAATTGTTGAATTGTAATAGTACTTACGAAAAACATATTTTTCTATTGTTCTAAATATCTTTCTAGATTTTTTTTCGGATTATTCTAAAAGTTTAATAAGAAATAAGTAGAATAAAATCAATTAAAATTGATTACTAATTAAAGTGTTTCGTATTTCATACCTATCAATTTGGGGTAACTGCAGACCCCGCGCGACTAAGGGTGTTAGTTTATTGGCGCGCCTAACTAGAGGTTGATGGTAAAAACATGGTGTGGGGGAAATCCGTAAAACAAAATTATGATAATTACGAATAATATTTATTATAGAACTTCTTAGAAAAATCTGCCCCTATTGATTATTATATATAAAAAAATAAAAGTTATATATATATATATATATATATATATATATATATATATATCGTTGTGCCCGAGTTAGTAATCCGACAAAACATAGTGAGATCAGATACAGATAAAACGGCTTTACGTGCTTTCTGTGGCATAGGGATGAAACACTGCTAAACTCTTGACTCCGAGCATGCTACTGAGAATTTCTTGATAGAAAACCCAACTGATTTTAAGCCCGATTACATTAAGCTACCAGGCACTCGGCTGATGTCTACTTTTTATTGTCAACATACCGTGTATTCGAACCAACCAGGTTGTTTGATTGTTTATAATGTGTACAGCAAGAAATCGAATAATTTTCCAGCATCTCTCTTTCAGTGCCATTAAAAAGTATGTCTTCAAGGCGAGTGAGTAGGCTTTAGTTAAGCTAAGTTAGTTCATTTTACATCTACAGATGAATCATCACCTATATTCAGAAGAGATAGTAAACAAGCTTTGGCATAAACTAATAAAAATATTTATTTATTTCTAATTGAAAACTATTTTTTGTACCTTCGTGATAAATTTTAATCTCGCATAATATCTTGAGAATGTTTTGTGGTGAACCCTCACTCAGCTGCATTTATATCACCTTTAATATTTATTTACATTACTTCTCATAAAAAATTTGTAGCCTCGAAAATAATATTGTGCGTATTTCTCATAAATAAACAACCTATAACGTTTTTCTTTTTTATTATTGAACGGAACAGCTGTCTCTTTTGGCATGGAGCCGTGGGATTATTTGAGCCCAATTATGTATTTGGTAACAAAATGTGTTGAATTGCAACAGCGTATTAAATTAGTGTTAAAACTAAAGCCCCACAGCAGGGCCTGTGCCCTTCTGTGGTCCATGTACCTAATCAGAAATAAGAAGAAGCCTGTGCTTCTTCTTATTTCTGATTGGGCTATGGTGCAGTAGTCCACCGCGGTAGACTAGTACTTTGGTAACAAGTTGGTTAATAACAAGTTTCATCACGATGTTTACCTTCACTGTCGAGCATGAGGTAAATTAGCACTTTAAATTGCAATTTTCAATTTCATTGGTGTCGGTGGAGGATTGAATTCGAGTTTCTCGTATACTGTAATAATTACGGCGACAGCTAAGCTCCTGAGCAACCCAGATTATATTAGGTTAATCACAAAGAAGCAAATTAATAGAATAACTATGAATGCACTGCGAGCAATATTAATCAAAAAATACACCCATAGTACTTTTATGACGTCATCATCATCATCATTACAGCACTTTACAAGTCCACTGTTGAACACAGGCCTCCCCCAAGGTATGCCACAAAGCACGGTTCTGAGCCACCTGCGTCCATCGACTACCTCCATGTCTTACCAGTTCGTCACTCTATCTAGTGGGAGTCGCCCTACACTTCGCCACCGGTGCGAGGCTACCAATCGATACCCTTTTTTTAAAATCATTTATAAATATGGTTGGTTATTCTTTATACAACTTTCGCCAAACTGCAGGGCAGTTTGTTGGCGAATACATCAACCTCTTACATTTTATGTACCTACTGTCCTTACGAATCTAAAATACACATAAACTGTCGTTTCAAATGCAATCCTTAAAAACTTAAAAATGGGAAAATTAAATTTACACTAATGTAAAAGATTTAAAATAATTAAAACTTATTTTAAATCTTTTAAATTAAACACATTAAAATAACAAATTAATTTAAAACTATAATTTTAAGACAATATTAATTATTTTACATATAATTATCCAGCCACCACGCTTTTAACTTCTTTTTTAAATATTTCTTTACTACCGCATTCGTTTTCAGAAAATATCTCATTGAAAATACGTGGTACTAGATATTTTGTCGTCCTCTTGCCGTAATAATTATTAACTCTATGCTCAACGTATTTCTTTCGCGAAGTAATTCTAATATTTTTGTTAAACGTTCGAAATGTTTTAAACTCTAGAGATTTAAATTGATCTATTGCAATTAAGTACTTAAGTTTTACATGCACAGGTAATATTCTAAAATTTTTAAATAAATTATTATAATTTCCGTCTATGTTATATTTTTTCTTTGTTTTTTCACCAATAAACAATTTTATTAATCTAATTTGCAACTTAAGAATTTTATCTGTATATGTTTGAAAAGTAAGTCCATATGCCATATCCATATGCCATGCCATAGTAATCAGCTAGTGCATAGTAAAGCATGTATAAAATAGACCTGCTTGCTGTAAGTTTTAAGTTATTAAGCCTAGATAATATGGATCTTAACCTATCACAGACAATTTAAATATGTAATTTCCAACTAAAACTACAGTCTATTGTTAGCCCTAAGTACTTATAACTATTCACAAATTCTATGGTTTTACATTCGCATTGTACCAGTTTATTATGTAAGCACTCATACGAATGACCAAAGATGTTAAATTCCTCACTAGGTTTTCTCATATAAGGAAAGTATAGAAACATACACTTTGTTTTGTATACATTAACTATAATGCCGTTGTCCTGTGTCCCATTTTAGAATATTAATGAAATCATCCTGCAACCTCTCCACAATAATTTTAACATCCCTGTCAGCGTACATCAGGCATGTGTCATCGGCGTATGTGCAACAATGTTTTACAACGTTATCAATGCTATTCACGTAAATGATGTACCCAACAGGTCCGAATACGGAGGCGGTTGGCACGCCCAATGTTACGTCGGCTTCTTCCTTTGTCGTTCCGTTGATCATAGTGTGTATATTTCGATTCTTCAGGTAATTGCGGAACCACTTGTGCATTGGGCCTCGAATCCCACACTCTTGCATTGCTTCAAGAAGCATTTCGTGATCCAACGTGTCGAACGCTTTTTTGGAAATCGATGAACAATACAACGACATAATTTTTATTGTTTAGTTTATCATTGACATCATCGGCAAATCGTGATAGTGCGGTAGATGTACTGTATGTTTTACTAAACCCATGCTGTGTTGTAGTTATTATATGATGTTTTTTCAAAAACGTGCTAATTTGCTTAACTATTACTTTTTCCACTATTTTATTTATTACTGACAATATAGAAATCGGCTTATAATTTGAATATTCTAAATGATTACCTTGCTTAAATATTGGACGAATACTTGCCTTTTTTTGCAAACACAAATTTTTCAAGCAAAGGGCTGATATATATATATATATATATATATATATATATATATATATATATATATATATATATATATATATATATACGGCTTTCTTTACATACTTTAAATCCTTTACTCTTATTTTATCTACACCCGGTGATTTATGAAAGTCTAATTTATCTATATTTTTTTCAATTTCGTTCGATGATACTGCTTTGTAACGGAAAGATACGTTACTCGTGTTTACATAAGTGGTACGATCTAAAAATTTATAGTTACAATAATGTTTTATTTTCCCAATTTTCTCTGTAGACGTTTTAGCGAAATTTGAATTTTTCCCTAACGGTTGTCGGTTATTCGAGCTATTTTTACTAATTTCCCGAACGCTGCCCAGCCGAGTTGAATCCGTCTATTGACTTCTCGGTCGAAGTTGGACTTTTCTAGTCGGAATTTCTGTCGCAGTTAAACGTACTCATCAACAACTTCGAGCTTAGTGCTCCGAACAACTACCGGCATAGGTGTGACATGGACATTAAACTTGATCTTTGTCTTGTCTTTGTTCATCTTAAGACCTATCCGTTGGGTTGACTATTGAGCTCATTGAGCATAGTGCTTAAGTCCTCCAGCGATTCTGCCATAAGGAGTATATCGTAGTCAAATCGAAGTGAGTGATGTACTCGCCATTGATGTTAATACCGTATCTTTTCCAGTCCAGTAGCTTGAAAACGTCTTCCAATGTAGCGGTTAAGAGTTTCGGAGAAATAACGTCACCCTGTCTTACACCTCTTTACAGTTGGATAGGTTTCGTACTCTGGTGCTGTACTCGGATAGCCATTGTAGCCCTACTGTACAAACACTTCAGCACTTCGATATACCGACAGTCAACTTGGCACTACTGAAGAGACTGTAGCACCGCCCAAATTTCAACGGAATTAAAGGCTTTCTCATAGTCTACATACACAAGGCAAAGTGGCAGATTGTACTCTTCAGACTTTTGTACAATTTGCCGAAGGGTATGTATGTGGTATATGGTACTAAAGCCCTTTCGGAAACCGGCTTGTTCGGGAGGCTTGAAGTCGTCGAGTCTGCGTGCGAGACGATTCGTAATGACTCTAAAACAGCACGTGGACGTGGCTCAGAAGGGATATCGGTCTGTAGTTCTTCAAGAGGGCTTTGTCACCTTTCTTGAAGAATAGGACCACCACACTTCTGATCCACGCCTCCGGAGTAGTGCCACCACGGAGGACGGAATTAAAGAACCTCTGAAGGACTTCAAGTACCGGTTTTCCACCCGTTTTCAGAAGCTCCGCTGTAATTCCATCCTCGCACGGGGACTTGCCGTTTTTAAGGTTTTATGACGTGCGCTACGTGAATTATAATAGAGCCTTAAAAGAAAAACTGACCTCATACCACGTACTCTATATAATTTTATTCGATTAATTTTAATTCACTTATCCGATATCAAACTTATCTTCTTTAATTTAATTTAAGTTATTTGAAAAAATTATAATGTTAAACATCTATAATAATAAAAAACTAATAAATTAAATTATCATTCAGTTCTATTTCCCGTGGTATCGTGCCAAGAACGCTGGCTGAATTTTCTCGCTGTATGGATATACTTAACCGTTGAGCGAGAAAAGAACCAGCCCTCTTATTACCTGCAGCGACAACCAGTCGCGGATTAAGTTCCTATAGGAACTTCACCGCACGTGAACCCCACGGACTGTTAGTATATACAGCAAATGGTATGAATATGTAGTCATTTCTCAAAGACTCATCTTTTTCCTATTCCTATTATAGGACAATTTAACCCTTTCAAGATTTCAAAAAAGCGTTCGACACGTTGGATCACGAAATGCTTCTTGAAGCAATGCAAGAGTGTGGGATTCGAGGCCCAATGCACAAGTGGTTCCGCAATTACCTGAAGAATCGAAATATACACACTATGATCAACGGAACGACAAAGGAAGAAGCCGACGTAACATTGGGCGTGCCAACCGCCTCCGTATTCGGACCTGTTGGGTACATCATTTACGTGAATAGCATTGATAACGTTGTAAAACATTGTTGCACATACGCCGATGACACATGCCTGATGTACGCTGACAGGGATGTTAAAATTATTGTGGAGAGGTTGCAGGATGATTTCATTAATATTCTAAAATGGGACACATGACAACGGCATTATACTTAATGTATACAAAACAAAGTGTATGTTTCTATACTTTCCTTATATGAGAAAACCTAGTGAGGAATTTAACATCTTTGGTCATTCGTATGAGTGCTTACATAATAAACTGGTACAATGCGAATGTAAAACCATAGAATTTGTGAATAGTTATAAGTACTTAGGGCTAACAATAGACTGTAGTTTTAGTTGGAAATTACATATTTAAATTGTCTGCGATAGGTTAAGATCCATATTATCTAGGCTTAATAACTTAAAACTTACAGTAAGCAGGTCTATTTTATACATGCTTTACTACGCACTAGCTGATTACTATGGCATGGCATATGGATATGGCATATGGACTTACTTTTCAAACATATACAGATAAAATTCTTAAGTTGCAAATTAGATTAATAAAATTGTTTATTGGTGAAAAAACAAAGAAAAAATATAACATAGACGGAGACTATAAAAATTTAATTAAATATTTTAGAATACTACCTAATCATGTAAAACTTAAGTATTTAATTGCAATAGATCAATTTAAATATGTAGAGTTTAAATCAGTTCGAACATTTAACAAAAATATTAGAATTACTTCGCGAAAGAAATACGTTGAGCATAGAGTTAATAATTATTACGGCAAGAGGACGACAAAATATCTAGTACCACGTATTTTCAATGAGATATTTTCTGAAAACGAATGCGGTAGTAAAGAAATATTTAAAAAAGAAGTTAAAAGCGTGGTGGCTGGATAATTATATGTAAAATAATTAATATTGTCTTAAAATTATAGTTTTAAATTAATTTGTTATTTTAATGTGTTTAATTTAAAAGATTTAAAATAAGTTTTAATTATTTTAAATCTTTTACATTAGTGTAAATTTAATTTTCCCATTTTTAAGTTTTTAAGGATTGCATTTAAGTAAGTAAGGACAGTAGGTACATAAAATGTAAGAGGTTGATGTATTCGCCAACAAACTGCCCTGCAGTTTGGCGAAAGTTGTATAAAGAATAACCAACCATATTTATAAATGATTTTAAAAAAAAGGGTATCGATTGGTAGCCTCGCACCGGTGGCGAAGTGTAGGGCGACTCCCACTAGATAGAGTGACGAACTGGTAAGACATGGAGGTAGTCGATGGACGCAGGTGGCTCAGAACCGTGCTTTGTGGCATACCTTGGGGGAGGCCTGTGTTCAACAGTGGACTTGTAAAGTGCTGTAATGATGATGATGATGACGTCATAAAAGTACTATGGGTGTATTTTTTGATTAATATTGCTCGCAGTGCATTCATAGTTATTCTATTAATTTGCTTCTTTGTGATTAACCTAATATAATCTGGGTTGCTCAGGAGCTTAGCTGTCGCCGTAATTATTACAGTATACGAGAAACTCGAATTCAATCCTCCACCGACACCAATGAAATTGAAAATTGCAATTTAAAGTGCTAATTTACCTCATGCTCGACAGTGAAGGTAAACATCGTGATGAAACTTGTTATTAACCAACTTGTTACCAAAGTACTAGTCTACCGCGGTGGACTACTGCACCATAGCCCAATCAGAAATAAGAAGAAGCACAGGCTTCTTCTTATTTCTGATTGGGCTACATGGACCACAGAAGGGCACAGGCCCTGCTGTGGGGCTTTAGTTTTAACACTAATTTAATACGCTGTTGCAATTCAACACATTTTGTTACCAAATACATAATTGGGCTCAAATAATCCCACGGCTCCATGCCAAAAGAGACAGCTGTTCCGTTCAATAATAAAAAAGAAAAACGTTATAGGTTGTTTATTTATGAGAAATACGCACAATATTATTTTCGAGGCTACAAATTTTTTATGAGAAGTAATGTAAATAAATATTAAAGGTGATATAAATGCAGCTGAGTGAGGGTTCACCACAAAACATTCTCAAGATATTATGCGAGATTAAAATTTATCACGAAGGTACAAAAAAAATAGGTTTCAATTAGAAATAAATAAATATTTTTATTAGTTTATGCCAAAGCTTGTTTACTATCTCTTCTGAATATAGGTGATGATTCATCTGTAGATGTAAAATGAACTAACTTAGCTTAACTAAAGCCTACTCACTCGCCTTAAAGACACATACTTTTAAATGGCATTGAAATAGAGATGCTGGAAAATTATTCGATTTCTTGCTGTACACATTATAAACAATCAAACAACCTGGTTGGTTCGAATACACGGTATGTTGACAACAAAAAGTAGACATCAGCCGAGTGCCTGGTAGCTTAATGTAATCGGGCTTAAAATCAGTTAGGTTTTCTATCAAGAAATTCTCAGTAGCAGTCCGGAGTCAATAGTTTAGCAATGTTTCATCCCTATGCCTCAGAAAGCACGTAAAGCCGTTTTATCTGTATCTGATCTCACTATGTTTTGTCGTATTACTAACTCGGGCACAACGATATATATATATATATATATATATATATATAACTTTTAGGTTTTTATACATAATAATCAATAGGGGCAGATTTTTCTAAGAAGTTCTATAATAAATATTATTCATAATTATCATAATTTCATTTTACGGATTTCCCCACACACCATGTTTTTACCATTAACCTTTAGTTAGGCGCGCCAATAAACTAACACTCTTAGTCGCGCGGGGTCTGCAGTTACCCCAAATTGATAGGTATGAAATACGAAACATTTTAATTAGTAATCAATTTTAATTGATTTTATTCTACTTATTTCTTATTAAGCTTTTAGAATAATCCGAAAAAATTCTAGAAAGATATTTAGAACAATAGAAAAATATGTTTTTCGTAAGTACTATTACAATTCAACAATTATCACAAAGTTTCTTTGTATGATCGCCACAGATAAAATTGTTGCACTTATTACACTTTGAACAATAGAACAATAGAAAAATATGTTTTCGTAAGTAATCTATTTTGTATACCGTACGCTTTATATGAAGCGATTCTTAAACAGTAAACTCCAAAAAACTATGTGGTTCCCGTTAAGTGCATTATTATATTCAGTATTCAAACATATAGAAATAACCTTACTTCAGAATGCTCGATCATATAAACATTTAATTTAATTTAAGATAATTTTATTTCCAAACACTATGTGGTGTTATAACAAGCATCGGAAAAGCAGGGTCATGATGGACAGTACTCTTACTAACCGACCAATGCTGAGGTAATAAAACCATTTGTCACCCATATTCTATAAAAAAGACACATACGAGTACAATTGGCAATAATAATAATATTATTATTATTATTATTATTATTATTATTGCCAATTGTAGGGCGTAGGGAAGTGACGACCCCATCACCCGTTGACGTGACGGTTATGTGACAAAACCGCTACGTCCGCGCAGTCAGTCAGCACCTTGCCAAGAGGTTTGAGCGCCGTGCCTCGGCAAAAATTGATGGTGCAAGGGCCCGCTTGTGCATATGGCCTCACCATGAAACGGCGCCGGGTCTGGGCGTCTCCCGTTAAATGACGCCCTGTATGGATGATGGAACATAGAAGATTGCGCAAAGGGCCGCTGCCTGGAGGTCGTCAGGGCGCGTCTGGAGCTGGCGCTGGACGCGACAGCATGCGAACCGCCAGCCGAGCGCGAGGTGCTGCACGAACACCCAGCAGCCCCTCGCATCCATCATCCCCACCAGCTTGCTTGGTGTCGGCAGGGTCTTCGCAGGCCCAGCAATCGGCACCCGCCACTGGTGGAGTACGCCGCATGCGATGGACCATCAATATGAATTCAAACGCATTGCGGGCGTATTTTAGGGCGAAAGGGGGAGAAATTGGAGGTTTCGCGTATCGGGCTAGGATGCATCGTCTTTTTACTGAGCTGGAGCCATCTATTACTGTCACCGAGCAAAACCTGGCAGACCGAGTTCGGTATATCTTACGCTCAAATATATTTGATGGCGCCGAACTCGAACGGCTACGACGTGAGGCTGTTCCCTCATCAAATGAAAACGCTACGACTGAGGGTGCGGTGCCACAAGTTGCAGAACAACCCGCACACGTGGATGCCGCCGAGAATATATACTAATATACCCCAGTGGTTGCTGATTCAAATTATGAAGGAACATTCACCCAGGAACTAGAAATAGAGCAAATGAGGAGTACATTGGAAGAGGCGATTATGGAAACGCGCAGTACGCCTCTCGAAAATCGACCGCGACTTCCCCGCATAGCCCTAAGCAAGCGGAATCGGGCTGTCGTGAGGGCTCTGAACCCAATGCTGGTGACCTATTTGGAAGCCAGCCGGGACCTTTGCGAGACGGACTCAATTCTCTTTGGCGCCGCACTGGCAGTCTGCCGTATTATAGGCGCCAAACTTTCCACGGCTGGACGCATTACTGGACAAAGTAGTGCTATCCCAGCCTGGAGAACAAGAATTGAAGAACGTATCGAAAAGACTAGGGCCCTCATCGGCAGACTGATATGCTTCAGGTCAGGCAATACCAGGCCAAGGATTGTGCGCACCGTCAGGATGGCGTTTGCTGGGACAAATGTTAGTTTGTCCCAGCCGGATATAATGCAAAAACTGACGGAGCGCATAGACGACCTGAAGCAGAGAATCGCTGCTTGGGGAAAGCGAATTCGGCGATATACCGAGAGGTCGACACGGTTCAACCAGAATCGTCTCTTCCAGAGTGATCAGAAGAGGCTCTATAAATCATTGGAGCGACCAATGGTAAGTGGAACGGGCCCAGTACCGAATCAGGCCGACACGGTCGCGTTCTGGCGCAGCCTGTGGTCAGAGCCCGTTAACCACAACGAGGGCCCTTGGACGGAAGTTGTGGCGAGTCAGTGTGCGGGTATTACGCCCATGGACCCCGTCATCATAACACCGGATGACGTAGCTGAGGCGGTCCGTAGGGCCCCGAACTGGAAAAGTCCGGGACTCGACGGGCTGCATCACTACTGGCGGAAGGGGTTCGTGGTGTGTCACACTGTGCTCGCCCGACAGTTTCAAGAGGTTCTCAACCAGAAGTCGCTCCCGAGCCGCTTCACTACTGGGATCACTCACTTGGTTCCTAAATGTCAAGATACCACAGACCCGAGCAAATACTGCCCCATCACGTGTCTACCGACCATATATAAGACACTAACATCCATTTTGAGCGCGAGAATCACTCGTCACCTGGACTCAAATCAGGTGATGTCGCGCGCTCAAAATGGATGTCGGGGCGGCGGTCGTGGAACCAAGGAACCACTCCTCATTGACGCGGTCATTGGCAAAGTGGTGAAACGCAACCGTCGGAACTTCTCCGCCGCCTGGATAGACTACAGAAAGGCATTCGACTCGGTGCCCCATACATGGCTAAAGAGAGTCCTCGAACTGTACAAGATAGACTGTACAGTTAGAGACTTCCTCGAGCAGTGTATGGGGCAGTGGAGTACGATCCTTTGTCATCTGGGCGAGCGGATGATGGCTGCGGAGAACCACATAACGATAAGAAGGGGTATCTTCCAGGGCGATTGTCTGAGTCCAAAATGGTTCTGCCTCTCTCTGAACCCTCTCAGTACCTTACTGGAGGGCTCCGGGAGGGGATTTCAGCTACGGAAAGGAGGGACAAAAGTGACCCACCTTTTCTATATGGATGACCTCAAGTTATTCGCCTCCAGTCGCTCCCATCTTATGGAACTGCTAAACATCACTTGTGAATTTAGCAATTCCATTGGAATGGAGCTGGGGACGGATAAGTGTGCGGTCCTCCATGTTGAGAGGGGTAGGGTTGCTAACTCTGAGGGCATAGACTTATCTATGCCCGTCAACTTAAGGACCCTTTCCGAGGCTGAAACATACCGATACCTGGGTATGTCACAGAACATTGGTATCGATTAAGCTGGTATGAAACAGTCAGTTTGCGACGTGTTTTATGCACGCTTGACCAAAGTGCTTAACAGCCTTTTGTCCGGTGTGAATAAGACACACGCATATAACGGCTGGGTCATGCCTGTCCTCATGTATACCTTTGGCATACTCAGGTGGACTCAGACTGAACTTAACGCCCTGGATAGAAAAGTCCGCACTACCATGACGTCCCACAGGATGCATCATCCGAGATCGTCGGTAATGAGGCTGTACTTGCCGCGAAAGCATGGTGGGCGTGGCTTCTTGAGCGCGCTCACCATGCATAATCGCGAAGTGTGCAGCCTCCGTAATTACTTCCTGGCGAGATCGGATGATCCATTCTATAAGGACGTCATTTCTTGTGATAAAGGACTTACCCCTCTATCCTTAGCCAACGAGCAATGGCAAGACCCGGCAGTGCAGACAATTTCCGACCGGGAGACCGTATGGAAGGAGAAGGAGCTCCACGGGAGGTTCTACAAGTCTCTACATGGGCCTTTCGTAGACACAGTAACCTCTCTCCACTGGCTACGCTTTGGTGACCTCTTCGGGGAAACCGAGGGTTTTGTCTGTGCAATACAGGATCAGGTTATTAAGACCAACAACTATCGGAGATACATCCTAAAGGATGGCACCATCGACATCTGTCGAGCTTGTCGCCATCCCGGTGAGTCACTTAGGCATGTCATCTCCGGTTGTTCGGCGCTTTCTAACTTTGAGTACTTGCACAGGCACAACCTATTAGCCAGAATTCTACACCAGGAGCTCGCTCTGAAATACGGTTTCGTGGATCGGAAGTTGCCTTATTACAAGTACTTGCCGGAAGCCGTGCTCGAAAATGATCGCGCCAGGCTCTATTGGGACCGGGCCATCATCACAGACAGGACTATTCTTGCGAATAAGCCTGATATTGTGCTGATGGACCGGGCACAGTCAAGGATATTTTTGGTCGACATTACCATTCCGTGTGACGAGAACCTCGTGAAAGCCGAAACAGATAAGCAAACAAAATATCTGGACCTGGCTCACGAGGTGACCGACATGTGGGGTGGTCTGCCGAACGAAATTATTCCTGTAGTCGTCTCTGCAAACGGGCTAATCCCAGTCAGCCTCTCGGGTCATCTGAGGCGGCTGGGACTACGTGGCGGACCGCTCCAGGCTCAAATGCAGAAGGCGGTGCTCCTCGATACCGCCCGCATCGTCCGCCGATTTCTTTTCCTTTCCCCCTAACCCTCGGCCGTTTGGTCTCCCCTGCCGAGGGCTTCCATCTGGTTGGGCTTTTATTTATTTATGTATTTTCGTATTTATTTTATTTTATTGATATTTTTGTATATTTCTCTTTTCATTTTCATTTATAATTATATATTTATAGAACCCAACCAGATGAGAAAACTATATAGATACCCAATAATAATAATAATAATAACCAAGGAACCACTCCTCATTGACGCGGTCATTGGCAAAGTGGTGAAACGCAACCGTCGGAACTTCTCCGCCGCCTGGATAGACTACAGAAAGGCATTCGACTCGGTGCCCCATACATGGCTAAAGAGAGTCCTCGAGCTGTACAAGATAGACTGTACAGTGAGAGACTTCCTCGAGCAGTGTATGGGGCAGTGGAGTACGATCCTTTGTCATCTGGGTGAGCGGATGATGGCTGCGGAGAACCACATAAGGATAAGAAGGGGTATCTTCCAGGGCGATTGTCTGAGTCCAATCTGGTTCTGCCTCTCCCTGAACCCTCTCAGTACCTTACTGGAGGGATCCGGGAGAGGATTTCAGCTACGGAAAGGAGGGACAAAAGTGACCCTCCTTTCTATATGGATGACCTTAAGTTATTCGCCTCCAGTCGCTCCCATCTTGTGGAATTGCTAAAAATCACTTGTGAGTTTAGCAGTTCCATTGGAATGGAGCTGGGGACGGATAAGTGTGCGGTCCTCCATGTTGAGAGGGGAAGGGTTGCTAACTCTGAGGGCATAGATTTATCTATGCCCGTCAACTTAAGGACCCTTTCCGAGGCTGAAACATACCGATACCTGGGTATGTCACAGAACATCGGTATCGATGAGGCTGGTGTGAAACAGTCAGTTTGCGACGTGTTTTATGCACGCTTGACCAAAGTGCTTAACAGCCTTTTGTCCGGTGTGAATAAGACACAAGCATATAACGGCTGGGTCATGCCTGTCCTCATGTATACCTTTGGCATACTCAGGTGGACTCAGACTGAACTTAACGCCCTGGATAGAAAAGTCCGCACTACCATGACGTCCCACAGGATGCATCATCCGAGATCGTCGGTAATGAGGCTGTACTTGCCGCGAAAGCATGGTGGGCGTGGCTTCTTGAGCGCGCTCACCATGCATAATCGCGAAGTGTGCAGCCTCCGTAATACTTCCTGGCGAGATCGGATGATCCATTCTATAAGGACGTCATTTCTTGTGATAAAGGACTTACCCCTCTATCCTTAGCCAACGAGCAATGGCAAGACCCGGCAGTGCAGACAATTTCCGACCGGGAGACCGTATGGAAGGAGAAGGAGCTCCACGGGAGGTTCTACAAGTCTCTACATGGGCCTTTCGTAGACACAGTAACCTCTCTCATCTGGCTACGCTTTGGTGACCTCTTCGGGGAAACCGAGGGTTTTGTCTGTGCAATACAGGATCAGGTTATTAAGACACACAACTATCGGAGATACATCCTAAAGGATGGCACCGTCGACGTCTGTCGAGCTTGTCGCCATCCCGGGGAGTCACTTAGGCATATCATCTCCGGTTGTTCGGCGCTTTCTAACTCTGAGTACTTGCACAAGCACAACCTAGTAGCCAGAATTCTACACCAGGAGCTCGCTCTGAAATACGGTCTCGTGGACCGGAAATTGCCGTATTACAAGTACTTGCCGGAAGCCGTGCTCGAAAATGACCGCGCCAGACTCTACTGGGACCGGGCCATCATCACAGACAGGACTATTCTTGCGAATAAGCCTGATATTGTGCTGATGGACCGGGCACAGTCAAGGATATTTTTGGTCGATATTAACATCCCGTATGACGAGAACCTCGTGAGAGCCGAAACAGATAAGCAATCAAAATATCTGGACCTGGCTCACGAGGTGACGGACATGTGGGGTGGTCTGCCGGCCGAAATTATTCCTGTAGTCGTCTCTGCGAATGGGCTAATCCCAGTTAGCCTCTCTGGTCATCTGAGGCGACTGGGACTCCGTGACGGACCGCTCCGGGCTCAAATGCAGAAGGCGGTGCTCCTTGATACTGCCCGCATTGTCCGCCGGTTTCTTTCCCTTTCTTCCTAACTCTTGGCCGTTTGGTCTCCCCTGCCGAGGGCTTCCATCTGGTTGGGCTTTTATTTATTTATGTATTTTTGTATTTATTTTATTTTATTGATATTTATGTATATTTATCCTTTCATTTTCGTTTATAATTATATATTTATACATCCCAACCAGATGAGAAAACTATATAGATACCCCACACATAATAATAATAATAATAATAATAGATAGACTACAGAAAGGCATTCGACTCGGTGCCCAATACATGGCTAAAGAGAGTCCTCCAGCTGTACAAAATTGACTGTACAGTTGGAGACTTCCTCGAGCAGTGTATGGGGCAATGGAGTACGATCCTTTGCTATCTGGGCGAGCGGATGATGGCTGCGGAGAACCACATAAGGATAAGAAGGGGTATCTTCCAGGGCGATTGTCTGATCCAATCTAGTTCTGCCTCTCCCTGAACCCTCTCAGTACTTTACTGGAGGGCTCCGGGAGGGGATTTCAGCTTCGGAAAGGAGGTACAAAAGTGACCCACCTTTTCTATATGGATGACCTCAAGTTATTCGCCTCCAGTCGCTCCCATCTTATGGAATTGCTAAACATCACTTGTGAATTTAGCAATTCTATTGGAATGGAGCTGGGAACGGATAAGTGTGCGGTCCTCCATGTTGAAAGGGGGAGGGTTGCTAACTCTGAGGGCATAGGCTTATCTATGCCCGTTAACTTAAGGACCCTTTCCGAGGCTGAAACATACCGATACCTGGGTATGTCTTAGAACATCGGTATCGATGAGGCTGGTATGAAACAGACAGTTTGCGACGTGTTTTATGCACGCTTGAGTAACTCAAAGTGCTTAACAGCCTTTTGTCCGGTGTGAATAAGACACACGCATATAACGGCTGGGTCATGCCTGTCCTCATGTATACCTTTGGCATACTCAGGTGGACTCAGACTGAACTTAACGCCCTGGATAGAAAAGTCCGCACTACCATGACGTCCCACAGGATGCATCATCCGAGATCGTCGGTAATGAGGCTGTACTTGCCGCGAAAGCATGGTGGGCGTGGCTTCTTGAGCGCGCTCACCATGCATAATCGCGAAGTGTGCAGCCTCCGTAATTACTTCCTGGCGAGATCGGATGATCCATTCTATAAGGACGTCATTTCTAGTGATAAAGGACTTACCCCTCTATCCTTAGCCAACGAGCAATGGCAAGACCCGGCAGTGCAGACAATTTCCGACCGAGAGAACCTATGGAAGGAGAAGGAGCTCCACGGGAGGTTCTACAAGGCTCTACATGAGCCTTTCGTAGACACAGTAGCCTCCCTCCACTGGCTACGCTTTGGTGATCTCTTCGGGGAAACAGAGGGTTTTGTCTGTGCAATACAGGATCAGGTTATTAAGACCAACAACTATCGGAGATACATCCTAAAGGATGGCACCGTGGACATCTGTCGAGCTTGTCGCCATCCCGGTGAGTCACTTAGGCATGTCATCTCCGGTTGTTCGGCGCTTTCTAACTCTGAGTACTTGCACAGGCACAACCTAGTAGCCAGAATTCTTAACCAGGAGCTCGCTCTGAAATACGGTCTCGTGGATCGGAAATTGCCGTATTACAAGTACTTGCCGGAAGCCGTGCTCGAAAATGATCGCGCCAGGCTCTATTGGGACCGGGCCATCATCACAGACAGGACTATTCTTGCGAATAAGCCTGATATTGTGCTGATGGACCGGGCACAGTCAAGGATATTTTTGGTCGACATTACCATTCCGTATGACGAGAACCTCGTGAAAGCCGAAACAGACAAGCAAACAAAATATCTGGACCTGGCTCACGAGGTGACTGACATGTGGGGTGGTCTGCCGACCGAAATTATTCCTGTAGTCGTCTCTGCAAACGGGCTAATCCCAGTCAGCCTCTCGGGTCATCTGAGGCGACTGGGACTACGTGGCGGACCGCTCTGGGCTCAAATGCAGAAGGCGGTGCTCCTCGATACCGCCCGCATCGTTCGCCGGTTTCTTTCCCTTTCCCCCTAACCCTCGGCCGTTTGGTCTCCCCTGCCGAGGGCCTCCATCTGGTTGGGCTTTTATTTATTTATGTATTTTTATATTTATTTTATGTTATTGATATTTATGTATGTTTATCTGTTCATTTTCATTTATAATTATATATTTATAGAACCCAACCAGATGAGAAAACTATATACCCCACAATAATAATAATAAATGCAGAAGGCGGTGCTCCTCGATACCGCCCGCATCGTCCGCTGGTTTCTTTACCTTTCCCCCTTACCCTCGGCCGTTTGGTCTCCCCTGCCGAGGGCTTCCATCTGGTTGGGCTTTTATTTATTTATGTATCATTTATTTATTTATGTTAGTTTATTAAATATATATTTAAGTATATTTATTTTTCCCTTTATATATTTATCCAGCCCAACCAGATGTGGTTACTCTATTAATAACCCAATAATAATAATAATAATAATAGCCATTTAATTCCCAATTTTCATACAACAGTCGATATTAGTTAAATCAATTACATTATTATTATGATTCCTGCAATTTTTGGTTGCTTTGCTAAATGACAATTTTAAATCAAAATTTTATCATCAATTTTAAATAAAAACTTCAAATTTAATTTACGAAATTATCTTTGATTATTTTTAAATAATGTTTGAGTAAATAATCATTTTATATTTCGATAATTGTCAACTTGTTTTGATTTTTGTCACAAAATCAACTGAATTTCGCTATACACATAAAATAGTAACATAATTTATTACATTAATTATGAGTAATTATGGGATACCCATTTCCGGGTGAAGGCCTCCTCCATTTTTTCCATGTGGTTCCGTCTGCCGCTAGCCTGGTCCACGTTGCTTCTGCCACCTCTACAATGTCGTCGCACCAGCGTGCCCGCAGCTGGCCGCGCGAGCGCGTCGCATCACCCGGGTACCAAAGAAGCACCGGTCCAGTCCATCTCCCATCACGACTCGTGCCAAGTGTTCTGCCAATCTCCACTTCAGTTGGCACGCTAATTTGGCTGCTTCTATATATCACTGTTTGTATGTCGGTGTCTTAGTTTGATGGTAAGCATGCTGCGTTCCATTGCTCATTGGAAAACTTCTAGTTTAGATATTATTTTCCTTGTGAGAGCCTAGTTCTGATATCCATATAATAAAGTGGGGAATGCAGCAGTATCCATCGCTTTCTTTTTTAATTTAATTGGTAGTTTTGCTTTAAAAATATGTTTATGTGACCAATATTTGTTCTATGCTAATTTAATTTTTTCTATTAAATTCATATAATAAAGTGGGGAGTGCAGCAGTATACATCATTTTCTTTTTTAATTTAATTGGTAGTTTTGCTTTAAAAATATGTTTATGTGACAAATATTTGTTCTATGCTAATTTAATTTTTCTATTAAATTCCGTCATTGTTAAGTTGTGAAAGGGAACATTTTGCCCAAGATAAATATATTCGTTAACATATCTAATTTGTTGGCTTTGAACCTGTTTTTCTGGGTAAATTTGTAGGCCACATTTTCTGCTTCATATGTCTAAAGACCGAACCATATATACATGATCTTTGTGATTTTCGCTTAATATGATAATGTCGTCTGGAAAACATAGATGTATCAAAATTTCTCCGTTAATATTAATGCCTCGTCTGCCCCAGTCAAGTTTGGAGAAAATGTACTCTAATAAACAAGTAAATAGATTAGGTGAGATTGGGTCCCACTGTCTCATCCCTCTCTCGATTTTAAATGGCTGTCCTGGTCTCTCCATTGTTATTGTTGCTGTATTTCGACTATAAATTTCTTTCAGTATTCTTATATATTGGTTATATATTCCATGAGATTTCAACGCCAAGCAAAGTGAATTATGGTAAATATAATCGAAACTTTTGAGTAATCAGTAAATGCGATGTAAAGAGTTCTGTTATATTCTTCATATCTTTCCATTATCTGAGACAAAATAAAGATGTGATCCATTGCAGAGAATTTGGGACGAAAACCAGCTTTTTCTCTCCGCTGCTTGTAGTCTAATTTTAGGTTTGAGTCTGTTAATTAATATGCTTGTGAGAACTTCATAAATTGTTTGCAATAGGTTTATAGGTCTTTAGTTGTTGATATTTAATTGATCAGATTTATTGTACAATAATATTATTATAATAGTAGAGTTGGCCCAATCTTCTGTTATTTGACTGAGGTCGAGTATTTTTGTTGAAAATATTTGTTAATATCGATGTGATGGGTTATTTATCGCTTTCAGAAGATCATTTGAAATACTATCTTCACCTGAACTTTTTGCACTTTTAAGATTTTTATGACATGACTTATCTCGCACGTTAGTAGTAGCGGAATACGATTGTTTATGTCCTGAATACAACTGTTATTAATTAATTCGTCCGTTATGTTATTGTTGACGTTATGACTTTTGTATAAATTTTTATAAACACAAGTTTTTTTGTTTCACGTTGAATATGGCTTTATTTCTCAGATATTCATATATACGCTATTTACTCAGTTTAGCAGTCTTTCAATGCCATTCTAACCCTAAACGTGATATCTATAAGATGAGAGGTCCCCAAAGTAGCATATCGCAAAAAAGATTTTAACGCACTGCTAAGAGACCGTGGTTGTGTATTACTATACGGATATTTTTTATTTATTAGTTAGTTTAGTTTTAATTTTTTTTATTACGATCAGCATCAGTCAATAAAAATTGTAATTAATATTTTAAGATTAAAGAAAAAACTCATCTCCTTTTGCCACACAATAAACAAATTTCAATCCTTTTCAAAAGCGAAAACCGACCCTCATTAAATATGAAAACAGAACATAAAAACGTCGCTAAAAGGTTTATAATTAAGCACCACCGAAAACAAAATAAAGTTGTGTGAAGTTTTTTAATTCCCTGTGAATTTAGATAAAATATATAATATTAGGATTACTTACAATCCTTAGATAAATATATATTTAGTTGCTTTACTTGAAGGATACTCGTTTTTATAAAAAAATTAATTTAGCTTATGTTTTTATCAATAAAAATTCAAAAGCTAGCTGTTCTTGTATAAATAACCTAAATGTTTATTCAAAAATATTTAAAGAAGCATTTATGAAATTTTATTTTTAGGCTGATATTTTTTATTAATACAAAGTTTGTAAAAACTTCACTTAGTTTCATTCAACTTAAAATTTTAAGCATGATACAAAATATAAAACGCCTTTTTAGTGGAATAGTATAATCCATAATTTCATCAACAATTCTCGTAGAGATTATAGCTGGAGTACAAAGTATTCAGCTCGTACAGAAGACTCCAGGATTCGTGCATCCATCAATCCATTACGATCCATAAAACTCCACTGGTAAACATAGACCTCTCTCATAGATTGCCACAGATGGGGATTTTGCCACAGTTGCCACGCTTGGCAAGCGCTGCCTGTCATTTTTTATTCCTGATCTGGATGTTTACCGCAACATACGTAAACTCTCAAGCCCATCAAACACAGGTGTAGGCAGAAACTACGGATTTTCATTTTTCACGATCCTGACACACCTCTCTCGCTCCTTTCACATGCATATATTATAACATCGACAGACTCGTCAGTTAAAAGTGATCTTGATTTTGCTCCTGTGTAATATATTGCCAATTTGTTCAATAAACTTTCGTTTAGGGCGTTTCTTGTCGACTCTGCCACACACTTCCGCAATATTAATATTTTTTCACTGCTTCTACGTCGTCTTTTCTAAATGAGCTAAACCACACTTTTCTCTTATCACTCTATATCGACCTATCATTGATAGTCACCACTAACACTAATTCTTAATTTTTTTTTCTACAGCATTCATTTTACTCTCATGCTTTGTCTGCCAGATCAAACTTTCCATAATTTAATAAACAATGGACTATACATTTTATTTATAAAGCTGTCATAATAATTTATATTATATAATTTCATAAAGTCATGGTATCTCAGGGGCTAAGCGCTCAATATGAATTTAGCAGTTTACACGAGCAAACCTGGTGTGGGGCGTATGTAGGCTGTAACTTTACTACTACTTAACTTATAACATTTTATTAAATTGCAAATGTTTTATAATAAATTCCAGCTAAAAAGAATATAAACCCTTTTCCTTTTTTATTTAAATGTAATTTGAGTAATAATATAATACTAATCAACAACCCGCCCTCCCAAGGTGTCCTAACAATGTTGTATTGTTCTTTCTACACACTCACATAGTATGTCCGCAGGTGCCACATGACGCTGTTCTAATGTACTGTTTGTTTGTGGATCTGTATTGCCCATGCTGACTACTTCAAACCTGATCACGGTGATGCCACAATTACACCATACTTTGCTCACTTTACACTTATTCGTGGTACAGCCCCGCTATAGATGTATGGCTGCAGCATGAATGCCCTTGGCTTGACCGTGGAAGGACCACGCTCTCAAAGAACACCAGCGTCAAAGAGAAGCATAATGCTGTGAGCGTAGAGAGTCAGAGATAAAAACGAGGCATTCCATCTCATTACTGAGGTGTGACAACGCACTCGCATTTTAATTCTATAACGATAATAGATCTGGGTATCTATGTGTCGCAGTACTCATTCGTCATCAGTTGTTCGTTTATCACTCTTAATCAATAAAATTAATTTGCAATCTTTGTAGCAAAAATAAATCTCAATTAAAAAAAAATGTAATTATTTTACAAAATATTCAACGTTTAATTTCCAAAAACAATAATTCTATTTTTACCAATGAAATACTTCATAAGGTTACTAAATGCATTAATTATATTTCCGAGTAAATTTCATTTTTATGAGAGAATCATAGAAATACGGCAATAGAACAACGGCAATAGAAAAAGGTAAAAAGATAGTCCATTCCTAGACAGAATTAATAAATTGGGAATAAATGATTATTTAAAATAATTTACTTAAATAGTAATGCCCACTCTTCATAGACATTTCGGCCATGGGTGCCCACATATAAAAGCATATAGATATGATAATATACAATTAAAGGAATGAAATGGTTAAGAAATTGGTTTAAAAAAAGTCGGGAATTTTAAGATATAAAAGTTTTTATTTTCACAAATACAGTTTTTTAACAACTAATTTTACCGATGTTATCGCATTTCATTTCTTTGATTTTTAATTCCCGACTTTCGGGTGCTTTCCAGCACACATGGTCATGGGGGATTGAGGTGACTGGTGTACCGAAATCAGTGTTAACTTGGAGTAACTTCAGCTTTTTAATAACTATTTATGGTCCGATCTACGCAGAATGAACTTACTGTCCTGAAGTCTTGCATGGTATGCTTGGGTTTAGTTTTAATTTTATTAATTACAGTGTCCCAAGCAGGTGGAAATACCCAGCTTAATTCTCTATTGAAATTAGAATGTTTGAATATGGGTGCAATACATTACCGACTTCAGATTGCAACGAGGATGAATTAGATGATTCAGATGGTTCCCGTTCTGCAGTTGAATGTGATGCTGCTCTATCAAACCTTCGCCAACAATTATGACACACACGAGATGACGATGGCAACTGAAATAATATTAAATAAAAAAGTGAAAAAGTGAACTAAATAAAAATAAAATAGATTTGTTTCCTTTAAACTCAAATACATATAAAATATTTACTACTTAAATGGTAGTTACTGATTCTACATTCTGGAGGTACATAGTAATTGTATTCACAAAAAGACATACCCGCAATGTTGATGGAACTGTGAGTTGATTGGAATAGTTACAACCAGGAAAAAACATTGATTTTGTGTGAGTGGTGGTCTTACAAAATTAGGCAGCAGTATATTATACGATGTATGATCTAAGCTTTGTTGTTCTAGGTTCAATATATTACTCACTTTAGATTGCAACGAGGACGGACTAGATGATTCAGATGGTTCCCGTTCTAAAGTTTAACGTGATGCTGCTTTATCAGTCCTTTGCCAGCAATCATGACACGCGATGACGATGGCAACTGAAATAATATTAAATAAAAAAATAAGACAAAGTGAACAAAATAAAATAGATTTGTTTACTTTAAACTCAAATATAGGTAAATGTTACTTAAAACTTAATGTCCTATATTTTTAATAATTAAGGACTGACTGCCTACCAGTAGTACAAAAACAATTAAAAATCGACTTTCTCATTTCTTGGTATTTGATAAAAATTGTCCATTTTGTAACTATCTGGTGTTAGCTAGCTAATCTTATCGCCATGTTATAAATAAGCTATTATGTTTGTCAGATATAGCTTGTGCATATGTTAAAAAATAAAACAACTTCATCATTTCATTCATTCATCACTATCAAATATCAGCACTAGAATTATTAAATTAAAACTGTTAAACACTTACTTTTAACTGTTGTCACACTATAATGTGATCGACAATCTCACTTCATATGAGTTCTTGAGAATTTATTTGAAAAATAACAAACAAAATAACACAATTGCGACTATTTAGTTGTGAATTCTCTAGTATCTTTTTACTTGTTGAATTGTGATTTCATTTTAATTCCCAATTCGCATGACATATTTCCTAGCTGTCAGATTTGATGTTGCCACATAACTAACATAAATACACAGTTTAATCTGTGCATAAATACAATGAAACGATATCGATTTTTATTCGATTAGTAATTTAATAAAAAAAGTAATATATGAGGCGCTTTAAGTTCTACACGCTTTTTAAAATATATTATCTTTAATTTTTTTAAATTCTTTTTTCAATGTATTTTTAAGAACAGTTAAAATGTGGATTAGCGTATTATCATGCTCTAAACAGTTCATGGTGAATCAGCTAAAAATTCACTTCTTTAATTATCATAACATGATTCCATTTTAAATGTATTGTTAAAACAGATAACAATTACTGTTAAATTGTGCAGCAGCATTTTGTTATACTCTAAAGAATTCATAGTAAATCAGCTAGTAATTCGCTTCTTTAATTATCATAACATCATAATATCGATTCGATTATTATTCGATTAATAATTCCATAAAAAGAGAATAATCTTGGAGGTGCTTCTGCTCGCTTTTTAAAATGTATTTTCCTTTATTTATTTAAATTCTATTTTAAGTGTATTTTTAAAAAATAACAATAAAATAGTAGTAAACCACAGCACTACTCTCCATCCTAATGAAGACACTGTCGCGACTGGACGACAACGGCGTAGCTGACCTTCCTTTTTGAAACATTCTTAGAATGTTGTGTATCGATTTCAAAATCGATCTAACCGAAATATACAGACATCGATTCATAATATTTTATGTGTCGGGGAAGGCGTAGGCCAAGTGACGCACAGAAGAAAAGTCTTACACTCTTATGACAATGGGGATTTGATATGATGCTGATACTGCTAGATGATTTTGAGACTGAGAAAGAAAATGGCACAACACAAAATGAAAAATTGCTCTTCACACCCTAAGTAAAAAGAACATTAATTGTAATTTTGTATTATTATTAAAAAAAGGTACATAATTATTCATTAATCAACAATTGTATATAATTATTCGCACTAGGTAAATCAGCCTTATAATACTAAAATCTTGGTCATGGAATAAATAAACATATTTGTTCACCAATCAATCAAAAAACACCATTGAGCTGAATTTTTGATAGTTTTCAAGAAATCTATGCCACCCGCGTTTGACACTAGCGGTCAACCATAGACGACTTTGGCGTGCAGGACATATTATTTGCTTAGATAAAAATCCATTTTTATTAGTTCAATGTTTCTTAGTACTTGTGGCTCTAGAAGACTTGTTTTTTATACTCACATGTTGCTGGGTTATTCCTATTTTGAGGAGTGTAGAATTAAAATACCTGTAATAATTTTCCAATATCTATATTTCATATTTTTCGGAGCCGGGTTTTTTTGTCAACTATAGATGTCGTTGGCGCTCAGGGCCCGCAGGTGTTGGTCAAGTATAGGCGACTTTGGCGCTCAAAAGGTTAAAGGATTCATGGTAAATCAGCTGGAAACTAACTTGTTTCGTTATCATAACATGATTCTATTTTAAATGTATTGTTATAAACAGATAAGAATAACTTAACCGATCTTCTTTAAAAACAGATAAGAATAACAGTTCTTATCTGTTTTCAAAGAAGATCGGTTAAGATTAACAGTTAAATTGTGCCGTAGCATTTGTTACTCTCTAAAGAATTCATTGGAAATCAGCTAGTAATTCGCTTGTTTAATTATCGTAACATCATAATTATTTAAAAATTATGTTAGCACTGTAATGATGACACCGTAAATAATCGATCGAAAAAGAGAATCGATTTTTTAAATGTGTTTTGTGATTGGCAACACTTTTTTTTATTCACAAACTAATGACATAATGATTTACCTAATTTTTATTATTATGTTTCCGGTACTTTTAATTTGTGCAAAAATATTCCCATTGTTTGAGGGAAAATGAATACCGCGATTAATAACCATAAATAAAGATATAATTTTTTTAACAAATTCACGTTGTTGGGCGTTCCATGGCCGAAAATGGGCGTCTCCCTTTAAAGCCCAATTTTGGGGCAGTTAATGTGTACGAATAGCTGTAGCTCAACCTTGCGTGATATCTCGTACCTTAAATACAAGAAAGTGTTAATATACTTACGTTAACGTTCTTTATGTTAATGCAAAAAATGTTCAGTTTAAGAAGACATAGTTTTAAGTATACGTTTTTTTTTCTTTCTATTTTAATATGTACACAATCACACATTCAAGACAAACCTTAGTAGCCAGGCTCATTTTCGACTGAGATAAAACGATAGACGTCCCAATGCCTTCTTTAATTTCTGAGAGGATTTTTAGGCAAGGAAGTGATCGCCGAAATGCTTTAATGCGTGTTTGGGAAGTTTATTTCCTTTTTTCAGACATTTTTCTTTATGGTATATTCCTTCATTACCGAGCACGTTATAATTAAAGACTTAATTTTTAAATTAAAAATTTCTTGTACATACGAGGGGTGATCCAAAAGTAATGATAATCGGTTACTTCAGGTCCGCATAAAAATCCAAAAAAAATATTTTTTTGCTTGCTTATATACTCACTACGTCAGCCTAAAAAATCATATAAATAGATCACGATTTCCGGGAGATACATTCATTTGAATACGAACTGTCAAAGAGATAACATCAATAGGGAGAAAAACGAAATTAGAGCTGTCATCAAGTACCTCTGTTTGAAAAAAATGTCTTCAAAACATATACACAGTGACTTAGTGGAAACATTGGGGGACTCTGCTTCTTCATATTCCACAGTTGCACGCTGGGCCAAGGAGTTTAAACTGGGAAGAACATCCACTGAACATGAACATCGCGAAGGACGCCCATCCACATCCCTCACTGAAGACAACGTGAAAAAAGTCGAAGATGTTGTGTTGGCAGATCGAAGAGTGACCATCAGGCATGCAGCTGAGGTCACAGGGATCTCATATGGCAGCATTCAAAGAATCCTTGCGAACGAGTTGCATATTAAAAAGGTCTCTGCGCGTTGGGTACCCAGAATGTTAATCTCGAAAAGTTCCAAGCAGATCAAGAAGATTTTTTGTTCCGTTTTGTGACTATGGACAAGACCTGGATCCACCATTTTGATCCTGAAACGAAACAACAATCGATGACTTGGAAGCGAGCCTCCTCATCGAATCGAAGTTTCAAGTTTGGCGGGAAAGGTTATGGCATCTGCTTTTTGGGACGCTCAAGACATAATTATGGTGGAATATTTGGAATAGGGAGCCACTATTACGGGCTCTTACTATGCAGACCAAATAAGAAGATTACGGGAGGCCATTAAGGAAAAAAAAGACGCGGCAAACTGCGAGCTGGAGTGCTGTTTCACCAAGACAACGCACCGGCTCACAAAGCCGCAGATGTTCGAACACCCTCCCTATTCGCCAGATATAGCTCCTAGTGACTTCTACCTCTTTCCTCAGCTCAAGGAACGCCGCCGAGGCAAGAAATTCGAAGACGATAGCGAAGTAATGGCCGCTGTTGAAGCGTTTTGGGAGGGTCAAGACAAAGAATTTTTTTCAAAGGGAATCCTGGGTTTATAAAAAAAGATGGACTAAATGTATTGATTTGTTAGGAGGCTATGTAGAAAAATAAATTATTATTTTAACTTTAACTACCGTGTTTCATTTTCATTATCATTACTTTTGGATCACCCTTCGTATTATATGCGAAATTTACGGGAGGGCTTAGTCGCCGCGGCTTTAAAATATCGTATTGTATACGTTATTCTATGGACAAAAGTAGGATTATTTTAAAGAAACTTTTATATAAAAAACCCACGGGCTGGTAGTAAGGCTTATAATATAGTTTAATGAAAGTAGATGAAATTCCTACATAGTAAATACTTGCATATATTGACCTTAGAAAAAGGAAGGGGTTATCAATTCGACTATATGCTCTTTTTTGTATTTATAAGATGTGATATATTCGTCAATTTAAAAACCAGTCTTAATTGTTTTGTTTTTAATAGATTATAATTCTGAAATGGTCTCATGTGTTTTGGTAAAAAAATCAACCCCAAGGTAATATAAGGGATAAAGTTTTTAATCTGTGGTTGTTACCTTGATTCAACGATATTCCATAGGCGACCCAAAATGTAATTTTTATTAAAAAATTAATATCCAACATCAGAGATCTAAAGAGGATGGTAAAACATATTGTAAAGAAGAATCGAAGCCCTATATTCAGAAGCTGTTATATGGAAATTATTTAATTCGTTTTAGTCCTTTAAATTCAACTTTCACTTTTCATACAATTTTTATTTTTAAACGACATAAGTCATAAAATGCTTAGAAAACGCCAGCAATTTAAATTGAAATCTCATTAAACTACAACGGATATGTCGGCAAAAGCATTTATATTGCGGATTCCAACTTGCACATTAAATTGATAGACCGTTTCCTAAATCTTAATTCATTTATCTCTATATGACATTCATTGTAGCTTATCAATGTCCACTGTTGAACATAGGAATTCCTATAGGTTGCCTCATAGGGGCGATATTTGCTAGACTATATCCAGCTGGACTCCTAGACATCCTCCAAAGGAGTGCTAACATCAGTAAAATTTCGGTAAATGTGTCTATATTGTAAAATATTTAAATTTTTACACAATCTTGTTATTTAAGAGCCTAGGTGCGACCAAACTGGAGTTTATTGTCCAATTCTTAATTCAGCAGTTCATAGGATGCCTGTTTCTTTGTTGTTGTTAAATCCGGATTGACTGGACCCCAAAAATGGCAGGGTACTATATTGACCTTTCAAATCCAAAGCGAAGGAACAAAAAATTTTTGTTATTCAGATACGCAACTGTTAACCTCTTTAAGGCGATCTTAGGAGGAGACCTATGATTAGCATTAGACCTTTACAAGCGACAATGGTATAACCTTATACATGTTAGAATCACGCTGCAACTTTAATTATGGTTAAAGCACGATTGGGTTGGCTCGAACAGGGTAGGACTTTGCTTTTACGGAATCCCTGCGTTAAATAACAGCTTGATATGTGTTTTGTAACCTGAGTGTAGAGAAACGAAGTCTATTTATTGGAAACAAGACATTCCAATTTGATCCTCAAGGGTGGAAACGAATCTGCATTTTTATTCTTAAATGGGGATAGATGTCTTTGCACCATAGTACTCATTTAACATCAGGTGGATTTTGTGCTCCTTTAGCACTTTGTGCTCCTTTAGCACTTTGTGCTCCTTTAAAATCCGAAAAGTCTATTTACTGGAAACAAAACATTTGTTGTCTATTTACCGGAAACAAACAGTCGTTGTTTTACATGATATAATAAGTGTATGAAGTGAAGTAACTTATAGTAAGTGACGAGAGGTAGCTCATCTGCATTATTAAAGAATTTTTCCGATTGATTGGCTAATGTAGGACGTATTGGGATGAGAGAGAGACTGTCATTTGTTTGATAGCTAACACATTTCACGTAATTTGACGAAAGTCAATTCTATGAAGGGAATAACTAAATCAAAGACAAAATGAGATCAATAGACATTCATGTCGTTGGAAATTCTTTAATAATGCAGATGAGATATTTACTCACAATACACTCACTCGCAATAATCACTTACTTTAAGTTACTTCACTTCCTACACTTATTATATCATGTAAAACAATTTGATCCTCAGGGATAGAAACGAATCTCCATTTTTATTCTTAATTGGGGATGGATGTCTATGCACCATATTACTCATTTAACATCAGGAGGACTTTGTGTTCCTTTAACATTCACCCTTAATTTATAAAAGAGTTGTAAGATTACTGAAGAAATTTTAATAGAAAGTTTTAAAAAGTATGAAAAATAAATGTTTTTAAATTGTACTTTATCTAAATCTTTATTCTCACAGAACGCGTTCAAATAACATTTCATGTTTCTTTATAGAACGAGAACTGACATTTTCACAACACATTTTTTCTTGAATGTGGCAAAATACGTAACAGCAATAAGATTATGTAATTCAACGTCGAACTCGTTGTTACCAAATGTTCCACATTGTGTGTTTTCATGAACGACAGATACAAATAACATTCAAAATGTGAACTACAAATTTTTACTGTTATTTTTAACGTTTTATGATAAAACAACACCAAAAATGCAAAATCTGTACCTTGAAGTATCGTCATCATCATAGTCATCTTTATCATACTGTGGTAAACTACAGTTGGACTAGACTAAATACAGTTTGAATGGTATAAAGAGCCAGTAATAACAGGCTGAGAAGCATTAACTCAGCTCCTAATATAGCAATGAACAATTTCATTGGTGCCATCGGGGACTAAACTGGGTTGTTTTTGTACTGTGAAATTTACGAAGAGAGCTAAGTCTCCGAGCTACACAACTACTACAAACTATTATATACACACATAAAAATAAAGTAACAACCTATAAACGGCTCACTGCGGAGCACAACCCTTGTCTCACCTATTGTAGCGTAATGAGTTTATAAAATGTGCTACGCTTTTAAGGCGTCATATCAGGTCGTAACTCAATATAGGTCATCCTAAACCAGTGAAGATAGATTCACCTAGTTTATATTTATTGAATCATTTTTTTTTAATTAATGGACGGCTTCATGGTTTGAATGCCGCACGGAATATATTTTATGTATGACCTACAAAAAATTATTCCGGGCCTTAGATACGTAAACTGCCTCCAAGATTTAAAAGATAATCCTAGGTATATAATAAAGATAGTATATAATAAAGATAACTGCAGTCAACATAAAACAAAATATCTAAAAATTTAGATTTGAATGTTGATACTGATTCTATCACTCTCTAACCACAACACAGCAGTGCACGCAGCACGCACTTACTATGGCTTATTGGTAGAAATAGTTTATTTCTAGAGTGACTGACTTCAAGTCAGAGTAAAAGTTTTCTAAGCTTATTGCCTTTAACAATTTGGATAAAATTCTGTATTTAATTAACACTTCACTTTCATGGTTTGTCATGTAGGAAGAATGAATGAGGAAAGAGTGATAAAGTAAATTTATATGGCAGATGTGAACAGCAGATTCGGGAAGGGACGCCGGAGAAGAAAGTTTATCGACCAAATTGGCAATATTTTGAAAATGGGCCACATTAGAAGTGCCCTTAATCGACGAGCGTGTATGCGTAGATATATGGATGTAAAGGAGGCAAGAGAGGTATGTCAGGATCGTGTCAAATGGAAGTCCGTAGTCTCTGCCTACCCCTCTGGGTGACAGGCGTGAGTGTTCATGTTTATTTCATTTTCAAGGTTTATAGAGATAGGTGTCGTCGACCTACGCAAAACTATAAATAGGTTATTTCTAGAGAGACTGACTTCATGGTAGAGTGGAAGTTTTCTAAGCTAATATTGCCTTTAACAATTTGGGTCGTCGACCCACAGAATATTATAATTTTTCCTAACGCCGAGTAAATTCCTCGGTCGGTTCATTAAAATCGGTAGAAGATTTGTTTTCGTAGTGACAATTAATTTTCCGTTCTGAAAATCTGAATGTTTCACTGCATTTATTTTATTCTTTAAAATCTTACATAATACTACTCAATATCTTTTTACCAGATTATGTCTTTTTAATATTACATTTTATTGGATGAAATTGCTATATTTCGGATTCTTTAACTTGTTACGGTCTCTAAGGAATCTACTTATCTTTTAGTTTATACTTAATTAAATCAACTGCTGACTGACTCGAGCGTGGTGGTGCCCGAAGGAGATTAATTAATATTTTCGGCTTTTCTACCTGTAAATACATTAACTTTAAAAGTAAATACAGTATCATAAGCATTATTAAATATCAATGAAGTATTATTAGTATTGTAAAGAAAGTAGGGACGTTACCGTATGGTGACGCTATGAAAATATCCACTACGCCATATTATCCCGTGAATGTCGTAAGAGGCGACAGAGGGAAACACATCAGGAGATGGGCAGCAGCATCTTTCTAATAATGAATAAAAATAAAAACGAAACTGCGGTTGACAAACTGCTTACAAAGCACGATAACTTATTTGACTTTGATTACTTTGATTTAACTTATAAAATAAAGATGATAAACGAACACACAGTCCACCTGATGGTAAGTGGATGCTGGGCTGCCCAAATCTACCAATAAAATCTATATTTATCATTTCTGAAGACTAAGATGGAATGCCTCATTTCCAGTAAAAAGGGTCTACGGTTGTCTACACTCACCACACACATCATTTTTATTTATATTTATGTGATATTGACATTATGTTAAATAATGACGATTGGTAAAAGGTAATAAAAATCGATAAAAATAATTAATTCTGTATCGGCTCATTTTCATTTTAATATAAATTAATCTTGCTTAAAATAATTGTGCTTAAATAATAGACAATAAGTTAGAATTTGTAGCCATGATTTTGAGTGGAATAAAGAATTTCCTATTCATCTATGGGAAGTCCGCCAATACGATTCAGAGCAACGCCGCGGAATTTCGCGGAACAGTGTCCAGCACTGCAGTAAACAAAACCAGAAAAATATATGATATTTTGCTTCATACATGCTAGTTAACTGTTGTCTTGAAAACATGATTCTAATAATGTGATACGATAGAAAAAATTACAAAGATACCTCTAAAAATTTCTTTTAACGAGTAAAAACCGTACTATTTATAGGTATATGCAATGATTCTAATTTTTTGTCAGATTATTGTACAAGCAACATATTAACTTATTGTTGTTTTTTTTTTACTCCAATTATTTGTTTTTATTTTAAATCGCATATTCTTATTTCTGAAATAATACGTGGGGATGTGTGCGTAAACGATTGTGTACAGTACAGACACTGTAATAGATTACTGACTATGTACTAGGACACTGTGGCCCGAGGCCTCGTGGTATGTAGATGTGTCGCTCTTTTTGCTGCAGTATTTACGTAAAGATCGTTTAACGTATTCGTATAATTTTATTTTTAAATCCATTGTTTCATAAATATTTTTCTTTCCATAAATATTCTTCTTTCGTATATATGTCGATCATTTGTAAATATGGGACATAAAGTGAAACCCGTCACGAAGAGAAAAACGTTCATATAAATCAAACGCCCAACATTGAACGATATTAAAAAGTTTTAATTATTACTATAACATTTAGTTATTACTAAGTAATAAATATTTATTTTTACAACAATAAACCTATGAATTTTAGCAACCTAGTTTATTACAGTTGTGTATTTGGTAGCGCGGGATGGATTCGATTCCAGGAATATGAACTCAAATTTTCTTTTTTGTCTTTTATATATTATGTATCATATATTTAGATAAATTTATTAATTGCTTTATAAGTAAAAAAATAATGTATTTTAAAAATCAAAATTTCTTTTTTTCTTTTTTATATTTTTAATATTAGTTAGTAGTTTAGTATATTTAGTACAATTAATTAAACACTTTTATAAATAAATTAAAAAAGTTAGAAATGTAATAATTTTATCGGAGAAATAAAGTAGAAAATATCAACACGAAAGTTATTTCCAATTCGTAAGCACCTACAACTTTTTTAAACTATAACGCCTTTAGTACATCTACGCATTCGGTAGCGGGTTTGCGGTAGCGAAACAACGAAAAAACTGTAAGTAGTGTGGCAGGTTTTCGCATATGATATGTCTCACTCTAGCACATAGATAGATGAAATAGTTGCGTCCTTGTCAGTATTGTTTCGCAAGGACCTGCGAAATGGCCGTTACACAGACGCATACGTTTCGCTAGTGATGTTTCGCATCGCAAAGCGTCAGCTCGCGTTCTGTCGGTGAGGACAGATTTTCGCGCCATGGATGCCGAAAATACTGAATTATTTTTGCATTCTATTCGAGATTATCCCGTATTATATGCAATTGGACACGCAGATTATAAAAATACTGTTACGCGCTCCAATGCCTCAAATCGGCGCACTAGCGCCATCTAGTCTCGAACCGAAGAACTAAACTTCTTGAAGTTTAAAACTCGAACTCTCGGTACCTTGCGCGTGTTTACTTGAACATTCTGGATATTTTGCTAATTTATATAAGTAGGCGCTGCAAGATGCGATCGAGGCAGAGTTGAACTCGGCGACACAAGCGAAGCTTCGGAGCGGAATTAAGTGAATTAGTGTGTTTAATTACTAGTGTTTTTAGTTTTAATTTGTGTAAAGTAAAATAAAGTGTTAATTTAGGTAATTTTATCGGCAATTTTTATTGTCACGAACCTCAAGCTCGTAACAATACGATCAAAAAAGAGGTAGCATGGAGAAAACTTCAAGAAAATACTCGGATAGATGGTAAGACATTTATTGTTTATATTTCATACAGGCATACATTTTATGTTTTTAATTTTCTTTGAAATAATTTACAAATTGTGATCGAACATTAAACGCTGCTAAGTCTGCCCTATGTCTATTGTCATGCATTGGTACGAATGCTCTTAAAATGTCCGAAAATTGTTTATTTTCGTATATGTGTGCACCTTCTTGAATTCGCAATAAGTTATGAAAGCATATTGCAGCCCTAACAATTTTAATAGTATTATTTAAATCAGTTTCCATGGACCTCAAAAATATTGTAAATTTTGTGCTAAAATGCCAAACGCACATTCTACTACTACTCGTGCCCTACTTAATGATTTATTAAATCTTTTTTTATCATTGTTATTCATTGCTGCGTCTCTAATGAAAGGTCTCATTAGAAAGGTTTCTAATTTAAATCCTCCATCTGCAATGAATACATGTGTTGTAGTCTGTTGGAAACCTGGCAAAGGTTTTGGAGCTGGCAAATTCAGATCCCATCCACTTTTTAAAAGCTGATAAAATGATGAGTTCTCAAATATTGTACTATCGGAATCTTTACCATATGATCCTACATCTATGTAAGTAAATTTGTAATGTGGATGAACTATTGCCAATAACACAGTAGAAAATCGTTTTTTATAGCAATAGAACAGTGAGCCGCTGTTAGGTAGACATTTAATAACAATATACTTGCCGTCAATACTCCCGAGGCAATTAGGAAAACCCCATATTGTTTGAAATGCTTCAGCTATTTCCAACCATGTTTTAGTAGAAGGAACCGGGATGTATTCTGGCTGTAGTATCTTCCAAATTTGTTCGCATACTTGAGTTACTATCTTTGAAACGGTGCATTAACCCAAACGATAAGAGAAAGATATTATTGTGTATGTGTCACCAGTTGCTAAAAACCTGAAATATTGTTATAGTTAAAACTATGAAAAATAAATGGAGAAACCTAAGGGACACTTATAAAAAATATAAACAGAGTCAGCAAACAAGCAGTGGACAAGCCACGAAGAAACTTGCTAATTGGCAATGGGCTGAACAGATGTCATTCGTAGATTCATCCACAAACTTGAGACAAACTGAAAGTACACTGGATACCAGTACTATATCTATAAAGAATGATTATGAAAATTCTACAGAAGCCGAACAGGTTTCAAATAATGAACAAAACGAGGTCGTCGTTCAAGAACTGGAGACAGCACGGTCTACAGCTGAAACTACAGCTGAAACTGCAACTGAAGTATCCCGGAGAAGACGACGCCGTGTAAGCAACGACGATCCTACTGAGAAGATTATAAATTATTTAAAGACTCGAAAATCGGGTATTACGGACAGAAACTCTACAGAAAATCTTGTCAAAATACCGTGTGATCGAATGGACATGGAATTTTTAGGTTATGCCCATACTGTAAAGAAATTTTCTCTACGAAAGCAAGCTATTATTAAACTTCAAATAACACAAATTATAGCTGAGGCTCAACTTGAAGATATGAATAATATCCGGCAAAATTCTAATTTCAGCAATTCTTCATCCTCTATTACTCCCAATTTTTACTACGTCGATAACGACTGGAACATTTCAAGATCGACACCATCTGAAGAACTGCAAACACATTCCATCCCAGACACTCAAAACGTTTCAACTGCACAGATGTGTGTGTGCACGAAGCATGTACTGGAAGAAGCTTATAGTACACAGGCTACAATATATTTATAATAATTTGTAAAAAAACGTTGTGAATTGAATCATACACATAGGAGCACATTATATACGTACTTTATATATATATATATATATATATATATATATATATATATATATATATATATATATATATATATATATATATATATATCTGAAACTAAACGTGGAACTATGTGAAATATAAAAAAAACTCTTATGTAAATCATAATAAGTATAAACTCCGCCACTTCGACATTTTTAATAGGGGTCATAAATAAAAATGTTTTTTTGAGTTTCATCGAATCACTTTTATTTTAAAATCCCCACATGCTTAAATTAATTACCTGAAAAGTAACACTCAAATAAAAAAAAATAATTTCATAGGCCCATCTATTCGTTTATTAGATCCTATATTATCTTACTTGCGTTCTATCTATTTAAGGCTTTTACATTGCTCCAATCGTGAAAAACGCCCAGGTTTACAATAAGTTATAGCCGAATCCTTTTGTTTATTTGCTACAAAAAATTTAGGTCTTATAGTTTAGATCGTCACAATTTATTTGTATTATTTAAAATTTTTGAATATTTGACCATTATTACAAAAAAAAATCAAAGGCAAAGGCTGTTTTAAACATATTTTGTATTTTTCCTCAAGAACGGCTCAATAGTTTAAGATTAAATTTATATTAAAATATTTGTTAAATCATAATAAAAAATGTATTGTTTTTATTGTAGTTTTGTTAAATATATTTCTTAAAATATAGTAAAATATTCCGCCACCCGAAGCTCCCCCGCTATGGCCCATTACGGATATTCACCAGTGTCAGTTCGACTCTTGCGACGGATGGACTGTGCACGCGTTATTTTCTGACAAAAATATTAAAAAGTTCGCAATATTTCAAATTTATACAAACAGACTTGTTGTAAATAAAACGTACATTAGGAATGAAATTGATTTATGTAAATAAAATTGTTTTTAGTTTTAGTTTTGTATATAATTGTATCATAGAATAGACTAAGCTTGACAATGCCGAAATACAAAAGCAAGTCAAAAGTGAAGTGGGCCAAGCTCTTATAAACTATTGGCTATTGGTAAGTAAATTATCCTTAATTATTTTCTTTTGCGTAAATACTTATACAGAGTATGGCAGCGTTCCGAAAACTGTCGTGTTCCCTTCTATTGTATAGGTGGGTAACTTTTTTAGCCGCAAATAAGCTGGTACTACAAAAACGTCTAGTGGAAAAAATAAAAAATAATATGAACGTAACCATTTTTGGCTGGTCTGATGCTACAGTCCTTCACTCCAAAGGTGGGTACAGGATCTCAGTGACGGAACCACGTAGAACCATCGTGTTTGTACTCATTTTAAAGGGCTCCCAGCTACCTAGCTATTTGTGATGATTTCACTTACCTGATGCTGCACTCCGAAGTAGTCCGAAGGTGGGTACAGGATCTCAGTGGCGGAACCACGTAGTACCATCGTGTTTGTATTCATTTTAAAGGGCTCGCAGCTACCTAGCTGTCTGTGATGATTTCATTTACCTGATGCTGCACTCCGAAGTAGTCCGAAGGTGGGTACAGGATCTTAGTGACGGAACCACGTAGAACCATCGTGTTTGTACTCATTTTAAAGGGCTCGCAGTTACCTGGCTGTCTGTGATGATTTCACTTACCTTTTGTGAAAATGCTCTTATTGTACTCTTTTGTTGAGAGTGACTGTTGCGATAATATTTATAATGTAACTTTATGTTTTTAGGCAATTGAGAAATCAGCGGAAATTTCATTTTGAAAATCTGGGCAAAAATCCGTCAACTGAATCTAATGCATTACATTCGTCTACGACTATTGTAGAAACTCACGTTCTGTCCGGTATGGCAGTTGATGAGGAGACTTAGTCACCAGATATTACAGTAGCTAATTTCTACAATTAAGAGTGCCAGTCTATTTTTAATATTGTTAAATTGAACTTTGACTCCTGGTTCCCCATTGCGCATTAATAACTATTCGTTTTTGGTAAATAAAAACATATTGAGGAAACCGACAAGTCTGAGAACCCATAAAATTTGAGAAATGCTTCCTACATGGCCAATAAAAATAAGCAAGATAATATTATACACGGAAGTTTTTTTGTATATGAATTTAGCAATGTATTACATGATAATTATTTTGTTCTCAGCATCAACAAGATGATATTTTACCGGATGTAACTATTGAAAAGAATCAACCAGAAACAGAAAAAAAGAAATATATGTAGCAAGCGAATTGTTGATATAAAATACTTTTTTCAAAATTGCTAGAAATCAACAATCATAGCCCATATAACTGTGGAGTACAAAGTTTAAAAATTGTTGGAGAGAAACGAGTTGGATTGTCATCCAAGTTTACTCTAGAATGTTTAATGTCTAAAGGAAAGTTTTTATTAAATAACATCCGAGGTGATCTGGAAAAAATACAGAATCAGTCGCCGGTACATCGATGTGTAAAAAAAGTGTATTTTAAATGTCTCCGGTGATCTGGACATACATACAGCTGTGGTTGCCCGTGCAGTTTCTGTTGGTATAGGCTACTCAAAATTAGATTAATTACTATCAGCGATCGATTTACCTTTGATCACTAAGTTTCTGTACCAAAAATAGCACAAGTTTGTTTCTAACGCCATGCAAGAAGCCGCAGAATAAGAAAAAAGGATTGCTTTAGAAAAAAGTCGTGTAACCACTGATGTCATTCCTATTATAGATGTTATTGATGATGGATGCCGGAGTAAGAGGTCTTATAAAAAGAATTAGGTGGTTTATCAGGTAATTTAGAGATAAATATAAATCACAACTGGTTCTACCAGGTACAAGGGCAGTTGCACGTGAATCGCAAAGCAAAATGTGTATTTATTCGCTGTATGGTTCAGTGAGTCGCAACCACTGAAAACGGAAGTTATTTATAGGGATGATGATTTTTTTGAAAACAAAATGAAGTCAAAATTATGCAATTTTTATTTAAATTGTGTATTACCTGAAATTTTAAACCCAAGACATACTAGAAATATGGAAATACGTAATGCAATCTGCATAATTGAATTAATAAAAAAAGAGAGAAAAAAACTTCAAATCTCCAAGAGGAAAATACAACGCATAATTTCAATTGCTGAGCAGGAAGAAAATACAACGCTTTCCTTATATCAAGAATCGACACGGTCGTCAACACCAGTAATTCCAGAAGCGGAAAAACCAACCTGTTCACGATGCTTAGATTATAATGAATTTTAACTTGCAAAAAATATTCAACGGTTGATTTAATTTTGATAGATTTATGGTGTGCCTAACATGTTATCATAAAATAATTAAAAAAGTACGCAAAGTTTGTTTCCTTTTTTACTTAATTTAACACTTAGATATATGAGCCAGATCATAATTAGACCTTCAGAATATTTATCGTAGCAACATCCGTGATAAATATGACAGTAACTGAAAACTAAATCTTTCTCACTATTCCCGTGGCCGAGAACTCCTTAAACTTACCTGTTCATCCACATACCTTCACAAATTATCACGTAGCAGCGTCTGTGCTGAATATGAGAGTTTCTGAAAACTAAATATTCCTAACAATTTCCATTGCTGAGAACCACTAAGGTTCTTACCTGTTCATCCACATACCTTCACAAATTATCACGTAGCAGCGTCTGTGCTGAATATGAGAGTTTCTGAAAACTAAATATTCCTAACAATTTCCATTGCTGAGAACCACTAAGGTTCTTACCTGGTCATTCACATACCTTCACAAAGTGTCACGTAGGAACGCCCGTGCTGAATATGAGAGTTTCTGAAAACTAAATCTTCCTAACCATTTCCATTGCTGAGAACCACTAGGTTGTTACCTGGTCATCGACATACATTCACAAAGTGTCACGTAGGAACGTCAGTGCTGAATATGAGAGTTTCTGTAAACTAAATCTTCCTAACCATTTCCGCGAATATTGAATATTTCAGTGAATATTGATACAAGGTCTAAAGCGAATAATATGTCAATTCACTACTAGGTCTCTCAGAGATCGAATAAAATTATGCAAGTAAGTTGTCATATTATCTATACATCGTTGATCTTTGTCTACTATTTACGTAGTGCCATTGTAGTACGTCTGCTTTTGGTAGATGTCGCTAAATTTAAACAAAGTCTAAATAGTCAAGGTTACTGATCATAGTAGGAGCCTTAAACACTTGGCCCAAACTAGCTAATTAGTTAGTTCAACCTCACTGTCGTTAGATGGCGTTCACATTGATTATGTAAATGTGTGCGTGCATCATTCGAGGTCATATGGCTCTTGTAGTCCCCTTAATGTTCTATTTAACAATATCAGGTATGATACTCACAGTATTTTAAAATCAAAGTGTCTAGAAAAAACTTATTAAAGACTATAAAAATAAATTAATAAACCAGTGAGTTAAATTTTATGAAAACCCACGTTTTTTCTACAGGCGTGATCTCCGGAGCTTACAACCACTCAATACTGTTTATATTGTACGCGGTGTACCAACGCCGATGTGTATTAAGGCTGCGACACGTCGTAATATACCAGAATAAAGCATTTGACACAAAACAAAACGTTTTGTGAATTAGTTAAACATTTAACGACCAGCTCATGAGGTAAATTTAAATTCACCAGCTTATTAGTTACCGCCAGTACGGTTAACGTCGGAGTCGCTCAGCTAGTAATCTTCTAGGTTACCTTACTCATAGATGGGTGAAGTTAGTAGAGTCCAAGGGGGAGGCGTTGGCCGTTAGTGTGGACAAAGCGAAGGCCTGCTATTGGGTTTGGCAGAAAGCGCTTCTTACAAAGCTTTTTTTCTATGGGCTATGGCCCCGACGGAAATCGTACTGGCCATCACTAATCAGCTGATTATCCTCAAGATACCTCATGAGCTCGTAGTAAAAGTAGTTTCTGTTATTTTGGAGACAAGGAGATGATAATGACGAGCATGTTATTGGACGAATCTGAGCGTTCGCCTCTTATAGGAATCGTGAGCACTAAAGATGTTACAAAGATATCGTTTACTAGGTTTCTGATTCGAAATTTATAGTCAATTACCAGTGTATGTCAAGTTTGTTAAGTATGATTTATGAACGGTATTCATTGTCGAGTTTTGAATTTTCGAGTGTGTTTGTTCCAGTTCGTTACGTATGTTATGGTGTTTGTTATGTCACACACTGGAATGTTATAAAGGAGGCTGTTCACATATCTTAACCGACTACGGTGAAATGAAAAACGCTGTCTGTTGTTCTGTGTGTTCTGTGGTACCCACATAAGTGTGGAGTGTTATATTATTCTGATTTATTATTACTAGTGGTCCCTCAGTAGCCTAACTAGGTCCGTTTTTAATTAAGAGGTCGTTGCCTTTCGTCAACTTTTCCACTCGCACAAGGCCATATTATAAAAAAAATTAAATGAAGAAACGTTTTTTTAAATTTTATTAATTGGTGTAATATAAATAAGTTATTATTAAAAACAATATAATTAATTGGCATAATATAAATAAGTTATTATTCAAAACACATTTTTAATGTACCTTTATTATATTTGTATGCTGAGTTTATTATATCAACACAAAAAGTTTTTTTAATCATTACTTATTAAATTAATACTATATTATAGTTCGCCTATTGATTACATTAAAAAAACGCATTTTTAAATTTCAATTTCTTCTTAAATATGGCTCTGTGCGAACGCGAATAGTGTCAAATGGGATAGCCGTTATAATTAAAAAAAAAACATTAAAACAAAATTCTGTGAGAAATGGTAATAATTACGGTACTGTTCTAATTGTAAACTGTAAATACATATTTGTTAAATTCGTTATATTTATTTTATGAATAACCTACTTTGATTAGTACCTACTATTTTTGTAACCATATTATTTTGTTAAAGGCTTTAATTCTACCGTGTTGTGTTATTTTGGTGTTTAGTTTCGCAAACATGCAAGCTATGGATAGTCTATCATATTCTAAGATTCGTTTTTGATTATTTAATCTTAATTTCATGAAAATAAGTAGTTGATAATATTCTAAAATGGATTTTACTTGAACCTATTTCCAAGTAAACATTGAGTACGTTATTGTGTTATCGTGTGTTCTGGAAGATATTCCAGTGCCTTATTTACACTTTTTACGACCTTACCCATATATATATATATATATATATATATACATCACGATATTGATTCTACGTCCTTTCATTTCGCATTATTATAGCGTCCACCACTTGTAAGCAATTTTTGAAAACTATGACAGCGTATATTGGTCCATTAAACAAATTCAAAGATAGTGTTCAACTCATTTTTTTTGAATATTTAGTATATGTCGATATACAAATATACGTATATTGCCAGACGGAGGGAAACCAATCGGGACTCCCCTTCCATATTACCAATTATTCAGAATCCCCGTAATATACATAGTTTTTAATTCATTCTCCTGCTTATTGCAATTCCTTTGTATAGTGCGACGTTGCCACTCTTATTAGTTATTCTGTTTTGTAATATTTTATTTATAGGTGATATTTTGTTTAATGTAGAACTATAAAATTTATTGAATATAACCGCAAAATTTTAATTGACTATATAATTTAATCTTAACACATTATAATGTGAATTATTATGATGTTAGTAATAAGAATAAGATTATTTTATGTTAATATAATTATCAGAAATTTTCATTTTAATAATAAAATAAAAAATATTTTGTATTTAATTATTACTTTTCACACAGGCAGGAAGAATATTGCAGTATTTTTTGTTAAATTGTTAAGACCTATTGTAACCCATATATTGCCAACGAATAAATGAACTTGAATTTAAATTTGAATTTCTCTACACTCACCATACAAAACACAGCAGCGATTTTACTCTGGCATTCTGTGAGAACGTAGTGCTTCCCCGGTCGAGTCGAATCATCTTTACGTCAAATTAAAAATATATTTGATTCGTTTAGCACGAATAATATAGTTTTTATCATTCTGGTTCAGATTAGATTTAATTTTAGTCACTTAAGTTTCGTATATTGTGCAAAATAATGAAATAAATGTACAGAATGTGCAATGTGAAATTGAGAAAATATAATTTTTGTCTACGGCAAAAAAAAATAGACTATGTATCATGATTAATTTACCAACTAGTTATTCGTTGAGTCAATACAAAAAATATCAAAAATTGCCGAGCCGTGATAAATTATAGATTGAATATATTATTATTTACTTTAATTGTAAATACGTACTGATGTAAAATGAAACAAATATTGAGATCAAATAAAACGTTTATTGAACAAGCATCTTCTTTCAAACATTTGTTCAATGAAGTAGATACTTAGAATAAAGATTTATAATAAGGAACATAATTAACACAATTTGGCACTTGAAATAACATAGGTAGTAATTTAGAGCAAAACTTTTGACGCACACAGTGCCCCAAAAACCGCTACAAACGGCAACATTAATTAAAAAAGAAATAAGAAAGGTGTTCTAAGCGTTTTATCATTTCTAGAATTGTGTAATGTGAAAAAACTGTTCTAGAAAAGTGACTATTTTACACCGCATGGCATCCCTACACTGAAATATAAAAACAATAGCGAAAAATGTCATTAAAGCAATGGTCATTAAAGTGTGTTTTATACACAAGGAATTAAAATATAAATATATTCATGGTTATATGGACGTCAAATATCGTGCGGTATGAAACTTTACCGATAATCTGACGTCCACATATAAAAATATAACAAAATTCAAAAGTATGGACGTTAAATATCATTCTGTACGAATGTTTTAGGATATTCGAACGTCCGTATTATTATATGTAGCTAAATCTAAGGACACGTAAAGAAATTTGAAAGTAAAAATAGCACTGAGTACAGTATAAACCGACAAAAAATACCAAAATATACCTTGAGCACTAAATAAATAAGTAATCAACATAAATAAATAGTAAAACGCAATAATCAACAACATTGGACATCAGATATCAAAGAAATGGATGTCAAATAAAACTTTGTGATAATATTTTAGGATATTCTTACGGCCGTATATGGGTAAATACTCAACTATACATTAATCAACTTAAACAAGTTTAACTAAGGAAACTTAAATGCAAGCAAACAAGCGTGGAAAGTTCTTAATGTGCGTAGGTCACAGTACGGACGCCAAATAAAGCACGATATGCATGTTTTTTAGTAATATAGCGTCCAATATGAATAAAAATTATAATTGTATTTCAACTAAATGCAAAACCAAACATATCATAATTTAACAAAAATAGCCTTTCACAAAATAAAATCAAGTTAGTGATAGTAATTTCTTACAGATTAGGTACAATAGTCGCACTCATCCTTAAGATAGTGATCATAAACAGTAAACTCGCAGTGAGAGCACCAAAACTCAACACGATCAAGTAAATAAATTATATTTTCGGAGTTATTCATGTCAGCAAAATTATGCCACGGTCTGTTGTAGGAATTAACAAATCTTTGGCAACTAATCCAGTAAAACCTTTTATTAAAATGAATTTCTTCCCAAGGCCATATTAGGTTATTAGTCAGAATATAACAAAACAAACTTCTATTTAAAAACCTGTCAATATCTACAATTAACTCCATCTTTTTGTACTCAATCAGAAGGTAATTTATACTCAAACAGAATTATGGGTTGCTTACGACATAACAAAAGTTCTTATAGGCAGTTTAGTACTGTACAGTACATAAATGTAAAATGTAAAAATATAGTGCAGTATGACGTAAACCGATAATATAAGTTACTGAGATCCCTTCATCAGCTATGAAAAAAGCTTATGACCTTAAGACCGCACCCAAATCGGTTCACCTCTTTAGGAGCTACGGTGTCACAGACAGGCAGCCACACAGACAAACTTTCACGTAAAACTTACAACAATCCTCTTTTTACGTCTATTATTCATGGATCCAATCAATCATTAAATTCGATAAGGTTGGACTAAGAGAGCGAGATGGAATTTTGACAACCAGCAATGTTTTAAAAACAAAATACGAAACTAAACAAAAATACCACAGTAATTCGTAGGAGAATTCCCGAATATGGCTATTTGTTGTTTGTATAGGCATTTTGGACGAAGACTTTTATTTTTAACCAGTCTTTGTTGTGCAGAATTTCAGTATGTTGACTACGAAGTTCCTCGCACTCATTGCGTTTTGGCGGTTGTTTATTTTTAATATGTTTGCTAAAAAACTTTTTTAACTATACTTTTCTGTTCTGTGGTCCAAGGAACAAGGTTTCGTTTTTTCTTTGTTTTAATATGTGTAGCATTGGTAGCATCGCTAAGTAGAGTTGACTGCGGAGTAAGGACAGGGTTATCGTCTGTGAACTCCGTTTCTTTTGATTTTTCAGTTGGTAATGAAGCATCGTAATCTATTAATTCATCACTGTCGTAATTATCGTGGCCCTGTGCGTTTTCTAGTAAATCTTGTTCTAAATCTAAGTTTATGTCATCCAAACATTTGCCTCTATAAGAGTCTGCTTTGCCACTCTCCATGAGCAGCAGTAGTTTTGATAGTTTGGTCGTCTGATACACGTCATCGGGTAATCTATAGTTTTGTCTGTGGACAGCCTGTGTGTGCCCCATAAAGTTAGCTAGTTGTTCAATGTCTGATTCTTTAAGGTTAAACATCTGAGTCAACGTAGCCAAATGTTTGCGTAGCTTAGTCGTAGTAATAGCTGCAGGATTTCGAGCTCCACTTGCAGTGGCATACTTTTTCAAGACCTTATAACCACATAATATACTTTCAGATCCGGGTTTTGCAAACAAAAAGTAGTTTTTTTCACATATGTAATTACGTCTCACAGAGATAAGCAAATTGATGTCACTTTGGACTTCGTCAGTCAAGAGAACGGGCACACCTCGACCTCTTTTACCCCGTATAACAATACGCTTAAAACTATTTACCAACACTTTTTCCGCACTTGAAATAGCTCGGTCAAATTCCTCATATGCGCTTTTGTCATTGCTGCTCTCTTGGTAGATGCTGAGTGGGAGACGTTGCAGTTCACCAGGCCGACGTCTGTTGAGAAGAAGAACGAGGCAGTAAACTGTCTCTGTTAGAGTATTGTACGTTTCAATATTGCTAGTTTCGGATTCTATTAACTTAGATGCTGCAGACTTAGATTTTTCGCAAAGATAATTTTTAAGGAGTTTTAAGTCTTTCGCAAGAGGAACAATTGTAATTTTATTCCATTTTTTTAAGTTTAAGTCATTGCAGGCCTGGCTTGAAACATCAAACTTCCAATTAGTCTTGATGAGATGAATTAGCGTCTTTAGATCAGCCGCTACTGCAGCAGTTTCCACACTGCTGCCTGATTTTAATGTAGTCATTATGGCTATGTTGCAACACTGTTTTAGGCTAGTGCTGATGTTCATGGCATATGTTGGAGCACCATAGCGATCTGTTTTACAATTGTAACTTGATACTTTTTTAGTTGCAGTAACAATTAGATCATAGTTTTGAGGTTTCAAACAATCCATCAAATTTTTAAGTGACGGTTTCAGCGTCTTCAATTCTAGTAACAATTTAGCCAATTCTCTCATTTTTCGCGATGTAACGTTTACGAAGTGTTTTTCTCGATGAATCCTTAAATATTGGGCTCCAAACGCACAGATTAACGTGTCTCTTTTAGCTTCTAGTGATATTTTGTCAGGTCTCATTTTTGGAAATACCTCATCTTTAAGTTTTTTTGTCAATATTTAGGTTACGTAACATAAAATTTTGAGACTGAACTTGAGTGTTGGCGGTATCGGATAACGGTTGACATGTCTTCTTATGTTTCCACAATTGTTTCCTAGAGTGGAAGCCTAAACATTTTTCACATGGTAAGTAATCGATGTGTGGATAAACATTACTCTTTTTCATAGGTTTAACACATTTTATAACATTCCGAATATAGTTTCCTCTTTTGCGTAAGTTGGTTATTAGGTTTTTGCGTACGCAACTTTTCGTAGGATGAGAGATAATATTTTGTACTTCGGGTTCCGTACAATGATTCCGCAATAGATGTCTCGCAAAATTTAGCACATCGACCTCACAAAAAAAACAATAATCCCTGGCTCTGGATCTTTTCAACTCTTTCGTCTTTTGGCAACTTGTCAAATCCTAAAAGGAGAACATTTCAATTAATTACAGAATAAATTTGCTTTATGAATTATCAACATTTTCACATCTGGTAACGTTCTGTAATTCTTGCCGCACGATAACATACGGTACAGTAACGTGCATTAATTACAGGACGTTACCGGAATGTCTCAAGAAGCACTTAGGCTCTCGTGATTGTATTTTGTTACAATAAGTGTCTAGAGGGATAGGCATTCTAAAATTAAAGGTGAGGCATCCTTTTTAGTCACAAATTAAATAGTTATCTCCCTAAGAATCCTCAAAATTAATATTTATGCCCAACATTTTTTTAACAACATGAACATTGTACAGTTTTAATTGATTTGAATAAAAAAATCAGAAAGTTATCTTCAAGATTTGATGTGAAACAAAAAAAGAAATATTTCTGTCGCGTAGCGAAACTAAAGCTTCATATTCCTGATTTATGTTCATATTGTGAAATAAATATATTCATGAGCATACAATGTTGATTATTGCAGCTTCATGGTTTCAGAATTTAAGTAATAAAGAAATGATCTCACCTGGGGTTCCTCTAAGCTACGACGTCTAAGACACAATTGCTGATTTTGATGTGTCTTATTCAATACTTCTTCCGTTTCTTCAGTATAACTTGTGATACTGGAGGATTTCTCGAATGCAGAAATGTACGTTGGATCTTTGTCAGAGTCGTCAAACTCAGAGCTATTGTCATTAGAAAAATTAGGAATGCCATCATTGGAAGCGCCACCTGACGTAGTAGGTACTGAGTCTTGTATCTGAGTGGTATGGTCTTGTGATAATGATTGGCTTGTTATTGTGTGATTTTTTGTGAGATTACATTCATTAGGATTACTTAATGTTACATGCATTTGGTACGGAGATTGTTCCAATACGTTTGATAAGGACTGGTTAGTTATAGTAAGACACGATTGACCACTTTCACTATGCATTGGGTTCTGAGGTTGTTCCAACACATTTAAATAATCAGAATTTTGGATAACTGAATTATTACTGTTATCAGCCAGAATGTTTGCGTTCACTTCGATAATAACGTTGCTGTCAGCATCTAGCAGAGGAGGACTAGAAGTTGCAACTGAATCTGACAACAAAGTATTCCGCAGTGTCTCGATGTCAGTCATTGGTCTTTGATCTGGCAAGCATGTTTCGTTATAGTTCGAATCCGAGTCATCAGCATCATTAGTTATATCATCCATCAGAGTATCCGTCAAGTCGTTATTGAAATTTGAACTATTTGCAGTATCGTCGTCCGTAGACGGTAGATATGTTTCATCCCTATATTTCTCATTATCAATTATATCAAATGAATCATCAATGCTAGTATTTGGCGGTGCGTATGATGGGAGATTACGTCTGGATCTCTGTAAAATAATATGAATTAGACAATGAGACATCACACACATCGATCTGATGCCGAGATAATGTAGTGTATGTAGGTATATACACGATAGCCTAAGATAGATTCGACAGTAATAAATCTACATTCAAGATCATTATACGCTTCATTTATTCCCCGAACCTCCCATTTATTTATTTATTTATTATATGGACAACAAAACAGATAACAATCAAAATACATTAAAAATTATACATATACATATAACAGTTTTGTGCCAGATTGTTTTTCTAAGTATGTTGACACATCATTTTCATATTTTACTACAGGGAAGATCAAATCTACGCTTAACAATATAAACAATATTAATGCCGTACATTATTACATAACACAAAAAAAATTTACAAGCAACAAATTTAAAATCTATGTGATATGTGAAGGAGTGTGTATGACTTTAAGCTCTTTTTACTGCTCTTTTGAATATCCTTGATCTTGGGTCAAAAATATCCAAGCCGGAGTCTTTCATGGATATCTCGTTGTAAAGTCGACACATTCTTATTATCGGGTTGTAAAAAGAAGTATTATTCTTGTAAGTCTGCAGGTAAAATGTCTTGCTAGGAATTCGGGGATTGCGCTTTGTAATTAAGTTTAATTTACTTAAGAGGTAACCGGAATCGATCTCATTGTGGAGAATTTTATGTAAATATATAAGGTCATATTCCTTACGGCGAATAAGTAAAGAGGTCATTTTAAATTTGTCGAGTCTCTCACTATAACCGACAAGACTGCGACCAAGACCACATTTGTAGCTAAGTATTCTAAGGGTTCTTTTTTGGACGCTTTCTATACTATCCGAATGCACCGTGTAGCAGGGAGACCATTATAACATTAAGTAGCTTAAGCACTTGTGTTACGGAAATCAGAATCAACGAAGCTATTACAAAAAAATACATAATAAATATATTACACCCAGATACAGAACAAACACAATGTTCATCACTAAGTGTTTGTCCTGGGCGGGGATCGAACCCACGACCCCTGGCTCAGAAGGTAAGAGACTACCCTTGGTCCAACGGGCCTGTAAGTATAACATTTATGTACCTTTTAGAAAAGCGTATGACCATAAATAAAAATAGGCTACTTACTAATGACATTCTTCTTAGATTCGCGTAATAAGAAGCATCCCTTTGTTTTCGAGATTCAGTTGGAGTTGTAGCATCTGAAATAATCTATTAGATTAGGTATATAGTTTGTTGCCAAAAGAATAAATAAATATGCTATCGGTAATCTGTATAAACCGAGATTATATACCCAGGCAATGTACAACATACCTAAAAGGTAAACTGAAATATTATTCATTTTGTACTTTGCCTAGGTAGATCGGTACTGGCTTCATTTGACAGATGGATGTGACACAAATCGCCTCACCTCAGGCACATATTGGTTTTTTGCACATGTACATTTTATGTGTATTTACTTTGCAAAATTCATAAATCAAAATGCTAAGCGTGTAACGTTGCGTTATGTTTCAACCTAGAGCAAGATTGCTGCTACTTTTTTTTTACTTTAGAAGTATAGTTGTAGCACGAATGGGTCGGCTCGACCGGGGAAGGACCACGCTCTCACAGAATACCAGCGTGTAATAGTAGCTTAATGCTGCTGTATTTCGTATGGTGAGTGTAGAGAACCGGAGACGGTTTTTACTGAAAACGAGGCATTCCATCTTAGTCCTCACGGGTGACAACGCATCTGCATTTTGATTCGTAATGGAGGATAGATGTGGATGTCTATGGGCCACAGCAACCACTTACCATCAGGTGGACTGTGTGCTCGTTTGCAACCCTATCCTATAAAAAAAAATACTAACAGTACCATTCGTAAATGAATAGTACTGTAGATACAGTAAATCCAACAAAAGTACCAGGAGCCTTTTAAAGAAATGAGGAGCCATGTTATATATTTATTCAACTAACTATAATTTATTCAGCTAATTATTTCAGACTATCATCGTTGAAATAGTTAAGTTGGTTAAGTTACAGCCTATTTACGTCCCACAGCCGGGCCTTCCCTCACTTCTGAGAGGGTTTTAGGGCAAAGAAGTGCCGGCTGAGCTACCCCTATGTGTGTTGGCGAACTTCATGGCGAAAAAAATATGTCCTCGAAATATTTTTTTCTTATTTCTCAGACAGTCCGACTTCTTCACGATGTTTTCTTTCACCGCTCAGCACGTGGTAGATCAGCACTTATAATTGCAATTAACAATTTCATTGATGCCAGCGGGGATGCACCCGGTTTGCGAGCGTACTGTGAAATTACGAACGAAACGACGAGAGCCGTGGTGGCTCTTCTGAGCCACCACGGCTCTCGTCGTTGAAACGAATACACCTTTTTTATTTTGTATGTTTTTTTTTCTCTATAGGATAGGGTGACAAACGAGCACACAGATTGTGAGTAGTTGCTGCGGCCCATAGATATCTTCATCTCACTCATCTCACCCTCGATTACAAATCAAAATACAGATGCGTTGTCACCCGTGAGGACTAAAACGGAATGCCTCATTTCCAGTAAAAACCGTCTCCGGTTCTCTACACTCACCATACGAAACACAGCCAGCATTAAGCTAATATTTCACGCTGGTATTCTGTGAGAGCGTGGTCCTTCCCCGGTCGAGCCGAAGTATTCGTGCTGCAACTATACTACTAATATAACTGCAGCATGGCTCTACCACGTACAAAAAATGTTTTAATGAACTAGGAAAAAAAAATCGGACTTTAATTGTGGCATATTTTTGGAGCTTAAGAAGTGGGTTCTTTAAAATATATATCCATAATATATTTTTTATTTCAGGAAGAGATATTTTTATTTTAAATTTTATTATTTCGTAGATATTATTTGTGTTGAAGGAAATATGTTGATTATTTTGGTAATTGGAAATGTAAAATAACCGCCGCGCACCTTGCGCCGCCTTTGAACGGCTTTGTCACTCGACACTATTATGGTCGAGTATTGTTTACAAAAACCGTTATTTTAGACTGTACATCGGCACCTTTAATGGTTTTATGGCTTTTAAGGGAATGAATGAACCTTTATTTTTCTACAAGCGCTGTTGAAAATTGTTTGTTCAAATATGTAAAGTAATAATTTTTTTAAAAAATATGGCATTTACGGCTAAAATTTTGATTACTTACACAGTACATTAAGAGTACTTATGAAATACTCGTACTTTGTGAGATTTGTAAAACTTAGCAAGATCTATTTAAAGATGACTGAATCATGTAAGGAAAAAGTGAGTTTCAACTAGTCCTGGAAAAAAAACCACATGCTTCTTCATGAATTTAAGTATATATTTTTAAAGAAATAAAAAAATACTATTTTTATTGACTAACGCATGCCGCTCTGGTCCGAACTACATTCTAAATCGGTGTAAGTTGGTTGTGGGTTCTTGTAAGCTTATTATTAATGCGTTTTATGATGAAAAATTGTATTGTAGCCTATGATTTTGCACACAAAATATTGTAAACAATAGATTTAAGTTTAAAATTAAACAAAATTGAACTATTAAAAAACTTTGTTTCATCGAGAAATATGACAATTTTGACTTTACTCAGTATTTACTTACACTAATTACTTTAGGACTTTATTAAATTTATGTACTCTTTTATAGGAAATTTCATAGAAAATTCAGAAATGTATATATATAATTGTATATGATATACCAAATTCAAGAAATTTGCGTTTAAACGGATTGCGCCCAATGCGCCGTTAATTTTATTAAACAGCTCCGCAGTCAATGGAGTATGACGGTTAGAGTCAACGCAGTTGAAAGACTAAGTTACTTAAGTCACCAGACACCAGACACAATGTGGGTTTAATAGGTAATTAGGAGTAGTACATTGTACATGTTGTATTATATATGTATAAGTGCAATTGTATTATGTTTTTTTTTAACATAACACTGGCTAATATAGACCAAAATAATTTAATAAATTGACAATCCAATATACGGATGTCGGAAGCAAATAAGACGCCACATTATATACAAAAATGGATATAGTGGACGTACAATAAGTTACGGGATATCAATAACGTACGTCGTAAATATATTTTAGACGAACGGACGTACCTACTTTCGAATAATATACTTATAGATAATTATTTTCTTATAGGAGTATACTTTTTTTATTAAAAATACAGTAAGCAGCATATTCGGCTTGAATTCACTTCTAAATTACATAAAATTCTAGACTTCGATATTTTGAACTTTGAGTTTCAGTATCTATCTGTAGGCTTAAATCAACCTATTTAGAATATTTATTCAAGGTTTCAAAAAACCGTCATCTTTCTAGCACAGTTATAAGTCCCATCAGATTATTTTTACAAATTTTTAAAAAATGATCTAGATGCCACGTTTTTTAAAAATTAACTAATGAACAAAATTTGAAAGAAGCCTGACTTTCAAAATAAAAGATATAGATATAGCATTTCACTCCTCCTTGCCCTTGTTTTCCGCAAAAGTATCTTAAAAGTATTTTGTTCTTGACTTGACTTGTGAATTTCGACAAGAGAAAAAGTTTATTAATCATTAAAGTATATAAAAAAGAAAACTCTTTCTATTAAACGTGGTGGAACATTACGGTCCGATCCTCATTATAATGCCGCTCACAGTTCATTAACGATCGGATTTCGGTCTGTTATAATATTATCAAGTAAAAAATATGTGTGTGCATTCATACTATCCGTAACAGTCAAGTTTCGGTCAAATCCCATTCCATTATAATAAGTCAGACCGAGAGCGGACCGAGAACGAACTGTGAACGGCAAATGAGGATCGACCCTAAAAGCACTTTATTTTTTATTTCAGAGTGTAAGGTGTAAGTAAGTACCTACTATAAATACCTAACTAACATCTTTATTGTATAAGCAGTAAGCATGGGCGTTTTCAGTTCTTATCTGCAACGGTTACGTAACCGATATCTAGTTTTCATATCGTTATTGAAAACCGTTTTCAGATATCGATATCAATAGTAATGGTTTGCTACTGAATGTGCAAACGACAATCGTACCATAACCGCAAACTGTACTACGAGTGCAACATGTATTTAATGAATTACATAGATTATTCTAGATTAGAAGTCAGAGGTTCTAATCTTATTGTTATCTTAGATGTAATATTTAAAATGTATGTTAATATATAATTTTTGTATATTCAATGTTATGCTGTAATAAATTATACCGTCACTGTTACAGCTTATTAAAGTACAATGCTGAACACATAGGCCTTCTCATAGATTGTATCATAGGTGGGATATTTGCAATAGTTGCCACGCTTGGCAAGCGGGTTGGCAACCACAGTTTTTTTGAAGTGAAACTTTTTACGGGAGGGCTTTGAGTGAAATGCTGATCCGCTATATTTTTGTATGACGAAAAGTGGTGGGTGTAAACACTACGTACGTACTGGGCATTCGGTCGATCATTCAAGTCGCAAACGCAAGGCATTACATACCATAAAGTATATAGTAGTACAATTACAAGCTGACAACGGTCTTTTGTATCAAATACTAATCTTATATTAATTTTATTTAAGACAGTTACCAAGGTACACGTATTTATTTTAGTAAGATTGAGCTGAGCGCACTTCAGTAATAGCGCCAGTATGTTGTATAGGTAAAGATATTTTGTCGAACAAACACTGATTGACTCTCAAGGTGGTATGTAGTATAGATGCTAGATGACATAAACCTAAAAAATTGCTGCCCATCTCCTGATTTGTTTCCGTGTAGTGAATAAAATTACGTTCATTCTATCCTTTTTTTTTTCTATAATTTTGTTACCCATTTTTTTCAAATTGAGACGTAGGATCAGAGTCTGATTTCAAAGTCTATAATTAAAGTGTATTCTTTTTTTTAATTTGACAACTCTCACAGCTACACAAACTTAAAAATTAGGCAATTTTAACCATTTGAAATTCGACCCTTTTGCTTTAGGTAATTATATCCAGATGTGCATTGCGTACCTACCGTGTGAAACTAAAATTACCAAAACAGAAATCCTCTCTTTCTATAGGAATTTATGATACCGTCGCAAGAACAAGAAACAATGAATATCAATGCAGGACATCGCATCGGTTTAGCTCGTAGGCCGTTTTGGTTTCGTTTTCGTACGTTGGTTAGGTATATGGTTTTGGTTGGATATGTGATAACGGTTTTGCACTTAGGTTTATCGATATGATATGATATTTGATAACATAACGTTATTAGTTACGTTTTGATATATCGGTCTCATGCCTAATAAGCAGTCCTGGTAATACACGCTGAAGACGCGGCCGACAGCGGCCCGCGGCTATAACGCAAAATTTACTTTACGCTTGTAAGGTTAGGTACATTTTGTTCGCAGCGTCTAGCGTGTCGAAGGAGTAGGCAACTATAGCAGTACGTAAAGAAAATTTTGGATGGAGTGATTTATCTATCTGTAATGCTGCGGCTACGGAGAAATGCCGTTAATTATCGCGTTGATGGACGTTGAATGTAGGTGTGGCCACGAATTAACGCGATAATTTGACAACGGCATTATATGTGTGCCACGGAGTTGCACGTATGGCTGCGATGGAGTGGAGTAATGAAAAAGGTTTTAGAGATTGAATTAAAAAAATACTTCAAAAGTACTTTAACTTACGGTATGAAACTAAGAAAAATAAGCAGGAGAAAGAAAAACAATTTTTGCAGGTCAAAATTCATAGTGTACAGTGGTACGAAACCCTGGGTACGTGTATCTAATTCGCACTTGACCAGTATTTATAATTGGCTTATTAGTTATTATTTCATTAAAATATATTTACGTTTGTTATTTTATTTAGCTTAAACTTTTATATGTGGTAGAGCCATGCTGCAGTTATAGTAGATGTATAGTTGTAGCACGAATGGGTCGGCTCGACCGGGGAAGGACCACGCTCTCACGGAATACCAGCGTGAAATAATAATATAATAATAATTTATTTGACTCAATTGACAGGTTACACTTATTGTATTATATCTATTTTAAATTAAAAAATTACATTTCAAAGAAGTGGAAGGTGACAAACAAGCACACAGTCCACCTGATGGTATGTGGATGCTGTAGCCCATAGACACCTACATCTATCCTCGATTACGAATCAAAATGGTAAAGTAACTATTTAGTAATCTGTGGTGTAGGTTCGGACTAAAGTAGGTAGGTACCTAATATTATAAATCAAAAACAAAATCAAATCGAAAACTGTAAACTTACCTTTGATTCCTTGTATCATTTTCAATATCCTTGCACTTCGACTACTTTTACTAGTCATTTTGCTTAGCGAGGCGGACGTCACTTCTCAAATAAAATAAATGCGGCGAGCTTACACACAACGCGCGTATACTAACAACGACAAAACAAAACGAAGTAATGTGATTTTGTTTGTTTAAAACTTATTTGAACGGAACGGCAACGTCGCATCCCCTAATTTTGTGCGGAAGTCAAATACGGCCATGAATGAAAGTATTCACAAATAGACAGCAGCGCTATTATTTTTGCTACGAAAACTAGCGGAACTACGAAAATATTCAGTACAGCGAGATTGGAAGAAAAATGACGTCCAATTTTATTTTTAGATTTTGACATTTCTATGATCAGCATGACAATCTGCGAACAATGCGCTAAGTCTCCTATTTGACGTCCGTATATCGGACGTCGTAAGCAGGTTGACGCCACATTATATATATATATATATATATATATATATATATATATATTTATATATATATATATATATATATATATATATATATATATATATATATATATATATATATATATATATATAGCTTATATATATATGTATATAAGTATATGAATTAAATTTGATAGATTCATGCTTTTGTAAACTACGGGGTCGGCTCGATCGGGGGAAGGACCACGCTCTCACAGAATACCAGCGTGAAATAGTAGCTTAATGTTGCTGTATTTCGTATGGTGAGTGTAGAGAACCGGAGACCCTTTTTACTGGAAGCGAGGCATTCCATCTCAGTCCTCACGAGTGACAGCGCATCTGCATTTTGATTTTTAATGGAGGACAGATGTAGATGTCTATGGGCCGCAGCAACCACTTACCATCAGGTGGACTGTGTGTTCGTTTGTCACCGTATTCTATATATATATATATATATATATATGTTTAAAAGTGGTTGCTGCGGCCCATAGATATCTACATCTATCCTCCATTAAAAAAAAAGAATACCAGAATAAAATGACAGTTTTGTTTTTGTGTCTGAGAACCTTTTTGCTAGTAACGAGGCATTTCACCTTAATCCTAAGGGGTGACAAACCATCTGCATAATGACATTTTATCGAGGTTAGATGTAGATGTCTAGGGACCACAGCACCCATTTATCATAAGGAGAACTGTGTGCACAATTGCTATCTTATTCTATAAAGAAAAACCTGGGCGACCCAGGCCCAACGTTCTCCTCTGTTGTGGAGACAGCTAACATACATAAGTTGCGTAAGGACAAACATAACGGTGTAAATAATTAAACGTAAGTTATGTATATATATATATATATATAGTAGTATATAGTACGGAATTCGAACTTGCGCCGTATAGCACCGTTATGTATGAGTAAGAGTATAGTATAATTCTTTATCATTTCACGAAGATGTGTATATGCCTTGTATAATGTAAAGTTTTCTCATATTGACATATTTGCTCTAAGCCCCGGACAATATAAAAGACAGGATCTTGAAACTTTGTTTTGCAATTACGTGCTCGCGTTTCACCATGTACTGCGATTATTTTCAACAATTAATATTTTATATTATTTCCCATGTTACTTTCCTGTTATTTAATTATTCATGGTAGTGTTTTATAATAACTAAGTTTATTTGTGATTTTTTAGCATGATTTTTTTAGCGTAAAATTTAAATGTTTGCCTATAATTCGTCGTAGTACTTTAGACTACATATGTCATCGATATTCGAAATATTTTCTTTATAGATTTTGAATAAAACTATTTTTACGATTTTTCGTTTAATTACTTTAATTTATTTTTATTATTTCCCACGTTTGTGGGGGTCAAAGTCCCCCGGAATATTTTGTAGTGTTGTAAATTAAGAAAATAGATTTTAGACACGCAGATTCCTTACCATGTTTTCCTATAGTAAGTGGTAAATCAGCACCTAAATAAACATAATACTCCTATAAATTTAATATGTATCATACAATATTTTTTAGAATAACAAAAACAAAAAACACAGTATGCCTGGTCGCATTTAGATGCTCTGGCTGAGGTGGTTTCCGGTATTGTTTTCCGCATTCTTAAATATTAGGCAACTATAGTTTATTTACAGTAGCATGCGACTCACTCGATGGTAAGTAACTACCACCGCTTACGATTAAATGCAACACCAAGGGAATCACAAGTGCGTGTCGCCTTTAAACATGGAGTAGGCTCTTTTCTTGAATTTTCATTAGCCTTATCTATCCATTTACCATTTGCAGCCAATAAAATCAACAGCTGAAAACAAGCCCCCCATAGATTGCCCCATACAGGGGTTTTGCCATACTTACTACGTTTTGCAGGCGGATCTATCAGAAAAATGATCAGTTCCAAAGGTAGGAACGTAGAAGGTAGGAAGATAAGGAAGATCCCTAATTCGAAACGAACCGGAAAAATCGCTGGTTTTAGACGATGCCACAAAGAAGTTATACAAAGAAGAAAACAAGCTTTGAATGAGCTTTCTTTTTTTTGTTACAAATCACCAGTCGAATGATAAAGCCAGTTACACAGGTACACAGGCACGACTTTTAAAGCGAGAAATTAAAAAGCGGTAAACAACAGGAGCAATAAATTTAAGTCGCAATTACGCTTAAGCCTTTGTGCCGTGCTTGAATCGTAATGTAATTTGTTATCTGCTCTTCTAACGTCTCTACGAATTGGTAATTTGAATAGTTATTTTATTATATATAAATATCTGATCAGTATTAGTATTGAAAACGTTACAAGATATGGTGTTATATATTACATGCTTAAAAAGTTAATAAAAAAGAAAAAATATTAATATTACAATTAAGTTTTGAAGGAAGAAGAAGGAGATCTTCTTCATCACCACTAATAGTTCACCTCTTCCAATTAGGTTCTTGCTGTACTTATCACACTTGCTGTATGTAGCTGGCGGATTAACAATAGTAGTACGAGACATCTCGGTATTTTAGGCCTTATGTAAGCGATACTGTTGATCTTCCGAAGCCATAAAATCTTTTACGCTGGCACAAACCGGTACCCAGGTTTCATTAATAATTTTTAATATTTCTTACCTTCCTACAGATTTACTACTCCTTATTTTTCCACAATTGTAGAGGAATACCGAGTCACTTTTTAAAAAAAAAGTTTTAGGATAGCGCTGAAATAATAAAGAGGTTTAAAAACTATAATGAATACATTTAATTTAAATAGCTCCGACTACAGACACTGTAACCAATACTCTAATAATAATCTCCGTTCACTATCTCCCTTTCTTTATATAGGTACATACTGATCTGTTCCTTCCAGCCACCTCTTCAGTTTATTGTAACATTCGCTAAGCTACATTCAGAATGAAATTATATTGTAACCCACATAATCGTTATGTTATTAACTATCCGTACGGGGCATAGGTCGCTTCACGCTACTTGACGGGAGGTATTTAATTCAATTTAAAAGTACATTCTTCTTCTTCTTAAAGTGCCATCTTCTTTCGAAGGTCGGCTATCATTAAGGCCACTTGGATCTTTGATGCCGTGGCTCTGAATAAGGAACGGGTGCTCTTTCCAAACCATTGGCGTAGGTTTTTAAGCCAAGATGTTCTTCTTCGACCCACTCTTCGTTTTCCTTGGATCTAGACCTGTATGATAAGTTGTAGTAAATCGTATTTTCTGTTTCTCATTATGTGGCCGAGATATTCAAGCTTTCTTTTCTTTACTATATATACAACTTCTGGTTTTTTCTTTATGCGACTTAGCACTGTTACGTTCTTTATTTTGTCTCTCCAGGATATCCTTAACATTCTCTTGTATACCCACGTTTCAAAGACTTCAATCTTATTACAGCTCGATTCTGTGAGGGTTCATGCTTCAACGCCATACAAAAGAATGGAGACAACATAACAGCGTGCTAATCGTACTCGTATCTGGATGTTAAGATTTTTAATGCACAGAAGTGACTTAAATCTAATCGTACTCGTATCTGGATGTTAAGATTTTTATTTCAAGACTGTGGCCTACCGTCATCAACCCAGCATCCCAAATATTTGTATTTGCTAACTTTTTGTAGAGGCTGTCCATTACATAGTAGAGAAGGGTTAGCGGGTGGTGTTTTACAAACTGTCATATATTTGGTTTTCCTGGTGTTGATACTGAGGCCATACGCTGAACTAACAGATTGAATTTTATCTATAAGGATCTGTAGATAAAAGTACATAATTGATTTGAATAAGGATGGGATTCATACGTATATAGGTTTATAGGATTTTATACGTGGCGGAGTCATTGCAGCTGCAGTTATATTAGAAGTATAATTGTAGCAAGAATGGGGCGGCTCGACCGGGGAAGAACCACGCTCTCACAGAATACCAGTGTAAAATAGTAGCTTAATGCTGCCGTGTTTCGTATGGTGAGTGTAGAGAACCGGAGACCCTTTTTACTGGAAACGAGGCATTCCAACTTAGTCCTCACGGGTGACAATGCATCTACATTTTGATTCGTAATCGAGGGTAGATGTAGATGTCTATGGGTATATGTATATCACAGTAACCACTTACCTTCAGGTGGACTGTGTGCTCGTTCGTCACCCTACCTATAAAAAACGAGTTGTTTTTGTAACACTTTTGCTATCTAAATTTAAATGAATGCGCTAAAGTTTGTTATAATTATCTTAATAAGCTATTGCTATTTAAAGGTAGATTACGTTGCTGAAGTATGTAATCAAAGTGTTTATACGAAAATGACCGCTCTTTAAAACTTTGCATTTCTTTGAGTTACTAAGACTTGAACTAAGGATTTATAACTTTTGCAAAGAAATTGCGGGGCAGTGTTTTAATATTTTATCTGTCTGATGCTCAATTGGAAGTTTAAACAAATATCTGTAGAATAAAAGGAAATCTTTTTAATTAACTTCATTTTTCGAGTGATATATTGTGCTTTTTTTTCGCAACGTGGATGTTTTGCTTCTTAATGAGACGTCATCAACGTATCGCCCTTTCTTTTATATGCCGATTCAACTTCTGATAAATATTTGTAAAATTACAAGAAGCTAGAGAGAACAACTTTTTTTGTTTTATTTATGTTTCTCTTTTTGTTCCACCAATCAATATACAATAAATAAAATGAATTATATAAATAAAAAATCATATATTCTTGAAAATAGAGCTACGGAGCTGAACACTGAAAAAAACTTATTAGAAATTATTTTTAAATTTTAAGGCACATAAAAATGTTACTGGTGGAGCCCAAACTAGGCATAAGTACGGTTATCAGTTTGCTTACGTACTTAAAAATAAACAAATCCTCCAAAACAACTAATTATTTCTTTATTCAGGAAGAGTTTTTAACTTTTGTCGCTTTCATTATTATTTATTTATTACTCCTTGATAAAATATTGATACAATTTTTTTAGTGTAACACGTAGAGATGATTTGATATAATTTATGATTTAATATTAAGTTTTCGGTGTCATTATAGTTAAGTATGGTGAGATACCATTTTAATATCTGTTTAGCTTTCGATGTGTTGCAATTTTTGATGTCGCTGACTTTAAGTATTTGTTGTAGATGTGGGGCTGTGAAAATTGCGGAAGGCGTTGCACAAAAATAGATTTGACAGCTGAAATTAGGATTTTAATTATACGTTGCGTGATTAAGTGGTCGTAATTAGGCGACTGAGTTACTTGCCCATATGTTTCTAACAATGCGGATAGGATATACAACTGGCGTACACACAGAGGTATCCCAACAAAAATCGGCCGTACCAGTAGGACTTTCATAACATGACCTCTAGAATTGCTCTCTGTGCCCTCGCCAATTGAATTTTAATAGTTTTGGAGTCACCACCCCAAGTTGATATACAAATTGTATTTTTGATTGGAAGATGATAAAATAAACCATACGCAGTGTAATTTTATCAGCACTGTTCCGTAGCATGATATAAATGAACTTCTTGACTCGATTTGAGAGGTACGAGATATGCAGTTTGAAATATTGTGGTCAACAATTATATCCAAGTACCTCACCGTCTCCACTATTGCAATATCCTCGCGGTCACATTGCTGCAAAATGTCACAGGTATGAACTAGGATGTCGAGCTGTATCAATGGATAAGTTTTGTGGAAACACATATATTTAAATTTTTCGGCATTGAGTGAAAAATTTACGATTCAGCCACCCAGCCACTTGGCCCTTCTTACTTCTTCGGATTTAACAATAATTCTTCGGATTAGGATCGACCATGAAATAAGACAACGGCATCATCTGCGTATCAAATTGTCTCCCACTGAGGTATTTTTAGTTCTGGAAGGTCATTTATATACAGAACAAAAAGAGTCGGCCCAAAAATACTGCCCTGGGGCACCGTGAACCGCCCTATTTTCACACTTGGGTATCAATTAGTAAGAAACCTTGAAACCAATTCTAAGCAGTGTCGCGGATTCCAAAACCTTTTTTCGAGCTTCTTCAACATTATTTGTCTAGACACCGTATCTAAGGCCTCAGAAATGTCCAAAAAAATACTAAGGTTACATTTCTCATTATCCATATTTGATAAAATTTGGTTTATCAGCAGAACAACAGCATCCTCAGTGGACTTCCCTACCTTGAACCTAATATATCTATTAGAAACTAGCTTCAACTTCTCGATATTCTACGGCAGACGGATATGAACCATCTTCTAAAGAAGCTTTGAGAAGATTCTGAGGAGCGATATAGGCTTGTAATTATTTTTTGATCCAGCTTTGCAAATCATGCTTACTAAGTCACAATTCCAGCTGTCAGAAAATACGCCCATACCAAGACTTAGGTTGAAACCATAAGAAACGGGAATAAAAATTGTCTTTTTGATAGATTTGATAATAAGTGGGATACATTCGACATCCCCCCGGTGCACTACTACTACGTAAACCCGAAATCAACCTCTTAATTTCCAATGAGTTAATTGGTTTAAGAAGTAAAGAGTTGAGAAGATGATAGGGAGTCTTAACGAAGGCACTTAATTTGTCCTTTGTGGTTCAACTGTGGTTTAGACAGGATTTGGTCGGCCAATTTTTGCCCGGAGGAGACAAGATATCTATTACAGAAGTGTAATGATGTCTTGATGTCGTCTTCACTTTTTAAGAGTTTCTCTGAATCTTTACTCTTTTTGGGGACCTAAAAACGTTTTTTATTACCTGCTAAAATTTATAGGATACCTTTTGTGGTGTATTAGATTTCCATTCTAATGCTCAGCCTTGAGTCGGTGGTGCAACAGGTCATTACAGAAGTTAGCGTTTGAAGGTCAGATAAAGAATAAGATCATTGGGATTCGCACGGACCTGACTGTGCAAATGGTTTCTGTGCCGCATACATTTCATCAGCCAGGGTTCGATATTGTTTTTGGCGCAACTCAATTTAACTTTACAAGTATATTTACCTATAGCAGATTGTATAATCTGGTCAAAACGTAGTCAAAATCTGGTCAACCATTTCACACCGCATAGGTCCAAATCAATTGCGCCAATATCAACAAAATATTTGTACCTGTTTTTCGGTTTAGGTTTATTTACAGCAAATCTCACACTGACCGTAGGCATAATATAGTGATCAGACAAGGTGCATTTGCATATAGCTGTAAAAATAACTTCTTATAATTAGATGAATAGGTGGTCTCAGCATGTAGGCCCCTAGTAGGCCCGAGTTTCCTTCATCAAAGGTGGGCTCCTGCAAACAGGGCACCCACTTGTCCAACCTAATGTTAACAAACACTCCCCGACTCTTCCATAAAAATGTATTAATTAAACTATTTCAGAATGCGTTTTATTGTCACTTCTGAGGACTTGAATGAAATACGTTACAGCCTGCATTTATACTGGCTCTCTTTACACGACAGTGCTGCTATTTGGCGAAAAATACGTGTAAGTAAGAAGTTGATCCTACCCTTACGAGCTCCTGGGTAGAAATGGAGTTTTAGTCAGGTAAAATTTTAAAAATAAATACATGGATAGCGCTTTAGCATATCCCACACTAAGCAGGTTGACACGATCCCACATAGGTCACAACCCTTGTCCGGCTTTTCCAAATGATTAATTCTACATCACTATCTATGTTTTAATATAATAAGGGTGACAAACGAGCACACAGTTCACCTGATGGTAAATGGATGCTGACATATACATTTATCCTCGATTAAAATTCAAAATGCAGATACGTTGTCACCCCTGATGACTAAGATGTAATGTCTCGTTTACAACGGGTCTCCCTTTCTATATACTCACCATACAAACAACATAAAGCTGCTGCTATTATTCTTTGAGAGTGTGATCCTAACCCGGTCGGGCGGACCCATTCGTGCTACAACCATAATATAGCTGCAGCATGGCTCTACCACGTAAAAGCCGATGACACGTCATCTCTATGATATAAGGTAGACGTAACTATTCAGCATTAAATATTTTACCTATAAAATATCAGTGTACACGCTTTTTTCAAATTATATTTATCAAAGTCTAGGGTTCGGTGTTTAATTATTACAGCACCATCTATTGGAAACAATCATATTGTTTCAGTATTACTTATCATTACTTCTTAAAACACCGCAATGGGTCCTGTGCCACCTGCGATGTATTTTTTGAAAGAAAATAAGCTTCTGCATTTTTTATAGAATAAGGGTGATAAACGAGCACACAGTAGAATAGAATAGAATATTTTTATTCAATATAGATTACATTGTCATTTTTTACTTCACCACTGGTTCGAAAAAAACCTCTGTCCTGGGAAGAGCCAGCAACAAACACAGCGGACTTTTTAAAAAAATAATTTTACAATGTCAATGGTTACAAAATATACAGCTTGGAAGCGACCACCTCATTCCCAGGGGTTATTATCAACCATGTATTCATTTATATTATAATAACCATTTTTATATAGTTTTTGTTTAATTAAATATCTGAACTTGGTAATTGAATAACCTTGTATATTTTCTGAGACTTTGTTGTAATAGCGCATACACTGCCCCAAGAATGAATTACTGACTTTAATGGAGTCGAGAAACTGGTATCACTTGTACAAACAAACGCAGCTCGTGTTTGTTCCTACTTTTTACACTCTATATCAAAAATAAAAATAAATGTATTCAATTAATCTTAAGTAGTCAGTACCTAGCCGTTTACGTTTGTACATAGTAAGAAAACTTGGAAAGCTATGGAATAGCCCAGTCTCCTATCACAAAGTGTTCTTTGTTTGCTTACCGAATGTATTTGGGGCTACCAATTGAAGTATAAACTATTTAATAAATAAATAATAATGGAAAAGGGTTAACGATTGGTGCTAATATCGCGTTAATACGAACAAAAATAAGAAAAAAGCATAGAATCGAATTGAGAACCTCCTCCTTTTTTCAGGGCGGAGTCAGTGTCCAAGGTGCGAAACGTCTGGTACCGCGATCGTCAATCCGACTGCCAAGCGTGACTTTATTTTGAGATATCTCATTGAGATAAATTCTTTAACACCCAAATGTTTGCTTTTCTCCCGATTTACAAGTGACATGCTCTGTTTACAATATTCCTTTCTATTTTTTTATGAATTACGACCACCATAGAAATCCACGACGATATAGAAAAATCTTTGTCGATTGAACGTCACTCACTGGGTGCTAGAATATTGTAAAAAAAGTTTTTCGATTAAATGATTTTAGCATCTCACTTTTAATAAAGGCAGTCTTTAGCATAATTTGAATTATTTTTTGTAGAACTTAAGAGATTAAACATAAAATATGACGTCATCGTTCTGACTGAATGCTGGCTACATGATTACTCAGTAATTGGGCAAATCGTCGGCTATAAGGCCTTTATATGAAAAAGTATATTATTGACAATAGGGGAGTGGTTGTTTACATAATGTTGTACAAGTGAATGCCCTCTCTGCATGAGCTTATCTTTGATGATGCACACTTTATAGGGTGAACATGGATAACTTATTGTCAAATGCATTTATATGCATAATATAAATGCATTTTACAACTTAAACGGCTTATAAAGAAAATATATGCATTATAAGCCATTTAAGTTATAAAATGAGGGAGTGCGATATGGCTCCACGCTTTCGCAGAATTCCAGCATCAAATAGCAGCTCAACGGAGCTGCGTTTCGGGTAGTGAATGTAGAGAACCTGAGACCAATTTTACTGAAAACGCACATTCTATCTTAGTGATTACGACTGACAAGTGGAATAGGACCCATTAGGGTTTTAAGAAGTAAATATAAGTAATGCTGAAACAATCTAATCGTTTCCAATAGATAGCGCTGTAATCATAAAACACCGAACCCTAGACTTTGATTAATGTAATTCAGAAGAAGTGCATACACTGATATTTTTAGAGGTAAAATATTGAATGCTGAATAGTTACGTCTATCTTATATTATAGAGATGACGTGTCATCGGTTTTTACGTAATAGAGCCATGCTGCAGCTATTTTGTGGTTCTAGCACGTATGGGTCCACTCGACCGGGGTAGGATTAAACTCTCAATGAATACTATCGTAAAATAGCAGCTTTATGTTTCTGTGTTTCATATTGTGGGTATCTCTCCGTTTCTTCAACGGAGACCTTTTTAACTGGAAACGAGGCATTCCATATTTGTCTTCAGGAGTGACAACACATCTGCATTTTAATCGCGGATAAATGTAGATGTCAGCATACACTTACTATCAGGTAGACTGTGTGCTCGTTTGTCACCCTCATTCTATAAAAAAATTAGAAAGTGAAGTAGAATTAATCGTTTGGAAAGGCCAGACAAGGGTTGTGACTTATGTGTGATCGTGAAAATCTGCTTAGTGTAGGATATGCTAAAATGATATCCATGTTTTTATTTTAGAAATTTCACCCGACTATAGTCAACCAAATCTAAGAAATACCTTTTGACTTTTCACAATAATCATTCCGCAATAACTTTTCACAAGCGTACTCACGCGATTTAAAATAACCTTTTACGTAAATCCGAAGAATTATGAAGTTATCTATATTTCTTTAAATTCGAATCTTTCAAACAAAGCAAAATATTAAAAAAATAACGAGTATCAACATTTTACTAGACGTTTATTCGATGATATGTCACTATGTAACTTACCGTAGTGTTTGGATGATTCAAATTCATTGTTATGCGCATAATCGGCAAAAATATTCAAATAATCGATAAAAATATTCAAATATGTAATCGAATCATTAATTTTTTTATTGTTTTATTTGTTTAGTTAAATTTTTATTATAAAATTCTTTAAATTACATAAATCATGAATAACACAAGTTTTTTTTTTACTTTGTCAGCGTAAATTTGTGCAGGCAAAAACTCATATACAAGGCTGCGCTGAAGAAACCACTACATAATTTCACTATCACTATTAATTTCACTATACTATTCTGTGATTTTGTGTTTGTCTTCTTATTTTGTGACTCGGCTTTAATTGTTTGAACTGTTTCTTCTATATTTGTTGAAGCATGTGCCCGTGTCACACAAGGATGATTGGGCAAAAGTGGTAAAAAAAACCAAAAATTTGATTATGGATGACTTTGAAAGAGACTTTAATTTTGACTGCATTATTGAAAATCAAATAATAAATTATCTAAACGACAGCTCAACTCAGTAGTTATACTGAAAGTGAATGAAAAAAATTATTTTTAATCTAGTTGAAATCTTAAATTTTTATAACTGTGCCACTAGAAATAAATATAGCAGAAACAACCAATACGAAAAACCAATACGATAAATCTTGGGTTTAAAATTATCCGTCTTTAATTTATTCTGATATTATTAAAACCAAACTGTAAATGATTACCAACTCTAAATGATTGGTATCGATTTTTTAAGAATCGAATATTGTACGTTCCCATTGTTTGGTTGGCTTCTTGGCGCAAGTCTAACAGCTGTTAAAATGTATTTCTTAGATTTGGTTGACTATAAGACTCCATGTCTGCCTAGGGGCCCGCCCTGCGCCCTCTTTTCCCAAAAGAGTGTCGCTCACGATAAGGCACAATACAGCTTAATCTGCCGGCTGCCTGTCCCCAAAGGCGGGTTTTAGAGGGTATCACTTAGGGCCCCCGGTAGGACAGTGAGTCCCTCATAACCACGATAGACCGGCTATCGTGGTATGCGTAATGCATTTTCCCTTTAATTGATTCGGGCGCAAAAAAAAAATAGGGGCCCGTATGGGTAGGTATCAGCTTCTTACTTACACGTATTTTAGCCAAATAGCAGAACTGTCGTGTTAAGAGGGCTAGTATAAATACAGGCTGTGATGTATTTCATTCTTGTCCTCAGAAGTGACAATGAAAAAGCATTTTCATATAGTTTCATTAATAGCTTTTGTTTTATGGATGCTCTTCCTTTTATAACCAATAAGCCATGGTAGCTCAGATGCTAAGTGCTAAAAGTATCACAGTATCTTTGCGACCTTGGTTCGATCCCTCGCGCTCGACCTTGACAGAAAAGCTCGTGAGGAAAACTGCATAGCTCAGAGATGATTTTTTTAAATATTTTCTTTTATTACTCAGATATCCTGGAGGTTTTGTCACAATATTTTCCTTCGGCATGTGGTGAAATGGCACTTAAAATTCTTAGATCCTGAACCTTGGCTTGTTCAACTTTATAGTGATAAGTTTATCAATAAATTTTAAGATTGAAAACGCAAATACCTAAAATCTAGGAAAGACATTAATTAAATAATTTTATTAAATAATTTCGGAGTCAGCGAGTACAAGGTTCTGTTATTAATTTAACTTGCGCAGTGAAAGGTTAACTTTTAGCTTTTGAATTATAGTACGCTTATGAAAATAACGAGAAATTTCGTATGATTCTAAAATAACTGAAAATGTTATTTGTAATTAAATGTAAATGACCTCTTGTAAAATACACTAGTGGATTTGTCGGGGAATTTCTAAAATAGCGACTAAATAGTATTCATAAAACTAATGTTCACTTCATTATTTTACAAGTTTCATTTCTGTGTAAAGGTACCTAAACCTTTCTTTATTATTTATGGTGCCAAGAAACAGCGCACTCGCGAACAGTACACCTGTTAGCGAGTGCACTGTTTTGTAATGAAAGTAATAAAATTATGTATTGTATAGTAATTATATTTTATTTTGGACCATGAAGTGCTGGTTTAAAATTACCCCATACCTTCACGTGGGTGTCTGAGGAAGCGACAGAGGCAACCTAAAACAGAAGATTGGCTGCAGCATATTCTTGATAACGGCTAAAATAATTTAAAAAAAACTGCTATGTGTGGCTACTGTGTCAAATTCGCATATGAGGCAATCTTAGAGAGTAGCCTTAGTTTCAGTTTTTTTAATAGTATAAGGGGCGAACGAACATGCGGCTCACTTGATGGTAAGTGACCACCGCCGCCCATAAACAACTGCAGTACCAGGGGAAGCCACGCTGCAGCTATATTATAGTTCTAGCACGAATGGGTCGGCTTGACCGAGAAAGGACCACGGTCTCACAGAATACCAGCATAAAATAGCAGCTTAATATTGCTGTGTTTTGTATGGTGAGTGTGAAGATCCGGAGATTCCATTTTTTACCGCAAACGAGGCATTCCGTCTTTGTCCTTTGGGGGTAACAACGCATCTGCGTTTTGATTCTTAATCGAGTATAAATATAGATACCTATGGGTCCCAGCATCCACTTACCGTGGACTGTGTGCTGGTTTGTCACCCTTATTCTGTTAAAAAATATTGGTTGACCCTGCAACTCATCCCTGACACCGTTTTTTTTAACTCTTTCTCCTTCGATATCTCACGAACGATGAATCGATTTTTATTTTCCAAACGGCATTCGATGCCATTTTTTGAGGTTAAGAGCTGATTGGTTTTTGAAATCGATGTGTAAAGCCGTTTAAAATTTATTAAGAAAAACAGTTACTCCTAAATTTTTATTTTTGAGATTCTCAAAATCTTCTTGTCCGAATTAGTTCATATTATCACCAAATCTATTTATTCCACATTGAGATCTTTAGAACACCGCAAACCGCATCACAATCGATCAAGATGTTCAAAAGTCATGAAAGGTTTACATACTCACACACACACACGTGCACGCGCACGCGCACGCATGCACTTACGCACGCATGTACGCAAGCACGCACGCACGCATGCACGCACGCATGCACGCATGCAGAATAGTTAGTTAGTCGGAATAGCTTCCTGGGATCTTAAAGGTCGAGATCTGATGAAAACTCGATTTTTGAAAATCGGGGTAAAACCAATAACTTCCCTATTTTTGAAAATTTTCATTTTCTTAGCGGGAAGTTAAAAATGTGGTCACCCTCTTAGAAAGTGGGCTCTTTTCTTGAAGGTTTCTTCGTCGTATCAGTTAGGAAAAATCGCTGGTGAAAAATCCAAGTAAAATCCACAGCGGTGTACCGCCAAGTATTCCGATGACGTGGATGGTATCGTGAGATTTGTCGCGATGTTCGTTCGTGAAATTTGGCGGTTAGAATTAATCCGAACAATTTCTTGAAGCACTGCCTGTGGTAGATGCGATAGAAAATGAAAAGGGTTGTAACATCCCTTCGCAGCGCCAATGAATCGAGCCTATCAGAAATAAATCCGAGCCTATCAAAAAAAAATCTCCGTTTGACACCCTTTAATATAAAAATTTCAAGATGCTCCAATATACAGAACAACTTACATCTTTTTAGCCACTTATACCAATGACGTATCCGTTTAAATTTCTTTGAAACTCGCTTACATTCTCCTTCTCTTTCTTAGGTCTTACATTCCGTTCCCACAATTATGAATGTAAATGTGACGTTTATGAAAAACACCATCAAATTAAGGCTCTTAGATAAGATTATAAACTAACTAAAAAAGACAACATGCCAAAAAAGAAGCTGTCTAGCTAACTAAATTATGCGAGCATTTGATAGTGTATCGTTATACACATAGCCGACCGGTGCTGATGTGATCATCGCATTTCAGCCCAGTAGCAATTTTAATGGTGCGTAACCTCTGGTACTGAAATATTTAACCCACCACACTCAAAGCCATCTTCTTAGAACACAACAGGAGAGGCAAAAGTGTACTATAATAGGTTGATAAAGAAAAAAATGTGAAAATTGCAATTTCAGATAACTTTAAAAGCGCATGGCTATTACGTAGTGGAGCTGTGCAGGTCGCGGTATCAAATCCCGCACGGAATAGATATTTTTACGGCCTAAAACAAATTTAACTTTAATATAATTTTTCCTTTTTGATTTCTTTTAAAATTTGCACAAATTCGAGTATTCGATTTTTTTTTTTATTGAACATAGATTTTAAATATTTTACTTTATGACTTCATATTCGTATTTCCACCTATTTAGTTCGAGAAAATTTCCCTACATATGAGTGCGTTGTGAGGGGGCGCTATCCGTATGATAGTTGAATTGATGCTTACTGCTACTTGCGGTATTGTGTCTTGTGATGATGGTATACTGCGCCTGATTCGATGCATCTTGTGGTTCTGGTCGATGGAGGTATGTGTGGTGATGTCTGCTGGAATTGTATGGGGGACCTTGTGATGATGTTAGCCCGATGATAGTCGTATTGATGCTTGTTGCGTTCTGCAGCATTGCGTCTCTGCGATGGTTGTTTGGCGGGTCTTTATTCTCAATGGCGCTCTCTGCGTCTTAGACACACCTAAGTAGCTTTGCCAAAGTTGGGAACCTTCATTATGGGGCTGCAGACTGTCTGATCTCCATGATGTTTTATATAACAAAAGAAAAAACTACGTAGGTTGCATAACTAGGAAAAACTACATAGGTAGCATAACTAATTACAAAATTTATTTTAGAAACAGCTGATATTCTGTGGGCTCCTTTTGTTAATAGAAGTCTGTCTTGATAGATCCCACCCACGCTTTTATTATTTCTGTATCCGCCATATAGTTGTGTTTGCACTGATGTTTGGGTCGAAACGATAAAGATATTCAGTGTAATCGCAGGCTGTAAGGCATTCCATTGTAATTCTCAGAGGTGACCACACGTGTATCCGACTTTATTCGATTCTAGTTGGCTGCAGGTGTCTATGAACTGGCCCCTTACTATAAGGTGTACTGTAGATTTGTTTATTATCCTAATAACCATTTAAAAAAAAAACTGTAGTAATATCCGTGTTTTATACACTAAGTGAAGCAAAAGACCCCAGAGTTGTACCGTTCAATTATTCATCGTATCACTGGAAGTGAAATAACAATCTCTTCATCCGATAACGTCATAAATCTTGGAAGAAAGACGGAGAAATATAGAATTCCTTATCATTCGCAAGCTCTATGAAAGTCGGAGTACAATAAATGTGCTAAACAAGAGGCGTGCATATAGCGCGCACCAGTCACAAAGTATGAAACTGTAAATAAGAGTCACGGTATCTTAGTTGTAAAACGCTGGCTGGAAATTTCACAGCATGCAAGCAATCCCGTTTCAGTCTCTGCCAATACAACGAAATTATTTATTGCAATTTGAAATGTAGGTCCACCACATACCCGTTAGGAAACCTGAATGTCCGAGAGTTTAAAAAAATACTTCTAAGCCATGTAAAGTCCGATGCGAATTCGGATAATGCCGTTGGCATTTTGTTCCTCTAAAACCATATCAGGTATGAGATTAATCCTTAAAACGATAAGTATGTGTGTGTGTGTGTGTTACTACGAATCGAATTATTAATAAATTTTATACTTACACCTTGAACATTTCGGAAAGAATTTGGAGTGTAAACCATGGCGCCATCTATCGAAAAGAGCAGAACAATTTCTGCCGAATTATAAGAAAATATACAACAGTCAACAGTTTCCTTGGTAAAAAAGCCTTAGGTTAAATTTGTCACTGTTATGGCCTAATTAATTAGTTTATTTCATATTGTTAGATATATGTTTACCTAGGCATTTGTTTTAAAAATTAATTAAAGCTGCCGCAGAAACTGAGATGTAACGTTTTATAAGCATTTTTGCTCGCAGTTTCAAAAAGAAGGACTTGCTTAAAATTGTTGACTGTTGTTATAGTCGAGCGAATTTTTTGCAACTTGCTGTTATATTCTGGCACATTAACCCAGTAGGTGTTAAGATTTCGTTGTTAAAATTACTAATAAATTGGAGGGAGAATGTGCTTGCATAGTATCTTTTACTCTTATTATCCGGGAGAATTACGAAAAGAGTACAATTTTCCTTTTATAATTTGTATCTATGATGGGAAATGAACGTGGTAGCCTATAGTTATTTACATTATTTTTAAGAATAAAATGCAAATGAATTGTCATTCTTGAGTACTTAGATGGAAGGTGCAAAAAAGTATCCGGTTCTAGTCATTTACCATAAAAAGCACGGTAGCATCGTATAGCTATAATATTTTATTATGGTTTTCTTACTGCAGACACAAATAACTACTAATTAATTGAATCAGGTGTTACTTTGCGGAAATTAATTATAATAAAGATATTAAAATTTAATTCGCAGCCATCCGCTCAATTAAATACAATGATGTGCCTTACCTGGATTGAAGAGCACCTCCCGCCCTTCCCCAGTTGCGTGCACTAATTCCGTCACCACTAGTTCCAGCACCACTACTCCCAACACCACTACTCCTGGCACCACTACTTCCAACACCACTATTACAGGACAGACACACCATCGACGATAATACGACACGTGTTTCGCCTCGAGGCATCCTCAGGAGATGTAGACTCTACGGCGGCTGACCGCTAATCGTTTGGTTGCTAATGCAACGCTTCGTTTAACTACCATTCTCCATCCTTATTCACTCTTTATTCTGTAAGGTGTGTCAAGAAAAGAAAAGTATGGCTAAACAGCGGTTGCACGTCTTCTCATAAAGTGCACTTCACTAATATTCGAGGATTGTACTTAGCGGTCACAGTACAGTACAGTACACCCGCAATGACATGTGTCTCCAGTGTCTCCGTCAACTTAAAGATCCCACTTTTTCGACAATCTGGGCGATGTTAGAGACAGGTATTGAAAAACTCCTTTATGCCTGTGTATATCAATCGCACAGCGGTGAGCAGGAGACAACACGATTATTTGATCTCCTTAGTGAGGCTGCTGATGCTGGCCTAAATGGGTAACCTAATGCACAACTGGTCTTTCTGGGGGATTTTAACGCCTGTCACCACGACTAGCTGTTCCCATACCAGAAGATCGACCATGCTGGCAGAGAAGCATGGAATTTTGCCTTGATACTAGGTCTTACTCAGCCGGTAAAGGAAGCGACTAGGTTATCCAAATTAGACGGTCACACAGCCAATTGCATGGAACTTCTGCTGACTACCGAACCAGACAGGTATGAAGTACAGGTTACCTGCCCTTTGGATATATCTGACCACTGTCTTGTGAAATCTGTATCGTCATATTCTCCCCCCTAATTACAAGTCCAAAGGTGATCGACGAATATGGCGGTATAAGTCAGCTAATTGGGATGAGATGCGACACTTTTTTGCATCATATCCTTGGCGGGAGGCCTGTTTCTCTTCTACGGATCTGTCGGGTTGTGCGGATTCGATGACCGATATGTTGCGTCAAGCTATGGACTATTTTATCCACTTTTCTGACGCTCCCACTGGTAGCAACAAAGCACTGGCAAATATAAAAAAACTAGAATATTATTTTGATTTTATAATTTTGTTTATGTTCTTACGTAATTACAATGTTCTAGAAACAAAAAAAAATGATTAATAAATAGTTAGCGTTTTAAATCCCTGAAATATCTCATAGGTATTTTAGGTTACGTGCGACCGCTTCCGTTACAAAAGACCGCACGTTCGCTTAAAGGTTAATATAGGTAACCCTAAAAAAACCGAAAAAGGTGCATACACTGATAATTTTATAGCGCTGAATAGATAAAATATTTAAAACTGAGAGGTAATTCTACCTTATATCGTAGAGATGATGAAGTAGAATTAATTGCCTGGAGAGGTCGGACGAAAGTCATGAGGCATGTGACATCGTAATCATTATTGTTGTTTTATCAATTTAATGTTGAATATGATAAAGTAAATCCTAGATTAGACTAAACTAGAGTACGACTCCATTTTTGTATAGGAGTCCGTTAGGGTCAACTTCTTACCTGCACGTATTTCCGCCAAATAGCAACGCTTTGACTGCTGTGAAGGTTCAGCTGTTCCCATTTGAAGGATATAGAGAGATAGTAAAAAACAAGCTGGCATTACGTCTGAGTCTTTAGCGGTGACAGCGCCTTCTTTGTTTGTAGTTAGATGCAGGTGTTTATGTGTTGTAGTAGTTTCTTACCATCAGCTGGAGTTTAAGTTCGTTTCTCACTCTTAGGTTAGGCATTATATTACATAAGTTTTCAGAAAAGATAACGCTACCTGTTCATGGCGGTAAAACCGTCTCATACACCAAAGGTAAAACACCCATATCAGTGGCGAGCAGCAGCGTCAAAGGTGCGAGACATCAGGTACTGCAGTTATCAATCCGCCTGACAAGCGTGACGGTTGAGCCAAATCCTCTCTGCAATAGAAGAAGATCATTCCATTTTGGATGGCTTAGCTTAACAGACTAATGACGAAGTTTAAAAAATGAAGAACAAAATACAATCGCTTTACAAAATGTTTTCACTGCCATTCCCAGATACACGTTGCTCGATACACAGTTATACAATACATTCAATTTGTATTGAAGTGCATTATTGACACAAAAGCCGTTTGCGTATCACAAACAACTAGAACTCTTTCAATTATATGAACACAACCTAGCTGCGTTTATTAATTTCCCTGTGAGAAGCTTTCTCAAATATTTTCAACTTTTTGTTTTAAAGATTCTCTTCTTTTTCTAGTACTTAAAAATATTGTAGCTCAGATCTAAAGCGCCATAAGTATCACAGTACGTTATCAACCTGGGTTCGATCCCTGTCGTCGTCAATAAAATTGTTAAATGCAATTCTAAGTGCTAATTTACCTCGTGCTCGGCAATGAAGATATGATCGTGAGGGAAACTGCATAGCTGAGTGATGAAATTATTTTGTTTATTTCTCAGATAGATTATGTCACAATATTTTCGTTTACCGCCGAGCACGTAGCCAAACGATAATCTGAGAACCTGTTGCTAACGTAATGTTAAATTTTAATATAAAACCTTGTAGCTTTGTTATTTAAAATTTACTATTTAATAAATATTTTACAAAAGCCATAAATTGATTTTTAATCGAAAAAATAAAACTAGTTTAGGTAAAACGAATGTACTTTTATACTGAAAACATTTTGAAGATGTGTATCCATTGCAAATAGTTAGAGGCTTAAATATAATACAATTACAATTATAAACAATATCTTGAACAACAACCAAATTATAATTAACAAGTTTTTTTAAACAAGATTTTTCTTCTATATGTCTTAAATAAATTTATTTCACTAAATTGATAATTGTAGTACGAACTGATCTAGTAAGAATATAATTTATAATTTTGACCATAAGTGGTGTAATGATGTGGTACACTGAATAGACGTTTCCATTGCCCGACGAGCAGGGACCGAAAATCTAATTTCTACAACTAATTTATGACTGTCGAGTCAATTACGAATAATATCAACAAGATGATAATATCACTTGAAGTTCTGCAGACATCTAAGTTCGAATGTACGACAGAAGTCAGTATATGACGCTTCAATATTCCTAAATTAAAAAAAATTAAAACTCATTGATAGGATATAATAAATTTTAAATACTTAATGTTCTTCTGAAAATTTTAATTCTATTTTACAAATGGTGTAAATAGGGTACTACTTAATCCTTGGAGATCCCTTAATCATTCATCACATTTCTTCTCCTTTCAATTTTTATCATTTTTAAAATTCCTTGTTAGACACATACTTCATTAAGAATGTAAATGAATAAATTACTTTTCTTTTTAAAAAGCGTTATCACTACATCTTGACTTAAATATATCAAAGGTATATTAAACAAACATGCGGGATTTGAACCTGCGGGTCCGCACCGGTGTAGGTAAATGCATAGCCACTACGTTTCCAGCCAACAATAATTGCATCGCAAATAATTGGACAAAAGAATTCTGTCCTCGTTATTCAATCTCATACAGTTTAAATGCTGGGTATAATAATCTAACATATGCTCCCAGGTTTCGGTGCAATCCACACATGATTGTAAGTAAGCGGGAAGTGTTTGTTTTTTTTTTTTACTTTTTTTTCTTTTTCTTAATGTCCTATATGTATTGATAGCAAAACCAGCCAAATAAAAAAACCTACAACCAAACATATTTTTCTTCAATATTATTTAAAAAAATACTAAAAAACTTTTTCCCCGGCCATACTTACCATACATGTCATACCACAAACACATCATTAACAGAAAATTACCAAATCAATCTAATCAAGGATTTGTACGATTGTTACTTTACAGTTATGTTATTTATATCTTTCATAAGCGAAAATAAAGTGTCTCGATAAATATTATGAACGGTATTGCGCTGAAATCGCATTTTACGGAAATGCGTTTTTGACGTACTTGCAATAAAATAAACGAGGTTATATTTTACTTCGAGAATATAGGACGGTACTCGTATTTGTATTCATATTATTTATTGCATCCATAATGTTACAGTTAAGGTGTTGATAACATTTTAAGTTTTAACTTAAAACTATGAGATCATTATGGGCCCTGCAGGGCACGGCAATTAAGAGAGAGGAGGGCCATTTTAATGAAACAATAACGATGAATACACTATATAATATAGCAACTGTAGGTATTCTAGGTAGACATTTAAAGTTTATCATTTAGGTATTCGTTTAGCGTGTAGGAGTGTTTACAAATTAAAAATTCCTATAGTTTAAATATAAAATTAATATGTTTTTCTATTTTTTTTATTGGGTTTTGGAATTTTTTAAAAATTTTGATAGACAAGACGAAGGGACCGGATCTTTGAGTATTAAACTAAAGGAGACGGCATCGCAAGGCATACCCCTCTGTAAAAGGTACGAGAAATCGACTCATACCCGTTATACATATATATTATGATAAAACTAGTTACTCCGCGTCGTGCGTCATTCCGAAGTGATCGTGCCAGTAAATCGAGCTCCGACAAAATGCCGAATTGCAGTATATTTACATGAAAAAAAAAACAATCAAAAACGTCAAGTGTAAAAAGGACAATGTGACTTTTTATCTGTGAGTATTTTTAACATAATATTAAAAAAAAATTATCATTAAAATTCGTACTTTGTGAATATTTTCGTCCAATAGTAAGTGTGGCCATCATAGTTCATACAGTGAAAAATAATCTATTTTTAAATAAATACAAAATTATATTTACTAATATCTAAAACAGTTTAATAATCACTACATACAGATGTGTTGTTGGTTTTTATTAAATGATTTATAATATATTCAGCACAATTTCAACACGATACTGAATATTATATAATTTAATATAACTAGTATTTATCAAAATATTATACAAAATAAAGGCCAAATAAGTCAAATCGAAACTTGCTACTTCGCAGCAAAAGTTTGCAATTTTTATTAAAAAAAAAAACTGGTATCAACTGCAACCGAAAGTATTGCACTATGGTGATGAACGTCACAACTTTAGCTATCGATAAGTTAATTAAACATGCGGATTTGTCTGCCGAACCGGTTTGTATTTTTTATTTAGCTTTTACAATAAAGTATTACAAAAATTAGTAAATTTTTCTATTATTGGTTTGTTTTTACAGATTTCCAAAAGATCCTCTTAGGCGGCAAACTTGGATTGTAGCTTGGAGAAACCTTGATAAAAAATTTGTTGTCCTTGGTCATGGATGAAATGAAAATTAAACAATTGACGGAATACCATGCTAGCAGTCAAAGGCATTAGATATATAACCAAAATGTCTTTTAGAACTTGCATAGTACTCCGTCAATTGTTTTATTTTCGTTTCATCTATCACAAATTAACACTACAATTTCTTGTCAGGGTTACTCTCTAGTCTAAGAAAACGCTTTTTTTGTGTAGCCAAGTCGGCCATCGATTGTACATTAGTTTAGCAAATCATCTTTCTGGGGAATACTTAGCCCTAGGTAGATGTCACATTTTATTTTTTAAGCAGCTGTCTGTTTAAAGTTCACTTTGTTCAACTGTTATATATTGTAAAACTTTTTTATTATCCTAATTTATTAAATATTTTCCAGAAAGTTCATTTAATAACTCTTCAAAATCAACAATTTTTTTAAATAGTGGTTTTGTGATTGAAGCCTTAATTATAACAATTTTTTGTTTTTATTAAAAAACAAAAAATTGTTAACCAAGTTAACTATCTAAGACGATAAACTGATAGTACTTTTATTTTCATAAATCTGATTTTTAAAATAAGTTACCTAAACCTCCTATTTCGATTTGTTAAATATTTTCAATATTGTCCTGCATAATGTAAAATAAACCTGTAGCAAAAAAATAAACTTGTAGAAAAAAATGCTGTAGTGTGCATTTATTGTGACACGATTTAATTTTGCATTTGTAGTTAAGTATACGTAGTTGTGTGTTTTTCTTGCGCCCCCCTGATGTTAACAGAATTTTTGTTTAGGATTTAACGCACATGGCCTCTCCAGTTGGTTGAATACTCAAAGGACCTGATGAAAGTAGTTTAAGGCGAGATATGGGTATACTCAGTTTTTCGTTATGGCGTCATTGATATCTGGTACTGTTACTATAAAAGAATAATCACTTCCAAAATATTAAGATATATTAAGGAGATGCGATTTTTTGTAACTGCCTCGACGGACCAGCGGATTTCCAATTGAACAGTAGACGTTGACTTTGATACCGCTGCTGCTCCCAATCAGGTATGTCGTTTTTGGTGCTTTGTAGTAAACTATGCACGAGACTTATGTTCAGCAGTGTACTATTATCTTGTGAATGGTTGTATCGAAAAATGAATAACTTAAAACTAGTTGTACATTTTGTTTAGAATGCCACTACATAAAACCATTAGAATTTACCGTCAATTCCTAAATATTTATTATTCCGGCCTTCCTATTCAGCCTTAGTTACAAAATACAAAATCTTATTTTCAGTTTACCTTTTTCATTAAATTACGAAAATTCTTTACAATATTAAAAAAAATAATCTCTTTTTTCAACTTAACGCCCCGTCAATTAATTGGAATAATGCTACTAAGGTCTCGGGTTCATTAATTTGTAGCGGTTTTTAAAGAAGGAATTATTTCATTACACCGAGTGGGAGCTTTTTCGTTAGAAATTGCTAGACTCGTAGACATAAAAAATAAATGACCAACATTATATACATCCATTTTAAATTATTGCCTCGCTCTGATATCTTAAAAGCCATTCCTTACATTTTTTTATAGAAGAGGGGGCAAACGAGCATGCGGCTCACCTGATGTTAAGTGACTACCGCCGCCCATGATCAACCGCAACACCAGGAGAATTGCAGGTGCGTTGCCGACCCTTTAGAAAGGAGTAAGCTCTTTTCTTGAAGGCCCCCAGGTCATATCGTTCCGGAAAAATCGCCGGTGGTAGACTATTCCACAGAGAGGTTGTACGCGGAAGAAAACTCCTCTTGAAACGTACAGTGGTGGACCGCCAAGCATCCAGATGGTGTGGATGGTATCGGGAGGTTTGCCGCGTAGTGCGTTCACGAAATTTGGTGGCTGGGATTAATCCGAACAATTCCTCAGAGCACTCTCCATGGTATATGCGTACGAAAATGCAAAGAGATGCAACATCTCTTCGTAGTGCCAGTGAATCGAGCCGATCAAAAAGCACTCGGTCGTGGACGATTCAAGCCGCTCTGCGCTGGATGCGGTCAAGTGGAAGGAGTTGGTACTGAGGAGCCTCAGCACAGAGATGGGAACAATATTCCATGTGCGGCCGAACCTGCGCCTTGTAAAGTTTCAGGCGGTGTGCCGGTATGAAATACTGTTCCGCTCTGCTGAGCTCGCCAAGCTTTTTAGAGGTCAATTTGGACTTCTCTTCCAAGTGGCCAAAAACTGCACTTCGTCGATATGTTGACGCTGAGGTTTCCGATACTAGCTGAGACAACAAGGAGAGTGCCTTGAAACTGAGGAGATACGACAAAGGGGTTCTTTTTAGCGGTTAACGCGCAAACTTGTGTCTTCTGGGGGTTAAACTGGACTAGATTTAGTCGCTCCCAATCTCTGACTCTGTTCAGCAAGGACTCGACTTCAGACACAAGTTTGTCTCGGTACTCGGAGATGTTTTCCCGAGAAATATTGGCTCGGCCGGTGTAAAGAGCATCACCAGTGCTGTCATCTGCATAGCAATAAATGTTACGGGTTTGCAAAATGTCATTGATATGCAGAAGAAACAGCGTTGGCGATAGTACGCAGCCTTGTGGAACACCAGCATTAACAGGCTTGCAATCGGAGCTTGCACCGTCTACAACGACCCTGATGCTCCGATCTGCAAGAAAGCTGGTGATCCAATCGCACAATTTCTCGAGAAGCCCATAGGAAGGGAGCTTCGAAAGAAGCGCTTTGTGCCAAACCCGATCGAAGGCCTTCGCAATGTCCAAACTAACGGCCAATGCCTCCCTCTTGGACTCTACTGCCTCCGCCCATCTGTGAGTTAGTTAGTCCAAAAGATCACCATCTGACCTACCACGGCGAATACCGTATTTGCGGTCACTAATCAGCTCGTGATCCTCAAGGTACATCATGAGCTGGCAGTTAACAATAGACTTCATTGTTTTGGAGAACAGGGAGGTGATGGCTATAGCCCGGTAGTTTCCCCGGTGGGTCCCGGGTTTGAATCTCGGGTCGTATCAAAAATATCAGTTATTGTGTTTTTTCATCAAGATTTTTTTTTTGATTGAAAGTAACTGCCCGGAGTCGAAAGATGGCGGTGTATCTCATCCCTGTACCTCGGAAAGAACGTAAAGCCGTTGGTCTTGCACCTGATCTTTTTCCGGTTGTGTCGGTTTACTATCCCATCGGAACTATGAGATTAATGGAATAGAGAGTTCAAATGTGCTTGCGCAAACACTTGGGTACTATAATCCTGTGCTTTCTGTAATTGGTAGTATTCGTTAAAGCTGGCTGCCGTGACCAAAACTCGGTCTGAATGACATTATTTTTATCACTTTTAAAATTTTCGAACGATTTTTTGACGAATCTAGACTAGACAAATCGTCCCTACAACGGAGGAGGTCTTGAAGGTCAACGGAAGGAACTTGTCTAGCTGTGGAAATTTATGAGCTGATGAAGTAGAAATAAAGGAAGTCACACATTTCACCTGATGATTAGTGAATGCTATGACCCATAGATATCTGTAACTGCATCAACAAAGAATCAAAATGGTGATGTGTTGTAAGTCACGTGCACCAAGATGGAACACCTTGTTATTACTAAAAAGGATCCTAGGCTGAAGACCAGTATAATTATGTTGCCACTTAACCCTGATATTCTGTGCGATCGTGGTTCGTTCCTGGTTGAGTCTACCCATTCATGATGCACCCATAATACGCTGTAGCGTAGTGCTACCTCATTTAAAATAAAAAAATAGGTAGCAAAACGGGTTTTATTTCTCTACATCTAGTCTCACTTTTGACTAGATGGTAGAACTTCTCTTCTGACGTGGAGTCCATCTGGTTAAGTAAACCGGTCTTACCTATTTGAACCACCAATCATAAAATTATCCACTAGTTCGGTTGAGTAGAAACAACATTTACTATGAAATTTCCTATCCTAGAAGCAAACAAGGTTTTTCAAATAAAGTTCTGTAGCTGTGTTAATAACGCGATAACCCGATTAAAGCCGGTATTTCATAAATAATTTTCGCGCAAGTAATTTACTTAACTTCTTAGCTTACCCAGTAGATTTATTTAACTGACAAGGATTTTTTGTCCTTATTTTTATAACTAATATGGTATATGAATTTCCAGTATACCATACGACAAAATAAATAGCTACAGGCTTATTTTAAGTACTAATTTTCCACGTGTACATACCGCAGTTGTATTAATACTATAGTTGTAGCATGAATTGGTCGGCTCGACCGGGGAAGGACCACGCTCTCACAGAATACCAGCATAAAATAGTAGCTTAATGCTGCTGTGTTTCGTATGGTGAGTGTAGAGAACCATAGACCCTTTTTACTGGAAACGAGGCAATCCATCTTAATCCTCACGAGTGATAACGCATCTGCATTTTGATTCGTAATCGAGGATAGCAGTACATGTATATGGGCTACTGCAACCACTTGCTATCGGGTGGACTGTGTGCTCGTTTGTCAGTCTATCCTATAAAAAAAATTTTTACCAACAATCTCTCCCAATTGTAACTAGGAATTTTTCAATTTTGCTTGCTTTTGAAATCTCCCTTTTTTTGGTAAAGACTTTAAGATACTTTAATCTCATTCTGCGTAGTTCGGGCCAAAACCTGGGTTAACTATGACATCAGGATCTAAAACACCTCAATACCCTTGTGCCTACAGTTGTTTTAAAGCGCAAGAAACGTTGAGAGTTAAACTAAATTAAACGCAATTCGTTTATGAAATTATTTTTTAACGAGTCCAAGCAAGCTTAAATTGCTCATAGACTAATACTGGAATCGATTACAAACTTTTTAAGTACTCTTAAGCTACTGAAAGTGCAACTTCTCAAAGTTTTCTTAAGTCATCAATCAGAAAAGATCTTTTGATGCCATAATTTATGTTAAAGTTTTGTATCCTTATTAAATTTGAGTAATTTATTTCAATGAGAAATTTTTACGGAACTTTAATATGCATACATATAAATTAGGGGCATTTATAAACTGTATTCATAATATTAATGAAAATATGGTGACCCTTCATAATTAATTAGCAAAAATTGTGGGCGTCGTCACATTCTCCATCATTACGTGCACATCACTAGCAGTAATAAATATATTTTAACACATCACAAAGGCTGACTTTTGATTAATGATGATTTAATAAAGTAGTCTGGTTTTCAAATTATTGTGTATTGTAAAGTATTGTAAATGGCTATTTAATGAACTTGTAACAGGTAATATTTTTATTTCTCTTTCACAATAACAAAAGCCCCTTCTGGCAAGTGGCGGCTGGCGAAGTTAGGACCGAATATCTGTGTGAAAGCGTATCTGTGACACTGCTTATACGAGGAGCATACATCATGAGATTTCAGTCTTGAAATAACCTAATCTGAAATGACCTAAGTTCTTGCACCCGTAAATGCAAAATCCACTTACATCACCACGATATAGGAGAAAATTCTCCTGCGTTATCATCGTGGAGGATTTTTCTACACATCAATTGCACCACAACAAATATCAGGGTCCAATGAAACTTTGTTTATAAAAGATACCCTTTCTTTATTTTTTCTTTTTAAAATATGAACGAGGTTCTGGTGACGGGCTGACAAAACAAAACACGCTGAAACATCGTGTTTTTAAGGTTTAAGAATATCCGCTTCCCTAATTCATTCACTGGGTGTCGTTAGAAGCGACTAAGCAAAACTGAAAGTGGAAATGAACAGCAGAATCCTCCTGATAATAACTTTATATAAAAAACCGCGATAGCCAACCTGCTTGCAATGCGTGACAACCGTGATAAATAAATACTCCATGAGATTATTTGCCATAATTAGCTTAAATATACTATTACGAGCTTAGGGTTCGTGACAATAAAAACTGCCGATTGAATTACCATAATTGACACTTGAATTACTGAACACCAATTAAAACTTAAAACACACTAATAATTAATCACACTTAACAATTTAGTTTAACGGCTTTATATAGGCCTTTTCCACCGAAACATCTAGAATGTTCCCCCAAATACCGGTCCCGACAGACAACGTGTAGAAAATTCGCGTGTAGAGCTTTCTAGGGAGCTTAGTTCTTCTATTTGATAATAGATGGCGCTAGTGCCATGTACCTGGCATCAACTGTGGCGCGCAACAATACCTTGGAGCCTACCTAGGAGAACTATGTTCAGTAGTGGACTGTTGATAAGTACTAATGATGATGATATGTAAAATAGTTTTCACCATAACATTATAACTAAATAATAACAAAATTTCAAATATTATTCCCAAATTATTTTTAAATTATTAAATATTGTTACTAATGAAAAATCGTAATTCAACCCCTCATCGTTCTTTCTGAAAGGCTAAAAATTCATTTTAAATAATGAATGGCTTGACTGGACGGGTACTGAAGGCATCGAGAATGCAAAATTCAATTTTGACAATTAAACATCGAGCAAGTGATGGTTCTGATATAAAACCACAATTTAAAAAATAATTAAAAGATATGGATAAAATGATTAGGGGGGAAATAAATCAAATCAAAATTTTGATTTGATTAAATGTATTATTTCCACAGTACACAAAGTTAAGAAAAAAATGGTATGATAATTAATATGTAAGATAAACAGGGCAATGTCAGCAGGCGCTACTTCAATGAGTGGTGGCCAGCTTCACATGTTGTTAAAATATTTTTATACATACAGAAATACAGATTTTTGGCATACAGATTTTCTCATGATATTTTCCTGCACCGTTGGGAAATGTTTAAGTAAGAAATGAATATTCTTTGCGTTAAACCCACAAAATACATACTTTGTGAATACGCAAAAGGACAATACACCTATGCTGGAGAAAAAAGAGATTCCTATCTTTATATCTGGAAGTTAAAAGTTGTCTGTAGGTGATTGTGAATTTCTGCTAAGTTGTCTATTGATTTTGGTCATTCTTGTTCTTTATTTTTTATCACTCCAGAAATAGGCATCTGCCGCTGTAGCCAGGAATTAACATATATTGTGACGCACTGTCAATCACAGTGCCAGAGGTTTCACACTTATTTAAGAATCTGATTCCCGTCGTCGGTCTGGTTATTCCATGTGTATGAATTTATTTCTCGTTTTTGTGTGTAATATTACGTGATATTTTTATTCTTTAATACCTTTTTCAAGTAGGCAATTATTTAAAGGTAGAGTAATTTCACTAATAAAAGTGGCAAATTTCGGAATAAACTTTTTAATGTAACTATCTAGATGCCATGACAGTTATAAGATTAATGTAATAACGTCCATACAAAAAGATAATTTTTTTTAACTTTTATTAAAAAGTAAAAGCCGATTTCAACTAACTAAAATATTATTATTATTTAAATAAATTAGTTCCTGAACTCAGAGTTTTAATTTATCTTCACGACTTTGTCTTAGCATCAAATTTAAAATATATTATGTGGAAATAATTTTCCACATAATAAAAATAAAAGGAATTAGTTTAGTACTTTAAAGTAGACTTACTTTAGATTAAAAGTTTTATTTCCAGTAAGAGCATCTTTGCTTAAATGTAACTTTATGAAGACATGAAACCATTCTCAGACCATTTCCTCAAAGTTGTAAGGATCGTTATTAATTATAAGTTATTACAAAAGTACAGGCTACAAAAGTAATTGGGCATTTTGTTGGAATGGAAAATTTGTAACAAATTTATTTTTGACACAACAATATAATACAATCACACCTGTAGTAGTCGTGATGTAGCCTATGTATAAAGTCCACTGGCTGAGCTTAACAAAATGCTATTCGCTCTTGCCCGGACGTGGAAAGACACATATTTGAAAATTATTCCACAATTTTCATGTACGCATTATGAACGACGAAGCAAACCATTTTGATTTAGGCTGGGTGATGACAACATAGGGGTGGGTTCTGGTTGTCCCTTGGTGGAACTGAGAGGGATGTATTTAAGTAATAAATCAAATTATTGCGTAAAATCTCCAAAATGTATTCTGTAGAACACAGTACCCAACACTGATGTTATTGATACGTTTTTCCATTGAGTCTGAAACTGCTACCTAGATTATAACGTTTGGCTAAAGTTTTATAGCTAGTCACGTAATCACAACACTGATAATAGATAACAGTTATACCTAGTGTTACTAATTTTTTTAACAAAATATAAAAAGGGATATTTTTTGCTGATTTGAAATTTAACACGCTATAGCTTCTTATTAAAACTATATAGTAGTTTTGCCTATTTCAGTAGAATTATATATGTATCAGTACGAAAGTTTAGCGGTGATCGTTATTGCGCATAATTCGAAAACGTGGGGTAGTAAGATGGTCACGAGGCGGTTATGCACATCATTCGTATGCGCTGATTGGCTGTGCTTATCGTTCGCATGCGCTGATTGGCTACTGCTACTTGAGTACGGCTACGGCTCCTGGATTACAGTAGCGCTATTCTCTAAAATACAAATTCGATTTTGCGACACACTCAGACGATAAAGCTCACTTCAAAAGCGAACTCGCTTGACCTTGATTCGGTATTCTCTAAGCATGTGGTACGCACATGCGAAGTGCGAAATGTAGTGAGGTTCGAATCGAAGATCGCTTAGCTAGGGATTGACTCATTTAGAATATCTCAGTCGATATTAGTTTTCTATCCCTTTTTCTAGTAATAAGCGACCATTTTCTTGTGTAATTTTATATTTACTTAATGACTATTCAATAGAACTACATTCTTTATATGTAATTATATTATAATGCCCAAAATAACGGCACTTTTAATAATTTGGCTCTATATATATCAGTGTCTTTGCCGCAGTTATTTGAGAACTTTATGACATAAACAAAGTTTGTTTACAACTATACACTTAGTAATCTGTGTTAGGGGTTTTGGAGCGAACTTAGCCGTAGACGGATAGTCGCTCCTGTTTTGTCGCTTGAATAATGGTTTGAAGTAGATTTTGATTCGTAAAAGTGATGCAATTTCGTGAATTTAGTGTCCGCGCGTGTGAACTATTAGAGAAAACGACGAAGCACATGCTTTCATGTCGATATAAACCTCAAGTTATTTTGATTGCTTAGGCGCCTTATGAACTTGAGTGGCTGTCGTCATCAACTGTCCGCTGGGTTGAGCTGTCGTCGAAATATCCCAAGTGCTTCACAGTGTGACGCATCAGCATATTGTGAAGAAATTAAAAAAGCGCGGGAACCTTGAAACTAGACTGATAAATCTATATGGATAGAAACTTATAAAGGTTATAATATAAAGAAGAGGCTTTAGCCTTAGTGGTTTTTGAAAGTATGAAGAATTAAAGAAAATAAGACTTGGCTTTGGCCTTTATGGATTTTGAAGAGATGGAAAGAAGACAAATAAGAATTGGTTCCGGCCTTTACACTTCAAAATTCTGTATATTCAAATATTCAATAGAATAAAAAAAGACAAGGCTGTATGGCTTAGTTCCTTTGCCACTCAGTACAAATTAGTAGTCTGTGCAACTATACAAAAAGTACTCTGTTTTTAAAACCGACTGAAGTGGGAAGTAAAAAAAATTGCGACGATTTTTGTAAATTAAAGTGTTCATTTAATTAAAAAAAAAAAACATCAAGTAAGTTAATCAACTGTTCAATAGAACTTTGCTTAACTGTAATAATTTCTTTTTTATTGTAGCCCGATAGAAAGAGCATCACATCCATCTCGGGATCAAATTTCTACTCTTTATTAGTCTTCAGGACCTTTTACAAAGATATCCAAATTTGTCAAAAGGATTTTCAAGAATGCCTAGTGCAAGAGATGCCACTCGGAACTCGTAAATGTGAGAAAAAATCACTCTACAATTAAATTGCTTGGAAGGCTGTATTAAAACTTCGAAGAAATGGATGAAGGTTTGTTTATAATTCGTCTATTAAAATTATACATTGTAGTATGCTTAAAAGTAAAGTAAAGTTACATCATATATACGTCTCACTGCTGGGTACAGACCTCCATTCATTTGTGAAAGGGTTTTAGGGCAAGAAGGTCTCCGCCGCGCAGCCCCAATGCGTGTTGGCGAACTTCACATTTCTTCGAAATATTTTTTTTTCTTATTGCTCAGACATGCAGGTTTCCTCACGATGTTTTTATATGTTGTAGTATTCTTAAAAAAGCTTAAATTGCTTTTAGTATTGGGCCGATAAAAAAGTGCAGTAAAGAAAAAGGGTGCTTTATAGTTTCATGCAAAAAATAAGATTGGTGGTGGAGCAGAGGTTGTGGAATTAACAGATACATAGGGAAGAATTTTGACCATAAAGGGTGGTGAAAGTTTTGCCGTAGGTGATAGGCGCTTAGAAATTAACCCTTTTGAAGTAAGTTTTAACATATTTATGCAAGTCTATTTATAGGTTCTAAGTACGATTTCTTCAATTATAAAATTTTATTCTTTTCAAGGATACACATCGTAATAGACTAGATCCTCGTACTGATAGCAGTCCATAACTGCTGGCCAAACAATTATTTATTGGTATTTGGATGCAGCCCAACCAAACACAACGGTAAGTGGATAATTATTTCGTCGTTTATTATTTACTACCTATATATTAAATAGTGTCCATTAGTGTGCAGTTTCGATATATTAATAAATATTTACATTATAATTAATTTTCATCGGTAAAGTTAAATTTATAGTGAAATAACGACAATACATACTTATCATATTTATACTTATGTGTGATTATATTTCAATGTGTTTCAGGAACAAGATTCTTCAACAAATATTCTATTAACGGAAGCAGATGTTATTCATATTCCTACACTAATGGTATAAAATATTTTTAAAGTTATTTAATGCAATTACAAAATCTATTTAAAAGTACAAGTTTTATTTCAAAAAGTTATTTTGTGCTTATGTGAAATAGATTTAGGACATAATGGTTTCTTAAATTTACGCGAACACTACACATTGAATAAAACTAAATTTACGGATTCTATCGCGTTTATTTAACTGATTTTACTTATTTTTAATTACCCGATGTTTCGGGTGCTTTACAGCAACCATGGTCACGGGGGGAGACTGAGATGTTTGACGTCCCAATGTCATTGTTAGCCCGTCTACCTTCAGTTTTTGAATATTAATTTTTCGCCCCGATTTACGCAAAACGAACTTACAGTATCTTGAAGTCTTGCAGTGGTATGCTTGGGTTTGGGTTTAATTTTGTTAATTATAGTATCCCAAGCAGATGGCAGTACCCAACCATCTTCTCTATTGATATCAGGATGTTTTTTAATTTCATTAGCCTCACGAATCATCTTTGGTAGGAATCGATGTTTTGTGCGAGGATTTGTGGTTTATCAAATCTGATGTAATGGTGGGGACGATCCTGAACATGTTCACAGACTGCAGACTTCCCGGAGCGTCGGTGCTTCACGTCTTCTATATGTTCTTTCACGCGGGTTTTTATGGATCTTTTTGTTTAACCTATGTCAGAGACCACATTCACAATCTAACTTGTACACTCCTGCATCTTGTAGAGGGATATTACACTTGACGGATGGTAAAAATTGACTAATCTTCTTCGGCGGCTTGTAGTATGTTTAAATGGTAGCTCGCTTCAAGATGTAGCCAACCTTGTCTGTGACTCCTCTGGCATATGGTAGTACAGCAGGCACATGCTCGACCGTGGCCGGCTTCACTCGGTCACTGTGACGTAAGCGCGGGATCCGAAGCTTGTTGTCTTGCAACACTTGCTTGACATGCTGCAGTTCGGCGGCCAGATGTTTTCTGTCACAGATCCCTCGTGCTCTCTGTAACAAAGATTTACCCACGGTACCTAACTGTGAAGGATGATGGTGAGATTCACCATTTAAATATCGGTTGGTATGGGTCTTTTTTTCCATACACAGTGTGACCAATAGTGTTATCAGGATTTCGAATGACTAAAACATCTAGGAAAGCTAAAGAATTATTTGCCTCTAACTCCATTGTGAATTTTATTTTAGAGTTTATAGAGTTAAGGTGGTTTAAAAATGCAGTTACTTTGTTAGATGGTAAAATTGTGAAGGTGTCCTCTACGTACCGCTTGTAGAATTTTGGATTTACAGGAGCAGTAAGAAGGGCTTTATCCTCGAAGTCCTCCATGAATATGTCGGCGACTATGGGAGATACGGGTAAGCCCATCGCCACACCATCTACTTGCTTGTAGAACTCTTCCTTCCACAATAGATAGCCAGATGTGAGACAATGTTTGAGTAATACTGCATATTCAGCAGGCATGTTGTTATCTTCTAGCTTCCTAGTTACAATTGAGATGCGTTCAATAGGTAGGCATGTGAATAGTGACTGAACATCAAAAATGACCATAGTTTCATTGTCAGCGAGATGTAGGTCTTTTATCTCACTAACAAAATGGTATTGTTACGAGCTTGAGGTTCGTGACAATAAAAATTGCCGATAAAATTACCTAAATTAACACTTTAATTTACTTTACACAATTAAAGTTAAAACACTAATAATTTAAACACACTAATTCACTTAATTCCACTCCGAAGCTTCGCTTGTTTCGCCCAAATCAACACTGCCTCGCTCGCATCTTGCAGCGCCTATATATTTAAATTAGCAAAGAAATATCCAGAATGTTCAAGTAAACACGGGCAAGGTACCGAGCGTTCGAGTTTCGACTAGGCGCTGTCGGTTGAGTAATTTGTGATGTCATTTTCTCAATGCTCCCCTCGCTCTCGTTCCTGACACTAGATGGCGCTAGTGTATCGTTGACTGGAGCGCGTAACACTGCCCCCTCCTAAGACATGCTCGTCCCGAGCATTATCGGCCCCATAATAACGCGCCAAGCGATTCACATGGACGATCTTAGGAGTCCCTCTTGCGCCTTTCTGTAACGGCTCCGCAATGTCAAGGGCTGTCCTATCCCGTGGTGCACCAACATTGTACAATTTCGGTGCTCCTCTACTACGTGTCCGAGGTCCCCGCTCGGCCGCACAACTTGTACATGTACGACACCAATCCTCGACATCGTCACGATAATGGACCCAGTAAAACTGTTCTCGGACCTTCAGTAGAGTTCGTTTAACTCCCAGATGGACTATTGAACGACCATTATGGCACAACTGTAGAACATTCGGCACTTTAGCTTTAGGGACAACCATTTGCAAACGGCAGCTGTCTCTTCGACCATTGTCCCATTTACGGCACAGGACTCCATCCTGAATCAGCAAGCTGTCCCATTGGGCCCAATAGCTTTTCGTGGTTGAACTCATCGCTGAGACGTCCCTCCACTTAGGCTTGGTAGCACGGGCCTTCATCCATCCCAGAATCGGCTTGATGTCCGGATCTTCCTGCTGTGCATGTCGTAGGTTGTCCTTCCACTCGTTGCTGAGGTGGTCCGTCCTGAGCATCCTCACGGATACCACCTCCTTACTCTCTTGCCTACTACAATGGTTGCAATCTTCAGGACAAGGTCTTCTTGACAATGCATCTGCGTTGCCGTGAGATTTCCCGCTGCAGTGTCTGATAGTAAAGTCGTATTCCTGCTGCTGCTGGGCGGTGCTGTTAGCCGCACTTCCTTTCTGAGACCGTTCACCTTCCCTTCCTAGGGTGTGCTCAGGGCAGCTGGACCGAAGATGGCCCCTTTCCCCACAGCCATAGCACCTAGGGCTGTATCCTTTACTGTGGTCGCGAACCGTAACTGCTGTAACCTCCCTAGCGTGAGGTGAACGATGATCCTGTCGCCGACAGGCGGTGCCGTTAGCTGCACTACCCTCTCGAGATCTATCAACTCTCCTTTCAACGGTTCGCTTAGGGCAGCTGGTTCGAAGATGGCCCTTTTCCCCACAGCCATAGCACCTTGGGCTGTATCCTTTGTTGCGGTCGCGGACTGTAGCGGCTGCAACCTCCCTGACGCGATGGGAACGATGATCCTGCCGCACTGCTTCTACCTCCGGTGCATGGGCCAAGGCGTCCTTAAGCGTCTCGTGGTGCCCGAGCCTCACAGCAGCTCTGACTTCCAGGTCACGGATGCCGTCGATGAATATCTGCACCAGGTTCCCTTCAATGAGCGCAGGTACGGACCGGTATGCTTTTCGCACCAGCTTCTGCACCTCTAGAGCCCACTGCTGCAGGTTTTCGTTGATGCGCTGCACACGATCTTTAAGCTGCGCACGAAAGACGTGTTCCAGGTGAGCGTCGCCATATCTCGCCTCCAATGCCTCAAGGAGTTGCTCATAAGTCACTTTCTTACCGAGAGCTTCCAGAACTGTTAAGGCTTGGTCGCGCAGGCCTAGGGTGAGAGCAGTCATGGCCTGGCTTTTATTCCAGCCGTTCGCCTCCATAACGGCCTCGAACTGGATTTTGTAGGCTGACCAGGAAGAGGTCCCGTCGAATGGTGGCACCTTGAACCCACGTAGCGAAGGTGTAATAGCTACTACGGGAGCTGTAGCTCCATCCCCAAGTTTGAGTTCGTCCAGCGTTTTCTTCACGTCAGCCATTACGTTATCAACCCGATTGTTCACTTGGTCGATTTGGGTTTTAGCTTCCGCGATTTGGGTTTCAGCTTCCGACAGGCGGTTGTCATGTTGAGCAACCCTATCCTTCACCTCCCTAATCTCTTTCCCGAAGTTGGCGTGAAGGTCCTTCATGAGAAGCATCTGCTCTTCCTCCTGTCGGCGGGCCTGTTCCTCCTGTCGGCGAGCCTGTTCCTCCTGTCTGCGAGCGGCTGTTCCTGGCAGCATCACCATCAGAGCACCTAAATCGGGTGCTGCAGATGTAGGAGCTAATGACGGGCCTGCAGCCGGCTGGCAGTTGGCCCTCCGACGTCAGCGCCGTTGCACCACCAAATCTTCTTTGGTCCGTCTCCTGCTGGCGTTGATTTCGGGTACGGACAACCTCCGTTTCCTCCTTAGGTAAAATCGGCATGATTTGATCCCACTTCTGACACCAATTGTTACGAGCTTGAGGTTCGTGACAATAAAAATTGCCGATAAAATTACCTAAATTAACACTTTAATTTACTTTACACAATTAAAGTTAAAACACTAATAATTTAAACACACTAATTCACTTAATTCCACTCCGAAGCTTCGCTTGTTTCGCCCAAATCAACACTGCCTCGCTCGCATCTTGCAGCGCCTATATATTTAAATTAGCAAGGAAATATCCAGAATGTTCAAGTAAACACGGGCAAGGTACCGAGCGTTCGAGTTTCGACTAGGCGCTGTCGGTTGAGTAATTTGTGATGTCATTTTCTCAATGCTCCCCTCGCTCTCGTTCCTGACACTAGATGGCGCTAGTGTATCGTTGACTGGAGCGCGTAACAGTATGAATCCTTTGTGTGTGCTCTGGTATGTCCTCTCAGTGGTGCCAGTATTTTTGCCAAGTGTTGTGCCAGCTTATAAGTTGGTGAATCGATTTGGCTCACTATAGGACGTAGTGGAGCGTTTGGTTTGTGTATCTTCGGCAACCCATACAATCTTGGTGGTTGGGTACAGGATGGTATTAGCGAATTCACGTCGAGATTTAATTTTTAGGAGTATTTCTTTATTAAATCGCTAGTTGCTTTAAGCGTGTTAGTTGTGGGTTCTGTTTTGACCTTTTTATATGTACTTTCATCCGATATAAGCTGTAGTATTTTAAAACTATACTCGACGTGTCAATTATTACCGTAACGTTTGCTTTATCCGCGCGGAGAATCGTTAGCTCTGGTCTGTTCCGTAAGTTAATCAATGCTGTAAATTCTTCTTTAGGAAGGTTTGGTTTCGGCACTGCACTACGACGTAACAAGGACGAAATATCTTGACGTATAGCCTCCAAATCTTCCTTACCGATATTATTCTTAAACAGACAATCCTCAACACTGCAGATAATTTCTTCGTACGGGATTTTTCGCAGTGATAATGCGAAATTCATTCCCTTCTCTAATACTTTTATTGTCAGTTCGTCCAGTGTATGTTTTGACAGATTATAGACCGTGCGTTGTTTGTTGTTTACGTCTGTGGTCAACGGTTGTGTTTTGTTCTGACGTTGGCTTAGATGGTTGGTTGGCATTTGATTTGATCGTTAATTTTTGGTATTTTTCTATTTGTTTATTTTTGCATTCATTGTATTTTGATGTTTCTCGCTTGTTTAAAGTTTCGATGCAATTATTAAAATCAAATGTCGTTAAAACTATCTTTGGTCACTGGACAAATTGTTCACTGGACGATTCTCCGCGCAGATAAGGGAAACGCTACGGTGATAATGGACACGTCAGAGTATAGTTTTAAAATACTACAGCATTTATCGGACGAAAGTACATATAAAAAGGTCAAAACAGACCCCACAACTGACATTGGGACGTCAAACATCTCAGTACCATGGTTGCTGTAAAGCACCCGAAACGTCGGGAATTAAAAATAAGTAAAATCAGTTAAATAAACGCGATAGAATCCGTAAAATTAGTTTTATTCAATGTGTAGTGTTCGCGTAAATTTAAGAAATCATTATGTGATCCAGTACAGACTGGTAATAGCAAATAAAATTTGCGCGCAAGATATATAACATCTTTAAATTTCTTGAAGAGATGCAGAGACCATAATCTCATTCCTACGCGTGTCAAAATATCAACAAAAAAGGACATTCGAGGAAGCGCTAAGATCTTAAATCAGGCATGTAAAAAGTTGTTACGAACGGTGATTCAGCAGAAACGGTTCGATTTACATTTCATAAACAACACCATAGACAATTTGTCCAGTGAACTAAAGACAGTTTTAACGACATTTGATTTTAATAATTGCATCGAAACTTTAAACAAACGAGAAACATCAAAATACAATGAATGCAAAAATAAACAAATAGAAAAATACCAAAAATTAACGATAAAATCAAATGCCAACCATCTAAGTTAACGTCAGAACAAAACACAACCGTTGACCACAGACGTAAACAACAAACAACGCACGGTCTATAATCTGTCAAAACATACACTGGACGAACCGACAATAAAGGTATTAACTGAGGTCATACTCGCCTATAGTATGACCTACAATAAGCCATAGCTGGAGCAGGAAGCCATACACGCTTGAAAATATTATGTAGGACAAAACAAGCTATCACAATTTTTGCAACGATTTCAGGATCATAGTGGAGCAACCTGTGGATCCATAAACACCTAAATCTACCCTTTAGCCTGCCAATCGCTCTCTCCTCAGTATTATGTGTTGTGGCTTGTAATTTATTGAAGTACTCTTCTGGTGATCTTTCTAAAGCGTTACGTATTGATAACATCAGAAAAGTGCGTTGGGCATATCCGGAATCACCTGCAATATAAAATGTTTTATTTGTAGTATTTTTAATGAATTGAATACTCAATACTTAATTGTATTTAAACTAATCGACGTGATCTTTATGTAGGGTGATTGCAGATACATTTTGGAAAGTTCTTAAAGTTATAATATTTTTACGTATATATATGACTGATTCTTTCAGCTTACTTAGCAAATAATATATTGTTTCACCAGCTTTCAAATTTAGGTTGATTCACACAATTATTAAAAATAAAACTGTCGTGTGTAGCGCCTTCGTAAGTTGCGTCAACATGTAATATATTTAAGTCAGCATCAGTGATCTATAAAATAAAAAATATTCTTTGTAATATTCTGTAAATTTCCTCAAGATGTTACAATTCGCCGCCAAGCACGTATTGAATCAGCACATATAATTACAATTAGCAATTTTAATGGCGGCGGCGCGCACCAAAGCCGGCTTGCTTGCGTACTGTGACATGTACAGCTAGCACTTATCCCCTGTGATATAACGGTTTTTTTTTATATATTAATCTAACCTTAAATTTCGGAAAAATTAAATTATAGTATATTAATAAATTCATTTTTGAGATATCCCAGACCTTTTTAAAAGTACGTACAACGTGCACATATTCCAACATAAGATTTTACCGGTTCTCATGCCACTTTTCCGCGCTTGTGCCTTGGATAGCATGCATTGAATGCTTCCTTATTTCCCACAGGAGCAACACATAAAGGAACCGATTACGCCGCAAAGCAGACTGAACGTTAGTATAAAATAACGGGACAAGTTGTAAATACAACATGCAAAAGTGGCTGTTTGAAATATGCTTTTTAAAAAGCCAAAAAGGACAATGACCTTATATATAATATAATACTTATAAAATTAGTTTTTAAAAATAAAAAAGTAAAAACATAGCCTAATTATTGAGTTTATCCAACTTTTCACTAAATTTAAAATATTGTGTTATAATATCAACTCTCATAAAATACATTCGGAGAGGGCTACATGTTTGTATGCCGTTTGATGTAAAAAGCTGGGGCCTCGAGGACTATAAATACACTGAGTCTGACTGTTAGCGCCACTATGAATTATTTGCACTAGTGCACGGCGATAAATGCACTTGTGCTATCGGTCACTACGAAGATTTCTATTGTTCTGTGGCTCAACTGCGTCATTAAGTCCAACTGGTGCGACTGAAGGCACGACGATAACTCTGGCCGGCCGGCGGCGAGTTTTCGGCCTCTTTCACTTTTTGCGTAGCCCCCTCTCATTTGGTACGCCCGTGCGGGAAGGAAACGGAAGTGAAGAGGGAGAATATTGCCAGCTAATACAGTCAATCAAATGGCAATCAAAAATGGCAGTAAATGGCATCAAATATCAGGCATTTATTTTAGTTACCTTCTTAATAGTTTGCTTGTGAATAACTTAGTGGGTTGTACGTTTTTTTTATTTCTAACTATCGGTTTGACCCAGATTTCCACCATATATTTATAGATTTTTGGATTTGGCGGTGTTTAAATCCCGTGGCTCAAAAACCACGTAAAACCCACTGCACCTGATATATCAGCGGTCGTGTTGGATTGCTGCCCCATTAGACTATGAGAGTGAGGGAATATAGAATGCATCTGCGCTTACGCACATACTCAAACTATTTAGTCTTGGCCAGCCCAGATGTCTAGTTTCCGTTGAGATTGGTCGTCACATAGTTAGTTCTGAAGGACATCATATTATTAATTTCTTTTACAGTTATAACATACAACACAATAATATCAATACTATTGTAGGTATTGATGATTTAAATTAATTGAAGGGATAGTTAAAGATAAAATACCTACGTGGTGCATCCACGCTGCCACACGAATGGATCAGCTCAATCGAGGAAGAAGTACGCTCTCATAGAATACTAGCGTAAAATAGATAAGACAGTAATGTTGCTGTATTTCTTGCAGTTAGAGATGAGAATCAGAGACTCTAGATAACCATACCGTAACAAGGCATTCCGTTTAAGTCTTTAGAGGTTAAAAGTCATTGATGTTACTCGAGGATAAGTGTTTATAGGTTACAGTACCTGCCTAGCAACCAGAAGGCCTTCAAGTAAAGAGCTTACTCCTTTCTAAAGGGCCGACAACGTACCTGTAATTCCCTGGTTGTTCATGGGCTTCGGTAATCACTTAACATCAGGTGAACCATATGCTCGTTTGCCCCTTCTTCTATAAAAAATAGGACTCGTTTTCCACTTTTACTTTAATGTAATTACTAGGTATTAGGGATTTCTTAAGAGGCCATCTGAATGGTAAACCTTGCAAGTAGTTTTTGCACTTCTGTATCCCGGTCTAAAGTGTATAAAGAGTTAGTATAATTATTGCATGCTGTGAGGAATTCCATTATAATCGTTAGAGTTGGCACTGCACCTGCAATTTTATAAGTGGATGATGTGATCCGTAGCCATCTACATCTATCCTCAATGTATCCAGAGGACTAAAAGAGAATGCCTCATTTTCAGTAAAAAGAAGTCTCCGTTTCTCTGCACTAAGCATAGAAAACACATTAAGCTGCAATGTTACGTTGGTAATCTTTGAGAGCGTAGTACTCGTAATTCTCTGTTCCTGTAAATCAAGCTGACCCATTCGTGTTTCAACTACAATGTACTTGCGGGATGGCTCTATCAAGTATAAAACGTTGTCCTTGGATTGCAGTAGGCAATAATCATAACATGGGTTGTGAATTAATTTGTCACTTCTATTTAAAAAAATGTAGAGAGAAAGACATAATATTGCGCCCTAGCCTTGTCAAGCATAAATTGTACTAAACCCACAATTATTAAGTTTCTTACAAACATGCGTTTCGTCAAATATTATATTTAATTTTAATTCTGTTGTTTAGTCCTAAGGCGATAATACATTTCCGTTTTGTGCCTGCGCTCAATATTTTCCCATGAGATGTGGATAATTAAACTCGTCTCGGTCTCATTTTAAATTTAGGGAATAATTTATGTTACTACTACATAATTTCTGTTCATTTAATTACGGATGTTGCCACAATCTCTGTTTAAGCGTAGGAAATTTTTAAATAGTTCTAAAAATATTAGAGTAACAAATTAACTTAGAGTACAACTGACAGTAAATTACTATATTAAAGACTTTGCACACCTGGTAACGAATTTAAACAAATTAGTAGAAAAATTTAGGTCCTAGTTACTTGCATATATTGACTACCTGCGTATTTCAATGTTCAGCAGCGAACTTGTAATAGTCTGTATGAATGGTAGTAGTAGTTAAAGAAATAGTAAAATATCTCACAGTGTGTATTTATTCCGTTGTGAGATATCAGTGTCTTGTGTATCCACCAGTGTATCTTGGCGGACTTCACAAGTATTCGAAATATTTTATTACTCAAAGATGCAGGTTTTACGGTAAAGGAAATCCTCACGAAGTTTCCTTTACTGAGGACGTTATCACATCTCCAGACTAACAAAAATAAGAGACGATACCCTGGGTTCATTTCTACATAACATAAACATAAACACTCACGCCTGTCACCCAGAGGGGTAGGCAGAGACTACAGACTTCCATTTAGCACGATCCTGACATACCTTTCTCGCCTCTTCCACATCCATATACCTACGCATACATGCTTGTCGGTTAAGGGTACTTTTAATTTGGCCCATTTTTAGTATATCGCCAATTTGGTCGACAAACTTCCGACTAGGACGTCCCTTTCCGACTCTTCCATTCACTTCTGAAACATATATTTGCTTTGTCAGTCTTTTCGCATTCATTCTTTCTACATGACAAAACCACCGAAGCATTCCTTTCTTAATCCTGGTCAGCGCATCATCTTGCAAACCACACTCTTCTTTTATCACACAGTTTCTCACCCTGTCACTCAGATTCAGCCCTAACATACTCCTTAGCGACCGCATTTCTACTGCATTTATTCTACTCTCGTGCTTCTTCTGCCACACCCAACTTTCATTACCATACTTTAAAGTAGGGACTAATACAGCACTGTGAATTGCCAAACGTGCCTTTTTTGACACATTCTGACTGACATTCTTCATTTCTAGTATCACAAAAACCATATTAAACTTCTTGACACGCACCTACACACACCTTTTATTCTTTTTTTTACAGCCCGTAAAAATTCACTGATGAACGCACACATATGCACTTAAAACCATGTTGTTAGTTAAAAACTATTTTACATTATATGTACGTGAGTGCATATTCTTACAATAATTTGAGTATGGATTTTGCTTGGTTTTAAGTAACGTGAAATGTACTCAGCACTCCGTTTCTCTGTTTTATGGTCTGATATAGCAAATTATTATTTTAAATTGTAATAAAATTTAATTGGTGCCCGCGGGAGTCGAATCCTAGTTGCTTTCATACTGTAAAATTGACGACGAGCGATGAGCTACCACGGCTCTTCAGAAATACGTTAGAGGGTAATATTGGAATTTCACTACCCTCTATCTGTGTGTTCACTTGTCACCGATATTCTCTATAGAGAAACATAAATGAACCAAATGAATTAGTATAGTCCAATTAATTACTAATAATGTGGTGTCTGGGGAATCAAGTCTCTCACACGATCTAAGTAAACGGCCAAAACGGTCACGTAGCTTCATTCGGTAAATTAACTTTCATTCTTATGTTAAGCTGAGTCAATTGTTTTACTTTTAGCTATCTTTTACCTGCGGTTTTGTTTGTGTGAACTGTGCATTACATCAAATACATTTTGTAGTTAAACGTTTTATGGGAGGGCTTTAAAATTCTGATCAAAAAGGTTACGATTTTTGTGTAAAGAAATGTAGTGTGGGTCAACAATACGTACCGGATCATTCAAGGTCGATCATTCAAATCGCGAGCGCATACTATTACATATCATAAAGTATACAATTACAAGATTACAACAATCATTCGTTAAAAAAAGCGTTATTTTACCGTTCAATAAAAAATAATTGGCAGTTTTCGTATCTCATAAACGTGTGCCACGACAAACAAAATAGTTTTCTAAAGTTTTAGTACAAAAGTTTAAATTCTATCGTGTATCTTCTTGACGACGCACACTGTTTTTTCATATAAAACTACAAACGAAATTCAAGAGCCCACCTGATTGCAAATAGGTACTGCAGTCCATAGAAAGTGAACACAAAGTCCATAGAAAGTAAACAAAAGTACACAAAATGCGTAGACAACCCTTGGTGACAAAGATGAAAAGTCCATAGCAGTAATTTTACTGTTTTAAATTTTAAATATCAACAGAGTAAATATTCCATCAAACCTATTATTCTATTCATATTGAGAAATATTGTAAAGTAAATTAACATAGTAAAGACGCCAAACAAATTGCCAACTATAAAGTACAAAGTATGCAAAGTAACAAGACTTCAAGATAATTAGGGAGTATATCATTTATGTTTATCACGTAAATTGTCCCTGACCAATAAACTAGTTTTGCAATATACTGAAATTTCACAATTTATTGGTTTTTAGAGTTCATTTTTTCATATTTTTTTCACATCACTTAGAAAAATATTTAATTAATCATTTTAAAATGATTTATTTTAAAATGATCCCGGAATAGTATTTTAGATATCACTTTGACCTTCTCTTCCATGTGTCCACGAAACTGCAAATCATTCGATATGTTGAAGCCGAGGATTACGAAACTGACTTGTTTCCTTGTCTTAAAACCCTCTCAGAAATGAGGGGAGGCCTATGCCCAGCAGTGGGACGTATAAAAACTGTATAGATTTAGTCGCCCTCAAATCAAGGCATCAAGGACTTGACTTCAGATATAAGGTTGTTGCGATATTCGGTGACATTTTCCCGCAAAATATTGGTTAGGCCGATATATAGGGCATAACCAATGCGTGCTGCCATCCGCACAGCAATAAATATTACCTATTTGAAACAAATCATTTATATGCAGAATAAACAGAGGGCTAATTTAATATCTTGCTTGCTAATATAATATAATACTAGCTTGTAAGTGGAGCATGCACCGCCTAATACGATACGATTAAATTTATTTGGGATACGACCTTGATGCTTTTTGCTTGATCCTTTGTGCCAATCCCGATGAAAGGTCCTTGCAATGCCTAAACAAAAATTTAGAGTCCAGGGGTAGTGGGTAATAAATAATAAATGGCGGCTATATATATATATATATATATATATATATATATATATATATATATATATATATATATATATATATATATATATATTTAAACATTATGTTATTATTAAGTGATTTTTTCCTTCACGTATGAGTAGTAGCACGTAATGGTGTGTTCTGTGATTGCAGCAAACACCTGAATATTTCGGCAAGTAACGTCATTTCACAGACAGAGTTCATTTACATATCAGATACCATTGTCCTCTTGCCAGTAATTCCCACAGAGTACATATTAATCATTAATGAAGTCTATTTTCAGAACTAAAATGCACCGCCAGAAATGAAATCAATGCTACTTTATAAATTTAGAATAAGGTAACATTTTTATGAATATTAAGTTTGAGAAAAAACTTCATTGCATTTATCCTATATCTACCCATCTACTTGGAGCAAAAACAATGTCACAGTAAGTTAGATGCATAGTACCAAACTATTACACAATAACAGCCTAATTTCTTTCCTCAGAAGAGTATAAGAGTAAGTATCTTTCAGGGCGATTGTCTGAGACCAATCTGATTCTGGCTCTCTTTGAACCCTCTCAGTACTTTACTTGAGGACTCCGGGAGGAGATTTCAGCTTCAGTAAGGAGGTACAAAAGTGACCCGCCTTTTCTATATGGATGAACCTCAAGTTATTCGCCTCCAGTCGCTCCCATCTTGTGGAATTGCTAAATGTCACTTGTTATTTTAGCAAGTTTATTAAAATTGAGCTCAGAACGGACAAGTGTGCGGTCCTCCATGTTAAAAGGGTAAGGGTTGCTAACTCTGAGAATATAGAGTTATCCATGCCCGTCAACTTTTTTTTTTAAATTTATTTGGGATAACAAACAATATTAAAATGAGTTTAACAAAGAATAGAAGTTTAAATTAGAATTTGAGTGGTTAATTGTACAATCAACTATGTTATCCACGTCTTACTTATTTTTGCTTAGTACAAAGAAAATAAACTGATACAATATATTTTTGCATTGTAAAAGTAACATATTAATAAAGAAAAAAATCATAACATATATGTTATGTTAATTTTAGGACCCTTTCCAAGGCTGAAACATACCGATACCTGTGTATGTCACATAACATCGATATCGATAAGGCTGGTATAAAACAGTCAGTTTGCGACGTGCTTTATGCACGCTTGGCCAAAGTGCTTAACAGCCTTTTGTCCGGTGTGAATAAGACACAAACATAATATAATGTTTAGGTCATACCTATACTCACGTATACCTTTCCCATACTTAGGTGGACTTAGACTTAATTTAACGCTCTGGATAGAAAAGTACGCCATACCACGTCCTATAGAATTCATCATCCGAGATCGTCCGTAATGAGGCTGTACTTGCCGCGAAAGCATTGTGGGCGTGGCTTTTCAAGCGCGCTCAACATACATAATCGTGCAGTCTCCGTAAATAATTGGCGTGATCGGATGATCCATTCTATAAGATGTCATTTCTTGTGATAAATAGCCCTGATATGGCTTGTTGGCTAAGGATAGGTCCTTAGCTAACGAGCAATGGCAGGACCTGGCGGTAGTATAGCATTTCTGACCGCGAGGCCGTACGGAAGGAGAAAGAGCTCCACGGGAGATTCTAAAAGGCTCTACATGAGCCTTTTGTAGATACAGCCGCCTCCCTCAACCGGCTAACTTTCAGGTATAGCGAGGTTTTTGTCTGTTCAATACAGGATCAGGTTTTACGACCAAAAACTATTGAAGATACATCGTAAAGGATGGCACCGTCGACATCTGTCGAGCTTGTTGCCATCCCGGTGGGTTACTTAGGCATGTCATCTCTGGTTGTTCGGCGCTTTCTAACTCTGAGTACTTGTACAAGTACAAACTAGTAGCCAGGATTTTACATCAGGAGCGCATATTCTTAAACCACCTATATTAGGTATATTACGGCCTAACTAGGTCTCAATGCTGTGCAAAAGCGTCCTCTCTTTACCAAAGGGATCGTGGAGCAGTTGTTAGCGTGTTTTTGGTATTTTTCAGACATCGGTTTCTTTATCTATTATATTTTCATTCAACACCTAGCACATGGCAAAACCAGCCGTAAAAATTGAGATCACGTATTTTATGAAATTTGGGTTTCAACCTGTCTACTTATTAATGTGAAATTCACGGTTAGCGCTTAGCCGTTGAACATCGAAGTCTTCTATAAATTATTATATTAAAATCTCATTTTTTACAAGTAGGTTTTATATAAACACATTGATTATAGTAGTTAAAAAAAACTTTTAATAATTTGAACAATATACCTAAGTTATTATAACAATGAAGAATAGACGTCAAACTCGCACCCTCGAGAAAAGTGCCAGAAATTAAACAAACATATTTGCTATGAAATAAAATCTTTTGAAACCAGACGTGTAGTAATGAATAACTTAGTAGCCATCTGCGGGAAGCTGTCCCTTGAGATGTCTTGTAGCCAGGTGTGGTTTTAGGAAAGAGAAAATCTGCTGAATAAAAACTAATCCAAATGCATAAAATATTGTTTGGCTTTATCATAATTCATCATCATCATTAATTATAATTACAGGCCTTCACGAGTCCACTGCTGAACGTGGGACTCCCATAAGGAATGCCACAATGCCACCTGCATCCATCGACTTCCTGCATATCCTAACAGGTCGTCACTCCATCTAGTAAGGGGTTGCCCTATACTTTGTCTACGAGGCTTCCACTCGAGAATCTTTTTTTTCCAATCTGTTTTCGGTTCTTCGAGCTAAGTGGCCGGCCCATTGCCATTTCAGCTCACTAATCCGTTGGGTAATGTCGGTCACTTTGGTCCTACTGCGGATATCCTCATTTCTAAGCTTATCACGCAGAGAAACTCCATAGACCTTTTTAGCCAGCTAGCTCAGAAGAGCATAGAACTCTTCATAGCTAGTTGGGCAAACCTTGAGCGTAATACAACCAGCATTTAAGGGCTACGTCTCAGATCCATAAGTCATTACTGGTACCACGCACTGGCTGTACACATTCGTTTTCAAGTTTCAAGGTATATTTGGTGAGGAAAAGTGTCGTTACTTTCGGAACGCTGCCAAGCCGAGTTGAATCCTTTGGTTGACCTTTCAGTTGAAGTTGGACTTGTCTAGTCGGACTATTTGTTCCAGGTATTACATACTTGTCAACAACTTCGACCTTAGTGCTCCCAAAAACTACCAGCATAGGTAGCGTAACCGTCGTTGTTTAGTCCATGTTCATCTTATGATCTATCCGTTAAGAGACACTATTGAGGTCTTAAAGCATAGTGCTTAGATTTTCCGCAATTCTGCCATAAGGACTATATCGTCGACAAATCCAAGACGAGTGATGTACTCGCTATTGACGTTAATACTGTATCCTTGCCATTACGATATCTTAAAACGTCTTCCAATGCATCAGTGAAGAGTTTCGGGGATATATTATGGTATTAGTACGAATAGGTGCTCGACCGGGAAAGACCACGCTCTCACAGAATATCAACGTAAAATAGAAGCTTAATAAGAATGATAGGTGTGGTGTCTGCGGAAGATTTGCTCCACAATAGACTGGATAAAGTTCTCTAATTGTATGAATATGTTCCACCGGCAATGCCTTAATTTTAAAAACGATGCCCGTATATTAAACAAAGAGAGAGAGAGAGAGAGAGAGAGTCTTCATGTACCTTTTAAAATTGTAATATTAGACGTTATTGTATAAAATCATAATCAGGTTTTGTTCACTTATTATATTGAATTAATTAGCTATATCGTTGAAAAAGTAGATAATCCTAGCAAAAATGATGATGATGATGAATGAAAGTTTAATGAATTAAAAATTGGTGTACTAAATTCTGAATATCTTGGCACTAAACACGATGAATTTTTATTGCCTTGGCGCGTCATTTAGTGGACATAATGGTCATCAATGAAACATCGTTTCGGGAGAGTGAGGAACGCCGTGCACCTTCAGTCCCAGGTTATCGACTGCGGCACATATCCTGACTTTCCGAAGTCCGTGCACGCGGTGGTAAGGTAGGTTTTTACTTGAGGCAGAGTTTAACTACGCAAATTATTCAGCATCCTGTTTATCCTACGGTGAAGCAAATGTGGATAAGTATTAAAATGAATGGTAAATCCCTTATCACAGGCACTGCTTAGCACCCCCAGTGGCATAGTATACAATTATTCCTGATGCGTTGGGTGAGTCGTTAGGTTCCTTCGCAGGTTACGATTATACTATTTTGGTAAATGATTTTAATATTGATTTTAATACAACAAAAATGAATCAACCAAAAGTCGTATGGAAGTATATTAAGCAATCGTTAACAAATTAAAACGCAGATGCGTTTTCATCCGTGAAGACTAATATGGAATGCCTTGTTTCAAGTAAAAAGGGTCTCCGGTTCTCTACACTCACCAAACGAAACGCAGCAGCGTTAAGCTGCTATTTGACGCTGGTATTCTGTGAGAGCATGGTCTTTCCCAGGTCGAGCCGACCCATTTGTGATACAACTATGATTTAGCAAAAGCGTGGCTCTACCACGTTAGCACATCTACATCTATCCTCAACTGTGAATAAAAATAGAAATGTTGTGTTGTATCGCGAGTTCTAGGATGAAATGCCTCGTTTGTAGTGAAGGGGGTTATCGGCTCCTCATACTCACCATACGAAACACAGCAGCCATTAAGCTGCTATTTTATGCTAGTATTCTGTGAGAGCGCGCGTTCTTTCCCAGTCGAGATGACCCACGTATATATTTGGGCAATTTCCCTTTTTCAAATAGCTGATGAATAATGAAGTGTCGTTGAACTAGTGTGGTCGTAAACCCATCTGCTGATCATGTGGTCTCGGATTACAATTCAGGTCGGAACAAAATTACGCAATGGATTTTTTGTGTCAATAAATACTAGATAGCAGCCTGAAATGAAGAAGTTGGTAGGTGCCGTATCTGATCTCTCTTTGTTCGTTGGACTTTAAGAGTCAAGGAACAAAAACTGCACCTGCACCACGTCTCGTCAAACTTTAAGAGTTAGGGAACAAAAACTGCACCTGTCTTTGCTAGCATAATCGTGCACTTTCCTGATATTGTTTAAAATAAACCCAATTTTATCCTGTGCAAATGGCTCATTTCCATCAAAACCCACCGCCGTCACAGAAATTCGGTCTGGACGAGATTATATCTACAATAATTTAACCCCAATTAATCTTTTTCCGACTGACGAATTATTTCCGTCTTTTATGTTGGGACTACTCCGTAGGCATGAAGCAAAAGTGTGGTGGTCTATTTTTTCAGAAAAGCTTCAACGCTCTCTTGAAGAACTGAAGACTGATTTCCCTTCTGAGGTACGTCTACGTGTACATATAAATGGACTTACATCAGAATTAGCCGTTTTTTTCTAACAGAATACGTGTGCAAACAATGTCTACAGTTTTGTATTAATAAAAAATTGGTAAATAAAAAACAACTCGTATAAAGATTTCTAAAGTAATTTTAAAGAAAAAAGAGAGAAAAATAAAAAAATAAATAGGCTACCCACATTATATGCAATTACTTATACTCTGTTAAATTAATTATTTTTTATATAGGAGAGGGTGACAAACGAGCACACAGTCCACCTGATGGTAAGTGGTTGCTGTGCCCCATAGATATCTACATTATACACATCCTCGACTACAAATCAAAATGCAGATGTGTTGTCACCCCTGAGGACTAAGATCGAATGCCTCATTTCCAGTATAAAGGGTCTCCGGTTCTCTACACTCACTATACGAATCATAGAAGCATTAAGCTGCTATTTTACGCTGGCAGAATGCCAGCTGGCAGAGTAGTGGCATTCTGTAAGAACATGGTCCTACACCGGTTGAGCCGACCCATTTGTACCGTAACCACAATAAAACTGCAATTTGGCTATTACTTTTATCAAAAGTGTAGTTACATAAAACTTGTGAAAGAAAGAAATATTTCTCATAGTTTTCTTATGAAAGTAGTAATAGGATGGAATCAAACTCATTTACGAAACCCTTAAGGGTCGCACTTGAGTAGGAAAAGTTCTTACGGGTCGCATTTGAGTAATAAAAAGTGAGATAAATATAGAAGGTTTGGGGGCATGTATCTAAATCATGAAACTTTAACTTTACACAAAGCCGATAGGCTTCTATTGTTTTTAAGTACAAAATAAAAGTTGCAGTTTAAATACGGGCCTCCTTTTTTTAAGAGCCGGTATGGCGTTTTTTTATAGAGTAAGCGTGACAAACCAGTCCACTTGATGGTAAATGAATACCCTAAGCCATAGACATCTACATTTATCATCGATTAAAATTGAAATTGCCAATGCGTTTTCATCATCTGCGTTTGCCTTTTCATTTTACGTGATAGAGCCATGCTGCAGATAAATTAGAAATATAGTTGTATCACGAATGGGCTAGCTCAAGCTCTTACAGAATACAAGCGTAAATAGCAGCTCAACGCTGCTGTGTTTTGTTTGATGAGTGTAGAGAACCGGATACCTATTTTACTGGAAACGAGGCGTTTCATCTTACTCCTCACAGTGAAAACGCATCTGCATTTTAATACGTAATCAATAATAGATTTAGATGTCTATGATACACAACAACCACATACCATCAGGTGGACAAAAATCCTCGAGGACTATAATTGAATCGCAGAAGTAGAAGATCATATAAATTCCCTGTTGGACATTTTGCTGACCTCTCTTCCGGATGGATATCAGGTCGCCAAAGATGCCCCTCATGGCTCCTCAAACCATTAACCATGTCTGATCCGGAGTACGGCACCACTCACGGTCCAATCGCTGTTGCGTACTGCAGGTTGCCGCCGTGCTTGGCATTATAGATCAGCCGATTGCGACGGAATGCGATCTTTTTTGTATCCTATCCTTGGGTTGATCACAACGTTGTTATTGATTCTGTCACTGATGTGGTACTACAGGGAATGGAACTTTTTATTCCATAATCTGTGAATCATCATCATCATCACTACAGCCCTTCACAAGTCCACTGCTGAACATAGGCCTCCCCAAAGTAATGCCACAAAGCACGGTCCTAAGCCACCTGCATCCATCGACTTCCTGCATGTCTTACCAGGTCGTCACTCCATCTAGTGGGGGGGGCGCCCTACACTACGCCTACCGGTACGAGGCTGCCACTCGAGAACCTTTCTTCCCCATCGGTTATCGGTTCTTCGAGCTATATGGCCGGCCCATTGCCACTTCTGCTTACTAATCCGTTGGGCTATGTCCGTCACTCTGGTTTTACTACGGATATCCTCATTTCTGAGTCTATCATGCACAGAAACTCCGAGCATAGCCCTCTGCATAGCTCGCTGAGCGACCTTGAGCGTCCTCATACGGCCAGCGGTGAAGAACCACGTCTCAGATCCGTAAGTCATCACTGGCAACACGCACTGGTTATACACTTTAGTTTTCAGAGATTGAGTTATACCTGACGAGAAGATGTGTCGTAATTTCTCGAACGCTGCCCAGCCGAGTTGAATCCGTCGATTGACCTCTCGGTCGAAGTTGGACTTACCTAGTCAGACTATTTGTCCCAGGTAAACGTACTCGTCAACAACTTCGAGCATAGTGCTCCCAACAACTACCGGCATAGGTGTGACATGGACATTAAACATGATCTTTGTTTTGTCCATGTTCATCAGTCTTAAGACCTATCCGTTGGGTGACACCATTGAGGTCATTGAGCATAGTGCTAAGGTCCTCCAGCGATTCTGCCGTAAGGACTATATCGTCGGCAAATCGAAGGTGAGTGATGTACTCGCCATTGATGATAATACCGTATCCTTTCCAGTCCAGTAGCTTGAACACGTCTTCCAACGCAGCGGTTAAGAGTTTCGGGAATATAACATCACCCTGTCTTACACCTCTCGGCAGTTGGATAGGTTTCGTACTCTGCGGCTGCAGTCTCGACATAGATAGCGACTCCATCGCAAACTACCGATCGCTAAATAATAACCACAATAATTGCTTGCCGTAACGATGCTTACAATAAATGCAAGTCTCTACAGCCGAAATTCCGTGCAAGATCGTTAATTATGTTGTTGTTACGCTAACGAAAAACGTATTCATAGTGCGGGTTATCTTAAAAAAATGTTGGCTGTTAAAAAATAATAGGGAAAATTTGCAGACATAATTTTATAAAAATAATTGCTTTTCTTTGAAAATTGTACAGAAATAGAAAAAACCTTTTCTTATAAAAATATTTTGTATGTAACCTTACAAGTAGCTTTTACCGTTTCTAAGAATTGAACTAACTTGTTAAAAATCAAAGGACATAAAAGTTTGCCTCCTTGCAACACTATTACATGTCTGTCTCGGTTTGACAACGCTGACATTACCTACATAGACATATCATTTATTATAAGCTACGCATTTTATAAAACATCATATATTTTAGTATATAAAATATAGTTTATATAGTAAATATAGTATATTTTCAATGGTGGGGGACAGTGACGCAGGCGCAGGCCCGGTTTCGAGCTGCGTTAAGTAAGTACAACCCGAAAAGTATAACTGTAATTATATGTGCACACCTATTTCGAATCTATCGTTGTTTATTGAATGGTTTGTTTAGAGACTGTAATTTTTACAATTTGAATATTTACTTCTATGTACGTTTCAGACGTAAGCGTACATCTCGAGTCACGAGTGGGCAGCTTGAGATATTATTGTCCAAGCTGGAAGCTAGTCCACATTTGTACACAAGAAAATTTAGTGGCCTGCACGGCAAGGAATTTTTTGAAAAGGGCTGGAGGGAAGTTGCCGACGAGCTCAACCAGCTTCCCAACGGATCCGTCAAGACGCCTGAGCAGTGGATAACAGTTAAGTTTCTACTAAAGAATTTTTCTGATTTACTACTAATGGCTTATACATAAATCGGCCAGCACATTATGCAGCGCCAGTGTACCTAATATTTACTTAAAATGCATAATTATTTATTTTGTAGGTATGGAGAGACTTCAAATGCCGGGCCTGCACTAAAGCGGCAAAATTAAAACGAGAAAGAATGCGGACCGGCAACCAAGGCATCACCACTGCTCCACTGACTGAGGTGGAAAAAAAAAATTGTGTCGCTAATAGGTGTTGAATACACATTTGGCAGCGACTGCCCTGACTCTATGCCAGAGGAAGAAGTGAGTTCAGTAGTGTGTAATATATACTATTAATAATCACATATACAATTTCATATACTTAATCAAACTTCATAAACATAGTTTTTGGTTTTAATGCAATTTACAATAATAAATAGTTGTACTAATTTTTATAGACATTACAACATGAGGTGGAGGCTGGGGTAGAAATGGTAGAAGTTGTTTGTTTGTCTCAAGGTAAGTTTTTAAGATATATTAAAAATATTATGTAAATACTGTTGCAATTTAAATGTATTTACCTACAATGTATTAAAACACAAATTTTAATTACAGATAATGAATGCCAGTTGCTTGAGACTGAGAGAAACAAAGCATCGCCAGCACCACAAATTAGTAAGTTTGTTATTTTTATTACACCTACATTCATACCTCTCTATGTGGTAATATTTCACTAATATGTTTAATGTATTTGATTATTTCAGTAGCAAGTGGCAGCAGAGCCACACCTGTTGCTTCACCAGCACCCAATCAGCAACAGGTGCAAGAAGTAACTCTGCAGTCAGCAGCACCACAAATAAGTAAGTTAGATCTTTGTTATTTATATAATTCTTATTTACATACATTATATATTTGTGCTCCGCTGTTTTATCCACTATTTCAAGATAAAATGGTCTATGTGCCAAATTTTATATAGATCTTCCGCTGTTTTAGTGTGATTAATAAACAAACAAAAATCTTTGCAAATATTCACCTTTATACTATTAAATTAAAATTGTGATCATTTTATGTGTATTATTTCATTACTTCAGCAGAGAGAGGCAGCAGTGCAGCAGCTCTCATCACAACACCACCCACTGTACGACAGGAGAGGCCCAGAAGGATAAGGAGTAAGCTTAAATTTCAATTAAGTGCTAATAATATAAACATTAGTTCACAAGATGATCAGCTTGAGCAGAATAAAGCCAAAAAATTATTTTAATTACAATACAATAAATTTTGGGTATTTTTAGATCTGAATCCTCGCCGATCTACTGCCGAGCAAGCGAATATAGCTCGGGAGGATTTCCTGGCAGTTGCAAAATCTAATGCAGATTCAATGAGGGTATGTTATAACATCACATCTACATTCTGAACTAAACAGAAGAAAAAATCAATATATTTTTACGTGGTAGAGCCATGCTGCAGTTATGTTAGTAGTATAGTCGTAGCAAGGGGCCGGCTCGACTGGGGAAGCACCACGCCTATAACCACAATAAGTGGAGTGAACCGGAGACCCTAACCTAAACCCTTGACTGGTAATGAGGCATTCCATTTTAGTCCTCGGGGGTGACAATGCATCTGCATTTAGATTCTTAGTGGGGGTGGGGGGGAGATGTAGACATAGACATGCGTCAAGTCAAAACATCAGATGCTCGTGTGGCTTATTTTGTTAAAAAAAAATGTAAACTATTGTTGATCTGTCAATAGATATTATAAGCTACAGCATACATTATCCTAAAGATTCACTAGCATGCTAGAGAGAATTAGCAAGCATTTCTCGATCTATCTATAGTTTTCATTACAGATGCTGGCAGAGGCTGCCAACATTCAGGCCGAGGCTGCCAGAATGCAGGCGGAGGCAGCAAAAGTTCAGGCCGAGGCATTTCATTTATTAGCTCAGGCTGTTGACAAAATTGGAGATTTGCTTGTTATTAAAAATAATAAATAAATTAATATGTTTAATGTTTTATTTCAATTCACTTAATAGAATAGAATCATTTTTATGCAATATAGATTTTTTTAGTAATTTTTTACGTTTACCACTGGTTCGAAGAATACCTCTGTCCTCGGAAGAACCAGCAAGAAACCCAGCGGGACTTTTTTTTTAATAAATTCAATTTACAATATATTACTTTATACAAATAATATGAAAACATTTACTATACACATCATTACTAAAATTACATTATTACTAATATAACAGAAAACTATAGATAATTAAGTGTAAGCAGTATTTATGAGTCTTCTTTGTATACGCTCTGCAACAGCTCGCCCAGTGCCAGTTACTCGTTCTGTAATTACAACATAAAATTTTAAAATTATTCTAACATTACAAAAGCAACATAGTCTAATTTAATATTACCTAAACAACATTATTACCTGTATCTTCCAAGTAATCATCGTTATAGCTATCAGCAATGATTTCTGTGTATGTGGTGACATATGGTTCCATCAATCTATATTTAACACGCATGTTGTGTAGCACTGCACATGCATTTACTATAAGGCCAGCAGTATATGGCTCATACATTAACTGGCGTTGATGAGACAGACACCTAAAAACAGACTTTAGCACACCAAAGCATCTTTCTATGGTGTTTCTGGCTGAACCATGAGCATCAGTGTATCTACGCTCCGGTGTCCCAAGGTGTTGATTTTTTATTGGGGTCATCAACCATGGCTCCAGAGGATATCCATCATCACCTAAAAGTTTTAACATTGAATATACATTTGGCAGTCTTACAAACATTCGGTTCTAGTAACCTTGGTCTTTAACTTACCAAGTAACCATGTACGGCGATCCCCATTGTCAAAATGTCGCTTCATGGTGGAGCGTACAGCTGAATTTGCCCATATGTGAGCGTCGTGTCTAGCTCCTGGCCATTTAGCATTGATGTTCAAAATTAACAGGTCTGGGTCACACACCTAAAATAATTTAAAATAAACTTAGTTAGGAGTGTACTTTTTTGTGCTAATAAATAATAAATAGATTTATTTATTATTGATGATGTTCTGGAGTGTAACTAGGTGCAATAAAAATATAATCTAAGCCCTTAAGACTAATGAGTATAATTTAAACTTTTTCACTTAAACTGCTCAGTGAAATGTATCCAATAACACTTTTTACTATCAATAATAAGGAGAAGATACTTCATGGTTTTAAGCAATTTATGCAGGCTGGAAATAGCCTTAATACCTGTTGATCCCACATTGTTTTGACTAAGCTTTTGATATTAGATTACTCATCAACATGATAATTGAAGGGCTAAGTGGACATAGGCGGTAAAAATATGGTAAAGAAAAACCTAAGGACAAGCATATAATGCATAGCAACATTCAATTACAAGTGCTATGAAAAGTTTTGTGGTTTTGACCTCTTTTCTCAATACTATAGCTTAAAAGTAACACTGAAAAAAAATGTATCTCCCGAAATTCATCACATCCGGAAATGTCAGAAGAGCACTAACAAACCAAAAAAGGAAAAGAAGCACAACTTATATCCGTATTCTACCTAATGATGGTACCAACATAAAAGTTTGTAAGACTGTATTTTCCAATATGTTTCAAATTGCTTATAGAAAAGTAACAGCCATTTAATCAAAAATTAAATTAAATGACGTGACAGCGCTCAAAGTATAATGGGGTAAAACTCATACTTATTACTTAAAACAAATTTATGTAGAAAATTACATATGTAATCTATAATAATATATTGGAAGTTTTCCATCTGAAAGTTCTCATTATTTTTGTACTCAAAATATCTACAAACAGTATTAAAATCCATTACTTTCTTGTAAAAAGATGTATTCAATGCATATTTAAAAATGTAGGGGAAAAAAGAAAACTACCAAATCAATCTCATCAAGGATTGCGCTTATAGCAATATATTCAATACAAATTTTCAACATATCATTTAAACAGCCTAGAACAGTGTGTGTAACAAATGTGATTCAAATACACACACTGAAGACCATATTGATGACTATAAAAGAGCATTTGAGTTACAAAAACAAGAAAAAGAGATGGGTGTTAGTGAACAAGATATAACATATATTTTGACATGCAACAGACTCAGCCTCTACCTGAAATCCCCATATCAAAGCATTTTATTTGAGGAAAGTATGGTTTTATAATGAAGGTATCCATATCATTAATAGAGTTGGGCATAGGTCTTATTTTGGCACTGGAAAGAAGACTGGTGGAAAGGTCTCAGTCTCAGTGGTTTTACATTATTATTCTAAAAATCTCAATAATTAATAAATAGCCTTGTAAAAATCATAATTTTTTTAATAATAAAACTATTTCATATAAATAATGGTAAGTATTTAATTTTTTTTACCACATAGAACCGTTATAAGTTCTTCTTAACAAAACTTAATATGGTTTATAGTAAACAAAGGTGATATGCTCACATTTTCATTGTTTATTAATAAATTTGCATAGAATAACCTATTTTTAATATAATATATATATAATAATTAATCTTATCTAAGTATTGGTACTAATACTGTATTGTAAAACTAAGATTTAATTACTAATTTACTTTTGGAACTATTTGTTAGTTAACATCTTTGTCCACTTATCCCTTCAATTGCAAGTAGCCATAATTTTACAATAACATGTTGACCATGAATTATGAATTTCGATATTGGATTACTGAAAACATGTTACAGAAGACGCTGACTCCACTGTATAATTGTTATTGCTGGTCAAACCAAGGTGTCATCCTCATACTTTCACTCAACAGACTTATTTTGGCCATCTTATAAAAGCCCTTGCTTTTAGTACAAGTATTGATAAATAATTTATTATAATTCTCATCATAGTAATGTAATCACTTAGTTAAGGATGTCAGTATTGCACTGAAATAGTTTTAATACATTATTGTAATGTAATAATGTAATAGTAATAAATGTCATCGACCCATATTTAGTTATTTTAATATGCTTCAGCACTGCTCCCAAAATCTTAATTAGCAAGTAAATAGGTAAACAATAATTACTGAAGATAAACTTACAACTTGTACATTTAATGAATGGCCCTCATGGTGACCACTCACATATGCCTCTTCATGAATTTTTGGAGCTAGAATTTTTATGTGTGTGCAGTCTATAGCTCCTATCGCATCAGGAAATGGTTGTGGGGCATTCCTAAATTTTTCTTTAGCTGCTCGCCGCTCATCATGGGTCATAGGGAATTTTATAAATTTTCTCAATAATTTTTCATTAATAGCCTCGGTTACAGCATGTATAACTCGGCTAACCGATTTTTGGCTCATGCTGCAACCCCACTGCAGGCCAACAGGTAGCTGATAGCACCCACTTGCATAAAATCGAAGTGCCGTCAGTATCTATTTAGAAGAAAATGAAACTAAGAGTTAATACAAACGAAAAAGAGTAAGTGTTTAGGGGTTTATTATTACATGATGACACTCACTTGGGACTCCACAGAAAGTCCGTAAGGCCGTTGTTTTTGAAGAGATGACCGAAGTTCACCTACGAGCTCGCTAAACATATTTTTTGTAATTCTGTAAAGGTACAAGAATTCACTATCGTCTAAATCTAAGGGATTTTCACTTTCACGCCGGTTTCGTGCGATTTGCCGCCGCATAACCATAACACGCCTGTGTTCTAGTTCTGACAAATCCCATGCTAAATACGATTCCGCCATAATTACTTAATACTTTTATTATAACCTTATATTATAATAGATAAAGATTATTTATAAAACTGTGAAACAACTTATGATCGTAACGTAAAACACTTAGCGGGCTGTCAAAAATGGTTGTTAAAATAATAGCAAACATAACAAATAATTGTAAAGTTTACGATCGGTACCGATCGCTTTGACAGTACAGACTACCAAAAATCGTCATATTCGGATTATTATGACTTAACAACAAATATTGGTTGTAAAGTGATCGTTATCTATGTCGAGACTGCAGCCGCTGGTTCTGTACTCGGATAGCCACCGTAGCCCTACTGTACAAACACTTCAGCACTTTGATATACCGACAGCCAACTAGGCACTGCTGAAGTGAGTGTAGCACCGCCCAAATTTCGACGGAATCAAAGGCTTTCTCATAGTCTCACATACGCCAGGCAAAGTGGCAGATTGTACTGCCACTTTGCCTGGCGTAATCTGTGAATGTTAGAGCAATATTGTAATGCACTTTTGTTGTATGTTGGATAAACAGTAAGCATGTGTGAGTGAGGTCTTTAATAAGTAGCTTAGTGAATGTCACAATGTACTGAAGCGGCGCCTGGAAGGAACAGATCAGTGGGTACCTATATAAATAATGAGAGATGGTGGATGGAGATCGCTTTTTTAAATACGTGGATGCAGCTAACATCCATAAATTTTACAAGGATAAACATATAGAGTACAGACCCGGAAAATTATTTGTCGCAGATACAAATATTTATTTCGTTTATTTGCGGGATTCGAAATCACGACTCTTAGCACTGCTACTCATTGCTAAGCATTGTCACATATTATGTATATATATGTTTTTTTTCGTTCTTGAAGACGACACAGAGCTCTGACCATAAATAAGACTGATATTGCTTCTGTGGTCTACCGCTTTTTAATTTCTCGCGTTAAATGTCGTATACACTTGTGTAACAATGGCTTTATAATTTGACTGGTTATTTTGTAAAAAAGGAGATAAATTATTAAGAGCTTCTTTGTACAACTTCTTTGTGACATCCATGTTTTCCGGATCGATATGACTTACTTAGCTTTCTTATCTTCCTACTTTCCTACCATAGGGACCGGGCATTTTTATGTAATATGATAGTGATACATTGTAAAATGTGATAGCTCAAAATAATGAAAACGACTAAGATGGCAACCATAGTTTTTTTATTATTATCCCTCTGAAAAACGTGGTTATAATGGCAAAATCCCGTTATGAGGCAATCAATATGGGGAGGCCTATGTTCAGCTGTGGACTTCCATAGGGTGTAAAGAGTGGATGAATAGGTGATTAAAACTAATGGACTTTTAAGGAAAGAAGCTGCTCTATTTTAAAAGGCGGTATGCACTTGTGATTCCCTTGGTATTGAATTTGATTGTGAGCGGTGGTAGTCACTTACCATCAAGTGAGTCTCGTCGTGATGCAAAAAACAACGGAAATCATCACAGCCAGAGAGAACATCCAATCACGGTCAGGTGACTGTGTGCTCATTTTACATCCTTGTTCTATTTCAAAATTGCATTAAATACAAAATATAGTTGTCTAGGGATTTTTTGAAATATTTAAGGACTAATCCCGATTCTAAATAATTGCAATCAAAAATATGACTGTCTTTATAAACAACTAACGTTACAGGTTACAAATCTAGTGATTGAAGCACAGTCGTGAAAACAAGAGGGAACAAATGGCAAGCCCTCAATTTTAGAATCAGTGGGGGATCAGACCGTGCCCATGTTCCGATAGCCACTTTTGCCTTGGACTGTACTTACTTGCTTCGTTCAATTTGGAATATTTTCCACGTACGTTTTCGATATAATTTATTGTTTAAGAATATTACAACATTCGATATCCCTTTCATTATCATCATCATTATCATCCAAACATAAGCTTATGAATTCAATATATTGTTTCAGTTCAACATATTTTGTTACCAAATACATAATTGGGCTCAAGTGATCCCATGGCTCAATGCCAGAAGAGACAGCTGTTCCCTCCAATATTATAAAGAAAAACGTAATAGCAAGTTTATTTATGAGAAATACACACAGTATTATTTTCAAAGCTACAGAATTTTTATGAGTAATAATTAATATAATATTAAAAATAATATAAAAGTTAGCTGAGTGATACCCTTTCTACAAATAATTCTCAAGACATTCTCCGAGATGAAGATTTATCTCGAAGCTACATAAAATAAGATTTAAATGGAAATATAGTAAATATATTTTAATTTACAATGCCTGATTACGATTTCTCCTGAAGAAGTGGTGATTCAGCTGAACAGGTAAAGTGAACTTACTTATCTTAACAAAGGCCTATTCACCCGTCTTGAAGACACATACTCTTTAATTGGATGGAAAGCCAGACGCTGGAAAATTATTCCATGAGAAACACAGAAGAAATAATGATTTCTTATATTAACGCGAATACTATGTATACATTAAATTAAACTAATTTTATCGTGTTTAATTAAACTTTTTAATTCCCGACATTTTGGGTACTTTACCGCACCCATGGTTACGGAGGGGACTGAGGTGCTTGACGTCCCAATGTCATAGTTAGCCCAGCAACCTTCAGTTTTTGAATATTAATTTTTGGTACGTTCTCCGCAGAATGAGCTTACAGTATCTGAAAATATTTTAGTACCATGAATGGGTTTTGATTTAATTTAATTAATTATAAGATCCCAAGCAGATGGTCGATCTTCTCTATTGAAATTATGATGTTTTTTTAATTTCAATAGCCTCGCTAATCATCATAGGAATCAGTGTTATTTTACGAGGACTTGTAGTCTATCAAATCTAATGGAATGGCATGGTCAATTTTGAACATGATCACAGACTGCAGACTTCCTGGAACGTCGATACTTCACGTCAGCTATATGTTCTTTTACACGGAATTTTATAGATCTTTTTCTTTGTCCTTTACACGCGAGACCATATTCATAGTCTAGCTCGTACACTCCTATATCTTGTAGAGGGATATTGAACCTGACCGATGGTAAAAACTGACTAATCTTCTTCGCGAGCTTGTGGTAATCTTAAAGGAAAGCTCACTTCAAGATGTAGCTAATCTGTTTGGCTGTAGAGCCAATAGTACAAAAAACTTATAAAAAACTTTTCTTGAAAAGTTAAAAACTTTTAAACAATTTCTGAATTCCAGGCTTTAATTATTCTATAAATTATGTCTTAGCATATTGATTTTACTGTCTTTAAAAGTTTTAATTTTTAAACTTTTTGAGTGGGAGGAATACTCAAGATAGTTCTCGTCCTGTAGGAATATGGATCTTTAATAGGTGGCTCATATAGTTTTCATTGAAGAAAGTCTCTATTACCATTAGACTTGTTATGGGCTGTGGTAATGATATTGTCTGTAGTTATGATGGTGACTTAGAACATTTATTAACTATTGAATGAATTGTTGAGCTGTAGTAATCAAAGTAAAAATTTAATAATCCATTAAGGACATCTCAAGAAAAAATATAAAGCTCTTCTAAAAAGAAAATCATTATCTAATGGGCCAACATTTTTGACTCCTTTGTTGTGAAGGTTTTGCCTGAGATATAAGATACAATAAGCGTATCATAAATGTTAACTTTAAAGCGTTATTAGGCCTTTTATGAAGATGTTTTTTTTTTCATAATATTTTTACGTATAAATAATAATGTATTGTTCTGAAATAAATATCCATTTACAAATTATACCTGCTCTTGTTGAGTCAATCCTTAAGATATAATAGTCATTTGTGTAATACGCAATTTTTTTAGAAAAATTAAGTGCTTTTTTACTGGTAACGACGCCTTTCATCTTAGTCTTCAGTGGTAACACCGCATCCGCATTTGATTTTTAATAATTGTTGTTGTTTGTTACACATTAAAAGGTAAAAAAAGTAAAATTAAAAAAGTATATACTAAAGAAAAATAATAAATACACAATTCTCCCATAGTAGGAGCTTTAATATTTCGATATAATATATCTGAGCGAGTCGAAGTAGGTACTTCATAAGCTATCATGTGGAAATATATTTTAGTTTTGCAGTCGGTTTGTACTTATATTTTAAACATCAATTATATTAATTATGGATTAAATATCGTAATCGATACGCGGCTTTATATTGGTGATGATTATAATATTATGTTTAACATTAATTTTATATACTTTTCTTCTATGCACTATGACTTATTTTCGATTAAGAATTAAAACGCACATGCCCGGTGCTTGACACTTGCCATACTAAAACACCAATGTGCTGTTTTCAGGCTGGTATCCTGTCGTAACCATACAGTTGAGCCGATCCATTCGTGCTGCAGGTATGTTCAGTTATGCCCTTTTTAATCATTCTTTTTTGTATTATATGATATTTTATACTACTGTATATAATTAATTCATTCATTTATCTTTTTTAATACCAGCTTCAAATAGTACCTTAATGCTGCTGTGTTTCGTATGGTGAGTGCAAATAACTAGAGACCCTTTTTACTGGAAATGAGGCATTCCACCTTAGTCCTCACGGGTGACAACGCATCTGCATTTTGATTTGTAATCGAGAATAGATGTTGATGTCTATGGGCCACAGCAACCACTTACCATCAGGTGGATTGTGTGCTCGTTTGTCACCCCATCCAATAAAAAAACCTGTATGTAATGCAGAGTTTCATTCAATTAAAAGTTGGTTGCAGATGTACATGTGCTACAGCACTCAGTGACCATCAAATGGTTCGTTTGTCACATCATTTCACAAAAAAAAATCCTTTTATAGAAATGGTGTTAAAAGACAACAAATATTATGCCAATATACGTAAATATTACTGCTTATTTTAAGTAAACATTGTTTTATTTATTATTTTCTCATATGCTTTGCTGTAACTGTTATGACAGAAGAAGTTCTTTGAATATTAAAGACTATCAAAGTGAAGGGAAAAATCTCGCTGAACCTCGTGAAAAAGACACATAGTATTTCTGTGAATACGAGGAAGCCACATAACAATAAAAAAAATGAAAATACACAGCTAAAAGAAAAACTTTTTATATACATACACACAATACATACATAAATACTCACGCCAGTCACCCAGAGGGGTAGGCAGTGACTACAGACTCCCATTTGGTACGATCCTGACACACCTCTCTTGCCTCCTCCACATTCATATACCTACGCATATATGCTCGTCGGTTTAGGGTACTCCTTATACGGCCATTTTTAATATATAGCCAATTTGATCGATACGCTTTCACCTAGGACGTCCCTTTCCGACTCTTCCATTCACTTTTGCAACATAAATTTGCTTTGTCACTCTTTCCTCATTCATCCTACATGACCAACTTTTCTTCAAGTTTAATTGTTTCTTTTTTTAAAGTAAGACTGTATCTTGCAGCCGTTTTAAAAACGAATTGCTACAATCCCAATTATACTAATAAAGAATTTAACACAAACATAAATATTGCCTACCTCGTTGGGCCGATGGTCGTATGTGCGAATGCTGATTCGAACTCAAATTCTCTTATAAGATTTTCCTGGCAACAAAATTTCAATAGCAGTCTTTTTTTATAAAACTGAAGTAACAAACGAACCAACAGTCCACCTGATGTTAAGTAGCTTTAGCAGTCCATGGACGCCTGTCATCAAATTCAAACAAATGAAACTAAGGACGCATTGTTAATGACAATTTGTGACCATTGAGGACTGGGATGGAATACCTCAAAGCCTGTAATGAATTAACAATTTTTATTTATTTATTGCAAAATGTGAGTTTTACAGTTGTTACGAATAATGTTATACCAAAACAATGAAATGCAAGCGTTGCTATATGACGGCAGCAGACGTAGATAAAAAGATGGTTTCAACACAAAATAATCTCCTAGATAGAAAAAAAAACTTCCTAAAACCTGATCTTGCCACTTTGTAATCTGTTTCTTCTACTTTAGAAATTTTAATTATTATAGATTAAATTCGTCCAATCTTACCTAAAACTGTATGATAAATAAAATTTTATCATCTACTAAATTAATAAATTATCATTTATTAAATTTGGACTAATGTATTTAGTTCTTTTAATGTACTTTTAATTTGTACACTATGAAGACGGCCGGCGAGAGAGCTACTATGTGCTTTACACAAAGCTTTTATTTGAACCATACGAGTATACACTAGCTTCAAAAGAAATTTCTATCGTCACAATTTAAACCTGAATAAAAAATCAACTTAAAAACGCTTCATTTATAAATAGAACGTCTCACTGACAGTTAAATAATAAATAATCATGGCATACATATCTCGCAGCAATCGGAAAAATACACGAAATAACTAAAGTGAAATTGATTAAAATCAGTTCTGCTGACATAATTTCGCGAGAAACAAAATATATTACATAATAACGCCATTGGCTCCTACACCGCTTTATATTAAATAAATAACAGCAGCTGTTGGCCGACCAGCAGACCTGTCTTATTAATCTTACGACCCATACTAAAGATTTATGAAGTCTTGCTATTTTGAGCGACCTTCCAGCCGGTATATTACTTAAATTAAGTAGATTTTCTACTCTCCGTGTCCTTTGTATTAGATGTTATTGTATAAAACTTTGACTAACATTATAGATAATGTATATTTGAAAATAACAATATCTTTTTAATTTAAAATCAAATTATAGATAAATTCTAAGTCGGCATTATATTGGTAATGATTATGATATTGTTTAACTTTCATTTTATATACTTGTCTCCTATGCACTGTGATTTATTTTTGATTAATAATTAAAACGCACATGTCCGGTGCTTGACACTTACCACAAGAAAAACACCAATTTGCTTCTTTTTCAGGCTGGTTACGACAAGATAAATTACAGGTTGAGCCGATCCATTCGTGCTGCATGCATGCTGATTCATGATCTTTTTAATCATACTTTTTTGTATTATATGATGTTTTAAACTATTGTATATAATTCATTCATTCGTTTATCTTTTTGAATACCAGCGTCAAATAGTAGCTTAATGCTGCTTTGGTTCGTACGGCGAGTGTAGAAAACCTGAGAGGGAAAAATAATCAAGTTACAAGTTAAATTCTAGGTCACTGTTTAATTTCTGCAATTTGAAAATTGTGACATTTGTATTTAGATTTACATTCTTAGATCTGCGGTGCAGTGTCGGCATAAGAGAATCTACAAACCCAAGTAATCCTGCACGTAATAAAAACAGCTGGTGTACTATGGTAACTATGACAAATATTATGAGGCCTCGTCCAGGCCCAAGTTCAGAGTTGACTTGGGATGGGCTGCAATTAATGAACGAATGAAAGAAAAGGCCTCTAGATCCAACAGGGAAATATTTGCGTTGTTTCGTCATGTGATAATATAGGTATAATAACTCTTCCTTCTGACAATGGGAAATAAGATGTCAAATAATAATTTATGATTCATTTTATTACGTAGTAAAATAAAATGTTAGTAGGTATTTTACTCTCATGTTGGAAAACTTCAATGAGGTCATGGAGATCGATTTTAAAGAGGAAATTTGACGATGAAAATAACTTGATATGAATCAGGAACGAAAATATTTGCAATATAGGTTTTTTCTTTCTATATTTTGATTACAAAATGCAGATATCAAAGCTTTGAAGATAATTTTCTGTAATGGTGGTTGTACACTTTAGTTTTCAGAGATTGAGGTATACCAGTGCGTGTTGTCAGTGATGACTTACGGATCAGAGACGTGGTCCTTCACTGCTAGCCGTATGAGGACGCTCAATCTCGCTCAGCGAGCTATGGAGAGGGCTATGCTCGGAGTTTCTCTGCGTGATAGACTCAGAAATGAGGATATCCGCAGTACAACCAGAGTGCCCGACATAGCCCAACGGATTAGTAAGCTGAAGTGGCAATGGGCCGGCCATATAGCTCGAAGAACCGATAACCGATGAGGAAGAAAGGTTCTTGAGTGGCAGCCTCGTACCGGTAGGCGTATTGTAGGGCGACCCCCCACTAGATGGAGTGACGACCTGGTAAGAGATGCAGGAAGTCGATAGATGTAGGTGGGTCAGAACCGTGCTTTGTGGCGTTACTTGGGGAGTGTGACATATAGAATAATTTACATCATTATATCTCTTTTTAGGTAACCGTAGTTCTATCACTGCCCTAAGGTTGACTCGCAGGGAATGCTTTTAGAATTAAGTCCGCATTTTGATCCTGTACTAGTGTTAAGTTCAATAAAGTTTAAATAAATTTAAAAAATAAATTAATATTTTCTCCATATAAACGAACAATATTTTAAGTTGTAATTTTAGTTTAATGTATTGTGGTATTGTAATAATTTCCACTAAACAATTTTTAAAGAATAACGGTAACAAACAAACAAACAGTTTACACGATGGTAAGTGGTTACTGTGGCCTATTTATAACATCTATATCATTTATCCTCGGCTAAGAATCAAAATGCAGAATGCTTGTCACTCCTGAGGACTAAGATGGAATTCCTCATTTCTAGTAAAGAAGATTACTCATCATACGAAACACAGCAGCATTAAGCTACTATTTTCGCTGGTAATCTGTGAGAGCGTGGTACTTCCCCGGTCGAGCCGACCCTTTCTTGGTTGGGCCTGGACTTCTTCGTAAGCTTCTTATTTCTTGCATTTTTATTTTTGATGAAATTGGTACTCTTCTCTTGAAGGAATTTCGATTAAGAAGTTTTCTGCTCTTAGAATCTTCTTTCTTGGAACTCTGGTTACTAGAGCTTCTTCTATAATTTGTTTATCAGGTCTCTTCTTCATTTTTTATAACATTTTTTCTTTAAGTATATAATCGAATCCGTTTTTTTTTTAAATTGTAGTCTCTTCTTATATTCGTATTTAAAAAATTATTTTTCACGTCCGGTAGTATGTTCATTTTATTATTATATTATTTTCATATATTTATTTTGATTAATTTATTTTCTTCAATAAATTACTTTATTTCTGCAAGTCCCGGCGGTGCGCTTGCATTGTAGCAGCGCACCGCCTGGCAGGGTCGCCATGTAATGTTGGGAGGTTCGGGAAATAAATGATAAAACGTCCAGTGGTCTTGACCGTAGGTTTACTACTAACTATCTCTTATTCTATCCTACATATATATAAGCACACACTACAACTGCACCAAATAGTTCTGCATAAAAATATACCTACCAACTGTCATTGATAAGTGAGGAACTGTGTGAAAAGAACAAATGAGAATCTCAATCACACATTCTAAAAGCTGAGCATTGGCATATAGTACTCCACTAAAATTCACAGAAAGCTTCACAACTAATATGTTATGCTTATGCAACACTTTACAATATCATGCTACATTAAAGGTATGTTTTGTAAATGTATTTACATTATATTTGAGTATATATTTTTTTATAGAAGAGGGGGCAAACGAGCATGCGACTCACCTGATGTTAAGTGTATATGTCACTATATCCTCAGTCACATAATTACTATTGGATTTTTTGTTTACTGAACATTTAATTTGTATATTTCAAAATTCCAATGGAACGATCAAAGGACTAATTACATCTATCGATCAAACCAGGCTGTTGACAATCATCCGACAAAAAAGAGAAGATCAATAAATACACACTTCAACTAAAATTTATTTGTATGACTACCTTTTCGTCCCTTTGAGTATACATCTTGTGACCTGGTGGGCATTCTGTGTACGAAGCAATTGATTTTTCTCACACAAAAGTTTGTTACGTTCTTTAAGCCTTTTGTCAATACTCTGAAAAATAAGGTCAAATTGATATTGAATGCAAAAAAAATAAATAATTGACATTAACAGAAATATTTGTAGAGAAAATTTGTTAAGTTTACATTTCTCTCACAATACTTTATATGATAATACTTACTTTTTGTTTAAATATATTATCAATCAATCGTAGGAACAGGAAACGATAATTTTATTTGTTTATTGAAAAACAAAAACTTTAAACTGTCAAAATGACGAGCAAACATAAAAGGTAAGGAAGGACCTTGTGACTTACAGTTGACATTAATTTTGAAGAATTTTCTTATAATAGCAATAATTGCGGCCATAAATCATCTCCCATTTTATCTACTGTGGATATTATATCCACCAGTAGGCCCACCCTCAAGAGGAGGATAGATTTGAGCAAAAGAATAAACATGTTATCCTTTCCCCTTTTATTTTTGTATTCATCAAATTAGCGGACAGATTTAATAACTGAATATCAAACACCCAATTCCCCCATGACAATGGGTACGGTAAAGTTCCTTAAAGGTCTGGAATTAAAACAGTTAAAATTAAACGCGATAAAATTCATAAAACTAGCTTAATTTAATGTGTAATATTAACGTCAATATATCTATATTTATATCTGTCTTACAGTATATAATGAAAGACTTAGCATTGGCAATATAAAGGTATCAGCATAAACGGAAAAAAATTGAGTAACCTTAGATTCGCCGATGATATAATATCTTCTCGAGATCATCGAAACAACTAGAAGAAATGATTTTAGAACTATCCAAAATAATTGATAGAATTAGGCGTTACTTTGCGGAAATCCATTATAATAAAAAATGTATTACTTTGCAACCTTTTTTAAAAAATTTTATTACTTTGTATTTAGTTAGCGGAAGGTTGCAAAGTAATAAATTTTTTATTATAATTGATTGTGGAAACACAATAAAAACTAAGGTGATGACTAACCACAGGCAAACGCCTATACACGCTAACAATTTACAGAGCTCAGAATAAGTAGAGAGCTACATATACCTAGGGAAATCCATCTCATTTCTTAATTCTAGAAACAATGATAAGATTGACAGGGTAATAAACATGACGTGGAGAAAATTCTGGAGCTTACCTAAACTTAACTGAAAACTTAACTGAAAAAGAAAGTCATGGATGGATGTTTACTACCCTGCTTGTCATACGGGTCACAAACCTGGATCTACAACAAATATGTGACTGACAGAATACAGGAGACGCAGCGTGCTATAGAATGAACTATTGAACTATGAACTATGAACTATTGAGAGATGAACTACAATCTGAAAGGTTTTAGGATCTTTAAGCGGGACGACAATAGTCTTAAGGGAACACCCGTAAGACTATTGTGCCACATACTTCTAGCACAAGCATTGTGCTTTTTTCTGGGGAAAAGGAGTTTATTATATGAATATAATACTAATTTTCTTTGTTAAAAAAAAAGAATATTTAGGTTTTTGAAAACTCTACAACTTGTTTGTAACCAGTTGAACATTTATTGTAGACCGCCCTTTCTCGTAATGAACCCATTCGGGAATGGTGGGCAAAATATGTCAACATAGGTGCAGTCAATAGCCGCAAGAATGTCTAGCAGACTATGCTCTGCCAGGAATCCTCCAGTTACATTTCGCCTTGTTTGTTATACGCCTATATATAAATGATATCTACTTCGATATTAGTCAAAAATAAAATGCAAGAATTAATAGCACAGAAACCTTTGTAGTTACCTTAAGACATAAGAGGTAAATTAAAATGTATTGTTACTCACGTTCTAACGACTGCTTCAATAACTTGGGTCATGTATTTGCTGATCATTTGTTGTTTAAGCAACAGCAATTCCATGGTTTTTACTTGCACTTTTGGAGTAACTACCATCTGCCAAGAGACTGATAGGTGTATAGTACCTATAAAAAAATAAGTATTAAGATAAGTTAGCCACTTGTATTGATTGTTAGTGTACGATGTTTTGCACAATCATCAATGAACATCCACAGAATTAATAGACTTTAAAGCCTCGTGGAATTCCTTGCCCATATACACAACACAATCTTTGAGCATCCAAAACCGGCGTAGAAATCCTTGTTGGTGAATTCCAGTGGATAAAGTGTTCTGATCATGTATCAATCGCCGATGTAATTTTATTTCTTGTTTTTCAATTTCTGATGCGAAAATGTAGTTTCAGTAAGCTGGAGACATCTTTATTGTATTAAAGTGGTTTGAAGATAAACTTAAGAGGCTCTACTTAAAAAACACGCAAATAGACAGTTACTATTTTAAAAATATTGAAGAACTTACGTTATTGAATTACATCACAATAAATCTCAATTAATTAGTAGATGAGTCTTCACTTACACCGCGTGATACTTATAAAAAGTTTCTTGATTTTCGAAAAAAAAATTATTCAAATAAGGTAAAAACATCTACAACAGTACTTTCTAATTAAATTTTCTAAGTTATTTCCTTATTATTTTAGAAAATATTTGTGCATTAACTTTTTACTAATTATAATTAAGCCTTCCGTAATTCGCTTTATATTAGAGAACATGCGAGTAAAAAATTCAGTGCCATCTCAAGTTTCGAGGTGACCGTACGTCCGTTAGTAATTTGCGTCTAGTCGTGTCGAGTCGATTTATCTATTGTTTCACCTAGCATAAGGGTGAGTTGCAAGTGTAGGATACGCCAGGTTAGGTTATTCATACAAAACGTAGGGGGTTCACGCCCCGCACAGCTGTTCGCTATGAAAACATACAGTGGCGACCATGTTAGAGAACTCACAGCAGCCGTAGGTACGCTAGCACGTGGCCGTTAGTTTAGATGCAAATAAAATTTTTAGTAATATTAAATTTAGTAAGTTTCCTAAATAAAAAAGCTAAAATTCTATGAACAAAAAAATCTCATTATCGTAATTGCCATGTTTATGTGTACACTTATACGTTCCTGAAACGACAATCGGGTTGCTTGTGTGTATAAATTATTCAAACCACCGTGATTTTTTTAATATTGTTGCACGCCATAATGTATTAACCTTTAATTTATAATAAAAGATCATCTATGAAACTCACATTTTCCATATTACAAACAACAATGATAATACTTTACATTTTTTAATAATTAATAAATAAAAAAATATTGTTAACATAATACCAAGAAAGCGTACACTCTGACCCCACTCCTTGTCGTCGGCTATTAAATACGGGTCCGCGGACTTCGCTATGCGACAAGCAAATAGCACAGAATAAATTGCAAATGGCTACATACAATGCGTGTTTTCTGTGACATTCATGAACATCCTTCGAGGGCGAACGCGTAATGAATATGTAACTTGTGCGAAGCACCAAAATTAATTTATACATGTCCAGGATGCGTATACTTACACTGCGCTATGCGTCTGCGTGATGCTCAAAGACGCTTAGGAGGTTTAAGCTACAGTTTTAAGCCCACGTCAAAAGAACTAGGATAAAATTGTCCCTTTAAAATCTCAAAAAAGGTTACCTTTTTCTCCTTCATTTAGCTACGGACGAGAGATGTATGTCTACTCGTTATGTTAAACGTGAATATACTTCTCCTTTGCCTGTTGCCGTGCTCTGACATAAATAGAAGATAATTTTATCTCCTTTCAGTGGATATAATCGGAGGATAAATTTTCTGTCCCCAAAACCTATGCTAAACATATGCTAACTAGTAGTATAGTTGTAGCACGAATGGGTCGGCTCGACCGAGGAAGGAACACGCTCTCACAGAATACCAGCGCCAAATAGTAGCTTAATGCTGCTGTATTTTGTATGGTAAGTGTAGCGAAACGGAGACCCTTTTTACTGGAAACGAGGCATTCCATCTAAGTCGTCACGGGTGACAACGCATCTGCATTTTTATTCGCAATCGTGGATAGATGTAGATGTTTATGAGTCACAGCAACCACTTACCATCAAGTGGACTGTGTGCTAATTTGTCACCCCATCCTATAAAAAAACGTGCTGATGGCTATAGCATAGGTGTAGCATAGGAAGTTTTAATCCTGCAAAGGGGGTTGGGTTGGGGGGTTATTTCGTACTTTTCCATTAAGTACTACGTACGAGTAAGTAAGTGATAATAAGCTACTTCGTAGCCCACAAAGCGCCACAGCATTGTAAAAATAAATAACAATATAATTAGTAAAATATTTTGTTTGCGAAGTTACCTTTATTTTTAGCGCTATGCGTACTACGAGTTTTGGTTTGAGGGCTATTATTATATTGATACACAATCAAACGTATACAATAATATTTTTCAAAAATTGAAATAACAATATAATTAATTATAATGCGAATTTTTATATGTATCTGCGGCTATAACGATTTCGATGTGGGAAATTTTGTAAATAGATAATTTTTTACTTCACAAATCATTATCAATAAAAGATATTTTTCTGACGCCAAGCACAGCTCAGTCACTCAGGTACATATAATATAATGTAATGTTTATAATAAATAAACAAAAAAACAAGAACGTAAAGGAAAATATCAAACGGAGGCGTTGTTATACCAGCGATGTAAAATAAATAATTTCATAAATTTTATAATGAGAACACGACGAGCTTAATTACCAACATCCCATGGGAAAACAATGAGCGCTGACAACACGGATATGAATTGTCGCCTTAGGACTCAAAACAATACAATTTTAATTAAAGATAATATTTGACGAAACTGATGTGTGTAAAAAACAACGCGCGCACGCGTTTGACCACACGTTTAATTTTTATGTATGCGATCTTATAATTGTCTTAAAATTATTATGAAAAATTTTATATTTTTATATATAGATTTTATATATACAGAAATTGATATACTTAAAGTAGTAATTTTAGAACAGAATAACAACCGTCCATAGCAGGTTTCATCAAGCAGATCAATACGAAGAGGAATATACACAGAGGTAAGGCCGTCATTAGGGTTATTTCTTTTTATTTTAAATAGTGCGGATGTGACAAAATTTATATATTTTTTTTAAATATCATATGTACGCTGGTAACTTAAACTCTGTCTTGAACTGAAAAGAGACGCAGATGACAAAATTAAATTTTCAGATCATTTGTACTGTGAGAAGTCAGTAATTTAAACAAAAAAATAATTAATCCATTAAAAAGGTAAATTATAAACAAACAATAAAATTAAAAGTTTTGTACAACTGACTGCATTATAAATACTGGTGGTAAATTAAAAATAATTCTAAAAATTCTAGTTTAGTTCTAAAAATTAAAATTTTTTTAGAACCAACTTCAATATAAATAAAAATAAGGAATTGTTGATTTTTTTAAAAACACTCGACCGCTTTAAATAAAATTTAAATAGGACCACCTGAAATTATATCCTTTAAAACAAAAAATGAATTTTCTAAATGGTTTCTGGCGTAATCGGTGAACATACATATAAGGACCATTATTAAGTCCCCGAGCCGGAAAATGTGGCGGTTATTCATTTGTGTACTTAGTGCTTTTTACTTCATCACCATTACAGCTCTTCAAAATCCACTGCTACTGTATAGGTAGGAACATAGGTCAAGGAACGCCACAAACCTCGGTACTGAGACACTAGCATTCATCGACTACTTGGATGTCTTACCAGGTGGTTACTCTATCCAACGGGGTCACCTTACACTTCGAATATTGGTACGAGGCTGCCACTCGAGAAACTTGTTCTCCATGGGTTGTCGGTTTTTCAAGCCATACGATCGGACTACTGCTACTTTAGCTTACTAATCCGTTAAGCTTTTTAGTTCACTCTGGTACTTCTGTGAATATTCTATTTTCTAAGTTTATCAAATAGAGAAACCACGAGCATAGCTCTCTTCGTAGCTCGCTAAGTGACCTTGAGCTTCCTCATACGGCCAGTAGTGAAGGACCACGTCGTAGATCCATAGGTCATCACAGGCAACTTGCACTGGTTGTGCAATCTAGTTTTGAGATTTTGAGGTGTGCCCGACGAAAAAATTTGTCGCAACCTCCCGAACGCTACCCAGCCGAGTTGAATCCGTCAATTGACCTCTTCAAAATCAATTGGACTACTTGTCCCAGGTAAACATACTTGGCAACAACTTCAAGATTATTGCTCCCAACAACCACCGGCATAGGTGTAACATAGATGTTACAAGTGAGCTTTGTTTTGTCCATGTTCATCTTAAGACCTCAGACACGAAGTATCAACGTTCTGGGAAATCCGTAGTTTGCATTCATATCCTAGATGGAACCCGTCATTACATCAGATTTGATAGACCACAAATCCTCGCTAAAGAACATCGATTCCTACTAAGGATGATACGTATGGCTAATGAAATTCAATTCAATATCAATAGAGAGGCATTCTAATATCAATAGAGAAGAAGGCTGGGTGCTACCACCTGCTTGGGATCTTGTAATTAGTAAAATTAAAATTAAACCCAAGCGACCATTGCAAGATTTCAATACACAGTAAGTTCATTCTGCTTAGATCTCATCTTAAAAATAATTAAAAAGCTGAAGGTACTGCGGGTTAACACGGACATCGGGATATCAGTCGCCTCAGTCTTCGTGACCATTAGTGCTGAAAAGCACCCGAAACCGTCGGGAATTTCTAAATCAAGTAAATTAAACTCAGTAAAATCCCCAAAAATTAGTTTTAATCAATGTACTCACAATTGATATTAAAACCGTATTTTTTCCAGTCCAGTATCTTGAAAACTTCTTCCAATATAGCGGTGAAGAGTTTCGGGGATATAACGTCACCCTGTCTCACACCTATCTGCAGTTGTATAGATTTCGTATTCTAGTTCTTACTCGGATAGCCATCGCAGCTCTACTGTACAAACACTTCAGCCCTTCGAAATACCGACATCAACTTGTCACTGCTGAAGACGCCACCCAAATTCGACGTAATCATAGGCTTTGTCACAGTCCACATACGCAAAACAAAGTGGCGGATTATATTTTTCGGTATTCTGTACAATGGACATGTAGGGGTAACCTGCTTTTTCGGGAGGCTGAAATTCGTTTAGTAAACATGCGAGAGGAATTGTAATGACTCCCGGAAACAGCACGTAGACGCGGTTCAAATAGGCAATCGCTCTTTTGTTCTTCACGAGAGCGTGCTCGCCTTTCTTGAAGAACAAGGCGACCGTCCTAGGCCTCCGGAATAGTCCATTATGGGGGACCGCATTAATGAGCTTCTGAAGGACTTCAAGTACCATTTTTACACCCGCTTAGAAGGTATTGACTCCTGCAGTTGCTGAATAGTCATTCCAATCTCTTTCAGGCTGACCTCTGGGATATCATCGGAAAGTGAAGTTGGATAAAACTTGCTCTTGGATCGTTACTCATACTTACGTGTTACTCCAATGATGATGTGTACAGATGCCCACAGAATTTTTCAATCTTACTGAAAATCATAGGTGTCCCGGAAACGATACTTACACTTGGTCTTCAGCTTCAACAGTTGGCTATTTCTAGCAGACAGATCTGTGGCAAAGACTTTAGAACCTTACGTTTCGTTCGATCGTTTCGTCAATACTAGCTGTATTGAAGTTGCGTAAGTCCCACCGCATGCATTTGGAGATCTGTCTGCTAAGTTTCCTGCATGCTGTAAACTTTACTGATGACTGCAGCTTCATTTTTCGTCTAACAGCCATATAAATAAGAGTGTGATCACAGAGATTTTGTGTTCTTGTGAGACGGGTCTTATAGAAACTAGTTCCGAGCGCATGGACAGTTTTCTCAAGCTTGGCCCAATGAAAACGGTTTTGTTGATAGAGCTGAAAGTTTTCAGGACTTTTAATTAGCGCACCAGGGGACGGAGCATTGACTTCATTAGACGTGACCTCTCCAACTTAAAGTTTAAGTTTAGTGGGCCCCTAAATATTCTGTGATTGCTGCCAGTTTACACCTTCTCAAACACTGAGACATTACTGAACACTTACCGTCTAGTCGTCTTAATGAAGTCAATCAAAAAAAAATTGTCGTACTGTCAGGGCTCGACCATTTTTTGTTACTATTACTTACTTTTAAGTAATAATTACATGCAATATATGGAAAGGCCTTTACTGCATTGTGGGCAACTTCAAATTAAGTCCCTAAATAAGCCATTTTAGCTACTATACATTACGAATCAGCATATGATAAAGTGCTTCGTTGATTTTTCATATGCTGATTTACATTACTACTGACATTAATACTGTTCTAATCTCTGATCCGAGGCTCCACGGTGCCAACTCTTTCTACTTGACCACTATAAGCACGGAGTGATTTTAATCTCAATGATGCATCCCTTTGCATTTGCTATCGAATTTATAAAGGGGAATACTCTAAGAAATGTTTGTGTTAATCAATTCCAGCCACCAAATTAGACCAACGATCATCATGTCCAAACTTACGTTACCATTCACATAAACTGGATGCTTGGCGGTCCAATACTTTGCGCTTTTTTTATAGTATAAGAATGGTAAACGAGCACACAGTTTACCTGCTGGTAAGTGGTTGCTGTGACCCATAGAAAACTACATCTATCCTCAATAAAGAATCAAAACGCTGACGCGTTGTCACCCATGAGGACTAATAACAAATGCCTTGTTTCCAGTAAAATGTGTCGCTGTGAGTTTCGTAAGACACTCACCAACGAAACTCAGCAGCGTTAAGCTGCCATTTGACGCTGGTATTCACGTGAGATCGTGGTCCTTCCCCGGTTGATCCGATCTATTCGCACGAATTATGGTAAACATGAGCAAAATCACAATTTTAGAAAATTGTGATTTTGCTCATGTTTACCTTTTAGCTTTTGTCCACTTATTTGCTTATGTAGTAGTCAAAATTAATATTCTTTGCTACAACCCAATACAATAATACATTATTTCCACCATAGTCATCATTTCAGAAAGTTTCTGCCTACAATGTCTTCCGCGTGGTGTTCAAATTACTTATTACACTACACTTATAGTGGTTTTTAACAACTAAAGTGGGTTGCCAATTTATCACTTACTCATTTATTATATAGTAGGGAGCAAACGAGCCACGTGCTCGTTTGCTCTTATACATATAAAAAATGACTTAGTGATGATAAGTGTCGACTGCCGTTTGATGGTAAGTGCACACTTGATGGTTTTTGTACACCCGATGGTAAGTGTCAACCGCCGCTTGATGATAAGTGCAATGTTAAGTTGATAAGCCTTTTAAAAAGGATCTATCATGGATCTATCAGGGCAAATCGTCAGTGGTAAACAATTTCACAGAGTAGTTGTGCAAGGAGGAAACTAATAATAAATCAAGTAAATATTCCTAATAAAAAAAAATTACGTCGTATAACCATGCCGCAGCTATATTACTGGTGTAGTGGTAGCACGAATAGATCGGATCAACCGGGGAAGGACCACGATCTCACTGAATACCAGCGTCAAATAGCAGCTTAACGCTGCTGAGTTTCGTTGGTGAGTGTTCTCTACACTCACCAACGAAACTCAGCAGCGACACATTTTACTGGAAACAAGGCATTTGTTATTAGTCCTCATGGGTGACAACGCATCAGCGTTTTGATTCGTTATCGAGGATAGATGTAGTTTTCTATGGGTCACAGCAACCACTTACCATCAGGTAAACTGTGTGCTCGTTTACCATTCTTATACTATAAAAAATCGCAAATTATTGGACCGCCAAGCATCCAGTTTATGTGAATGGTAACATAAGTTTTGATATGATGATCGTTGGTCTAATTTGGTGGCTGGAATTGATTAACACGAACATTTCTTAAAGCATTCCCCTTTATAAATTCGATAGTAAATGCAAAGGGATGCATCATTGAGATTAAAATCACTCCGTGCTTATAGTGGTCAAGTAGAAAGAGTTGGCACCGTGGAGCCTCGGACCAGAGATTAGAACAATATTAATGTCAGTAGTAATGTAAATCAGCATATGAAAAATCAACGAAGCACTTTATCATATGCTGATTCGTAATGTATAGTAGCTAAAATGGCTTATTTAGGGACTTAATTTGAAGTTGCCCACAATGCAGTAAAGGCCTTTCCATATATTGCATGTAATTATTACTTAAAAGTAAGTAATAGTAACAAAAAATGGTCGAGCCCTGACAGTACGACAATTTTTTTTTGATTGACTTCATTAAGACGACTAGACGGTAAGTGTTCAGTAATGTCTCAGTGTTTGAGAAGGTGTAAACTGGCAGCAATCACAGAATATTTAGGGGCCCACTAAACTTAAACTTTAAGTTGGAGAGGTCACGTCTAATGAAGTCAATGCTCCGTCTCTTCGTGCGCTAATTAAAAGTCCTGAAAACTTTCAGCTCTATTAACAAAACCGTTTTCATTGGGCCAAGCTTGAGAAAACTGTCCATGCGGTCGGAACTAGTTTCTATAAGACCCGTCTCACAAGAACACAAAATCTCTGTGATCACACTCTTATTTATATGGCTGTTAGACGAAAAATGAAGCTGCAGTCATCAGTAAAGTTTACAGCATGCAGGAAACTTAGCAGACAGATCTCCAAATGCATGCGGTGGGACTTACGCAACTTCAATACAGCTAATATTGACGAAACGATCGAACGAAACGTAAGGTTCTAAAGTCTTTGCCACAGATCTGTCTGCTAGAAATAGCCAACTGTTGAAGCTGAAGACCAAGTGTAAGTATCGTTTCCGGGACACCTATGATTTTCAGTAAGATTGAAAAATTCTGTGGGCATCTGTACACATCATCATTGGAGTAACACGTAAGTATGAGTAACGATCCAAGAGCAAGTTTTATCCAACTTCACTTTCCGATGATATCCCAGAGGTCAGCCTGAAAGAGATTGGAATGACTATTCAGCACCATGAAAACTGCAGGGCACCAGTCGAGGATGTACCTTCTAAGCGGGTGTAAAAATGGTACTTGAAGTCCTTCAGAAGCTCATTAATGTGGTCCCCCATAATGGGACTATTCCGGAGGCCTAGGACGGTGGCCTTGTTCTTCAAGAAAGGCGAGCACGATCTAGTGAAGAACAAAAGAGCGATTGCCTATTTGAACCGCGTCTACGTGCTGTTTCCGGGAGTCATTACAATTCCTCTCGCATGTTTACCTACTTTGGTCCGTAATTTATTATATGTGGTCATTGATATTTTTGCTATTGTATAAAAGAATAGTTCAGAGAAGACACCTGTTCTCGACGCCTTGTCCGAACAGGTCCGAACCTTCAAGACTATCTTGAAGGTTCGAACCTGACCATATTTTCGAATTTCGATAAAATAAGGTTTAATTAATAAAGCTCTTACTTCAAAGTCTTTAATTATTGTCAACAATAATGAGATTTCTACGCGATCTCATATTTACGCGAACGTTACACATTGAATAAAATTATTTTTAAGAATATTTTCGCATTTAGTTTACTTATGTTAAATATATAAAATCCGTAAAAACAATTTGAAAGAATAATCAGAAATCAAAATTTAAAAGTAAATACGCAAAAACGGTGACGATGTTAGCCTATGCGATTTGTTAACCACTAGGATAAATTCTCGAAATCAGACTGCAATTGCACCAAATCTATGGGAAGTAGCAAGTAGTGTGCGAGGAAAAATCCAGAAGTAATAATTTTAGAGGAAGAGTTTCTCCCGTAACCGTCCCGTGGTTGCTCCACTTACTTCAAAATTTTTAATCTTTGGAAAAAATAAAGGGAATTTAAAGTTTATTTTTGATAATTTTAAAATGGTTATCTAATAATTTGGTTCTGAGGTTGGTTCATTTATCTTTAAAAAAAAGAAAGTGTTGTGCACTATAATATTAATAGTAAAATAATTATTTGTGTGTTTTTATCTCATCATTCAATATTACAAAAGTAAGAAAATTAATCAGTCATGTGACAACATGGTAACACTTTGTGTAACAAGAAAAATAGGTTACGTAAAATCAACAAAGTTTAAGCGTTAAAAGAACTTAATGCCGAAATTAAACTTACTAGATGTACTGGCTAGAGATTAACGTGTATGTATTTATAAAAATATCCTTGATGTTGTTACAAAACCTTGAATCGCTGTTTCAACTCTGTATATAAATGAAAATATACCTTAACAAAAATAACTTGGAGGTCGACTCTTACTGAGTGATAGCTTATCTTCATATTGTACCTATCCGCCGCCAAGCGGAAAACTTAAGACGCGATAAAGACTAGATTACTCTTAAGGGAAAAGTTTAACAACAACAATACCGTTTGTTGAATGATATCTGTTCTATTCTGTTACGTTTTCTTATATTAGACTAACTATAGACAACAGTTTTTTGTAACCATTAGAGATTACATGACTCCATATTAACAATTGGGTGTCGTAAGAGTTAAATCCATCCATTCATTATAGTCTTTAAAAGTCCACTGCTGAATCATAGATTGACTCTGGGAGGGGATTTTTCAACAGAATTTTTTTAGACCCGCAATGGATTGACTTCTTGGAGGGGATTTTTTCAACAGAAATTTTTTCATCAGAATTTTTTCGATTTAGGGTTGTGAATAAGAAAATGCTGCTGCAATTCTCCCGTTTTTGTTACCCTCTTTTGCTTCTTCACATCCACGAGGCAATATGCAGTAGTAGGTGTTCTTGCACTGCAACTACACGATCGCTAGGAAGGTACATTTATCAGTACAAATAAGTGAAAGGGTGGTATTTACGCAGGCGGCTAAGACACCTAAGCAGAAAAGAAATCCTACCACCTAATGAAATATACTGTGTAAATGATTTGTAATCCAAGTTTTTTTGGAAGTTTTTTTTTATAGCGACAGTAGCCTAATGGCAGGGCGCGGACCGTGAACTCAAAAAGGTCGTGGGTTCGAATCCACCATTCGACTACTGGCGTGAACCACTCGTAACACAAGCAATTTAAGCTTACCACGAGTGGTTAAGGGGAATATTAGTAATGTTTATAGCATTGTTGATATTCTTTTTTTAAGAAAAAAGATAATAATAATAATATTGTAATTTATAAACGTAGTAACTCAGCACTGTTGTTGGCTTATTGGGGTGACTTCCTGTGCTTGTTTGACGATGTAACGTTGTCCATCTCATTTACAATAGTCGTTGATCATGATATTATTGTTACATGCAATATTTGTAAGCTGTTTGCTTGTCGTACACTGTAGGATTAACATTGTTTTGCATTCAACAGTTCTTTACACCGATTCATTTTATAGTATTACTCTGTTGGCTAGGAGCACTGTAAAATGTAAGTAATAATAAAAAAAAGATTCGCAAAATATTAAAAAAATAGGTATCTGAGTTCTAACACCGTCGGTATCAATTTAATTTCAACGGATTTACTAGGTGGGATCTTAAATGCTGATTTATCATGCACTCGTTGGTGAAAGAAAATAATGTGAGGAAACCTATATGCAATAACAAACTGGAGCAATTCGACGGAATAATTGCTTCAAAAAAAGTGATAAATTGAAATAATACTAGTTTTTACGGAATTTATCGCGTATATTTAACTTTTTAAATACCCGATGTTTCGAACGCTTTACGGCACTCATGGTCACGGGCGGGACTGAGATGTTCAACGTCCAGATGTCATAGTTAACCGCGGTTATCATAGATTAAAATGTTTTTTGTACCGATCTACACACATAGGTGGCGTATGGATGCAGACCTCTATGGGCCAAATCATTTATTAACCATCAGATGAAATGTGTGACTTCTTTAACTTTTTCCTCATTAGCCTCAGCATCAGCATTCACTGCTGGATGAAGGCCTCTCCCGTTATAGGGACGATTTGCCTATATAGTCTCAATAAACAGACGTTTCCATCCTGTGACTCACTTCTGTAAAAAAATGTTCATTCGAAAATTGTAGAAGTAACTATGCTATGACAATCAGAACGGGCGGGTTGAAAGAAAGAAAAATTTTATATTTTTTAAATTTTGAAAAATTATATATTTAATTTTAATTATTGTAAGGGGTCTGCTGTAATGTACTGCAGCAGATCGCTTACAAATTTTACCATTACTGTTACGGCCTATTAATCTACACAAAGACATGATTACAAACAGATATATGATATCATCATCATCATCATCAGCCGGTGGTAGTTTACTGCTGGACATAGGCCTTAGCCCAAACTTCGGCTACACGCATCAAGTTTCTACCAGCCACCTTGCGTAGATCGTCGCTCCATCTGGTCAGGGGGCGTCCTACACTAAGTTTGCCTAGACGCGGTATCCACTCCGTAACACTACGTATATGATGTTACGGTAGTTATTTATTTTTTATGACAACGAATCGGATAGAGACAATTTTTTACGAAAAAAGGTCACCAAGTGAAATTAAATGAATCCTTTTTTTAAGACCGTTACAACTTGGAGAACCCAGGGCTTAGTAGCATTCATTCAATTAATTTAAGGTACAATTAATTTAAAAAAAAAGAGATTATCTTCTTAATGTTTTAAAAAATTAAGCAATTAATTAAAAGGTTTAAATGAATAAAAGGCTTTGTATTATGTAACGCAGGCTGAATAGGCCGGCCGAAGTAATAAATATTCTAGAGTTAGGACTTTTAATTTTAATGTTTCCATGTAGTGGAATTATAAATAAAATATATTATAACGATGTAACGGGGGATAAGTCGCTCGCGTCCGTAGGCTTTGACCACCTATTCCTAGGCCCACCCTACACGTGTCCCCCCGGGTGGTGCTAAATGAGCGACAAGCCGATAGCACAGACTCGGCTCCACGCCGTGGTAGCAGCGTAAAATATACTAACTACCCCATATTTCGCACAACGAGGTACCAAAGAAAAGAAATGGCCCCGAGTTCCGGCGCCCCTTGAATGGGGCAGGGGTGCGAAGAATTTCCGGGAGGAAAACCGGCGACGAGGTACGTCACCCGTCACGTTCTGTCTCCCAGAGAGGCGAAAAGTGGATTGCAGAGTCTCCCGTCTGGCTACGTTGAATGTATGTGGGGCAATGAATGATAAAATGGATGAAGTATGCGATATGATGTATGATAAAGGAATAGATGTATTATGTGTAAATGAGACGAAAAGGAAGGGGAAGGATGTCACTGCACATGGCATGTAGTTAGTTTAGTTTAGTTTAGTTTACGACGGGCTGTTTTCCGCAACTTCACGTCTAAGCGCGTATTTTGCGTGTGGGCAGGAATAATATGCTTATTCGAGCCGTGATATCTCCCCCGAAGAAGCTCCGCAGTCCTCAAGCGACTTCGGGGAGCGATCCCGGCGTGCCAAGATGTTTAGCCCTGTATGAAGCGACTTCTGGACATGTCAGCAACACGTGAGCCGCCGTTTCTTCCTCTCCCATGCATGCCCTGCACAGAGGGCTGTCAGTAACACCTATGGTGAACAAATGTTTGTTAAAAGAGCCATGTCCTGTGATAGCACTTGTTACTATCCTGATCTGTGGCTTGTTCAATTCATAGAACTTAGTAGACGACTATTTATTTAGGTAGGGCCTTCCTAGCTTGTTACATCTACTAAATTTTTCCAAAGCTAAGCGTGTAAATTATTGAAGTATCTACGTACCAGTGAACGAACGTAGCCAAAGGGGATTGGTATTATTGGTTCCGGCCCTATAGTTTCTAGGGCCGATCCCCTTCTGGCCAGTTCATCTGCTGCATCGTTGCCTCTAGATCCACTGTGTCCCTTGATCCATTTCAGAGTCACATTGTTGTACTTACATACCTCATTCAATCGTTGATGGCACTCGTGTATCAGTCCCGAGTTCATCACATTGCAATTCAGAGCTTGTAGTACCGCCATACTGTCCGTCAGTATTCTGATGGAGAAGTCTTTCACCTTCCTAGCATCTATTGCTATGGCCGCTTGGATGATACCCATGCATTCAGCCTAGAAGACTGTGTTGTGGGTACCCAGCGATGTGCATATGTGGATATTAAGGTCTTCAGAGAAAGCCCCAGACCCCACATCTTCATATGTCTTAGAGCCATCCGTGCAAACTTTGAGCTCTCTTGGACCCAATCCTTCCAGATGGTCAGTTTCCTTCAATTGTATCCTGTACTTCTTATCGAATACAAATTGTTTTGGGATCCTATCATACTTGGCTTGTAAGATAGGAATTTTTGAGTAAATTCTATCGATTATATTTGTATGGGGGACTCTACTCTTACTTAAAAGATTTAGGGTCTTGAGTCTAATGGCAGCTAAAGTTGCTTCTTGAAGCAGTGTTAGCTCCAGCATACCCTCCAAAGCTGCTGTTGGTGTTGTCCTTATGCAGTCCGTGACAGCCATACAAGCTAATCTCTGGTAACGCTGAAGCCTTTGTATAGTGGTGGCTTCATTGGTTTTGGTCCACCATATCAGAGAGCCGTGATCATGGGCCGAATTACAGTTTTGTACAGCTACAGTATAATTTTTGGCGTTAAACCCCATCGTTTACCTGCAAGAAAGTTAAACTAGCTTTGCTGATTTTGTTTTCTATGTGTTTGTTCCAGTTAAGTTTACTGTCCAAGGTAAGACCTAGGTATTTTACCTCAGAAGAAAGTTGGAATTTTGTGCTGAAAAGACTTTGAAGATGATAGTTATTCAGCATTCGTTTTTGTGTGAACATTACTATAACCGTTTTATTTGGATTAACGGTTAGGTCATATTCCCTGCACCATCTCTCCACAATACGGAGAGCCGCTTGGGTCAGGTCGCACACAATGCTTGCTGTCTTACCAGAGACCAGTATTGTCAGATCATCTGCATAACCGACTGTGTAGTAAGTGTAGTAAATGATTAGCGTTTATTTTGCTGATGAGTTCATTAATGACCATATTCCACAGGAGAGGTTAAAGAACCCCACCCTGTGGGCATCCTTTCATGATCTGAATTTTCTGAGATTCACCAGCAAACTTTATTGTTCGTATACTGAGCATGTTTACTATCCAGTTAATCAGTGTCGGTTCAACATTATATCTACTTAGGGCACCTTTTATGCTGGAGAAATTTGTTCTGTCAAAAGCACCTTCTATATCTATGAAGGAGCCTAGACATATTGCTTTGTTTTGGATGGCCTCTTCAATCTTTGTTATTACCTGGTGAAGTGCCGATTCTGTTGATTTACCTAAGCTATAGGCGTGTTGTTTTTCGTGTAGCGGTAAGTTAATTAGCGTCGACCCTCTCAACTCCCGTTCACACATCCTCTCCATCGTCTTTAGGGGGGAGGGGTGTCTTCCTCAGGCATGTAGACCGAGGCGACGACTAATCTTTCCTCCTGTGTGTTTTGTAATGCTATGGCATACATGTCTCTGGAACAGAAATCTGTTAGTGGTTTTGCACAGATACCTTTAGTTGTATAAAAACACGCTCTAGGCTTGTCGTGCTCAGAGTTGTAGAATAACTTACCTCTTAGGTTGTTTAGGCCTTTAATTTTACCGGCCCCAACCCATGTATCTTGGATTAGGGCTATGGCCGTCCTTTGTGCCTCCAACCACTTGCGTAATTGAGCCGACGCTGTCTCACTGTGGTGGAGGTTGGCCTGCACTAGGCTAGTTTTGGACGAAGGGCACGCCATCATCGATCGCGTCATCCCCGTCCCCGCCTAAAAATAAGCCTGCCAACAGATCTCGGGTTTCATCGTCAGCCACCGAGTCGGAATTAAAACAAAATGCAGTCCTCTTCATCGCTCAGTGAGCTGCCGCTGAGCTCAGTTTCCACTGGGGGCTTCGGCTCTGTTGTGCAGGCAGTTTTTTCACCTGACTTGACATCCAGTGATTTCGATGTACCGGCAACCATGGCCACGGTATCCATGACTTCCGGGTTCTTTTCTGCCTCTTTGCTAGGTAGGGAATCAACGAATTTTCCTCCACGACCCTGGAATTTAACGTATACCACCCCACATACACATGCGAGACGGCGCCCGGCTTTCATCAGGGTCGGGATATGATCTTCCGGCACCGAAACAACGAGAAATCACCCGTCCATCTGTTTGTCCGCTTTGAGTAGTAGCCAGTCCTTGATGTTTACCCAGCGGTTCTGGTACGCAAGCCCATGACCAATGTTGCGTTAGTCCTTCCAGGCACCTTGGGCATCAGTGATAAGGATACCACATTTGATTCTTTGTGGTATCTCTGACTGTTTCTTAATAGTCAGCGAGGTGTTGGATTCGAGGTCAAGGGTATTAATATTCCCCTTCAACCAGTCCAGAGCCTTCTGGTCATCGCACCACAGCTTTAGGATACCCTCCGTGTAAACGGGTTTGCCTCTAAAAACCGGGCCCGACGCATCAGGGTCCTGGTTACTCCAGGCCTCGCTGATCATCTTCCTCTGTATGGCCACGAGGATGTCATCAGCTATCTCCTTTGTTATGTGACCTGAACGCGCACACGTTAGGGCCACACTCAAATCTGCTTTAGGATCAGAAGCGTAGCTTATTCTTGCAGCCTTTGTCACATTTTTGTGCTCTCCTCTCGGCGAGGTTGACTCCTCCAGCAATCTTTTGGCTGCTCTTTCCTTCTTTCCAGGATGCTTGGCTGCTCTCTGGTTCCTGGCGGATTTCTTAGAGCTGGTTCCGGCGGCCGTGCCTACTGCTCGGGCTGGATTTTCATCCTTCCCTACTGGTTCCAGCCACAAGCACCGCAGTAGCAGTAGCTTGCCCAGATCCCTGAGTCTTGCTCTTGGAAGCAGCGAGCGCGGCTCTTTCTCTGCGGCCTTTTTCTCGCTGCTTCTTATTATTCTTTTTGACCTTTGCGCTACTGCCTCCTGGGATAGACCCACCTGATGGTACGTCGGGTCGGCAAGTCACCATTTTGGGTGCCTTGTGCTTCCCGTTACGGCTCACCACTTGCCAGGCAGCGGAGAAAAGGTCTTCGGTCCTTTGGGGCTCCGCAGGAGTTTTGCTACTCGCGGCCCCTTGTCTCGTCCAGCTCCTTGGATTCGGAACTGGATTTAGAGTCATCCAGCGCGGAAATTGCCCCCTTGGTGGGGCCACCTACGCTGGGTGGTACAGTCAGAGGAACGGCCGGTTTAACGGCGGTTCCTTCTGGTTTATCAGTGTCTATGGTAAACACCTCTGACACTTCTCCTTCTCTATTAATGGGCCTTGTGTTGTCCATAGTTTTTGACATGTGTAATAATTCGTCCCCCCCGGCTTCCCACCCTCCATGGAGCCCGCACCTTTGGGAACGCCCTACTTTATTAAAAGAATTTCAGGCATTAGGATTACCGGGGGGAATATAGGGACGCAGAGTTAGCTCGCAGCGCGACATCGGGAGCTCGATCCAGCTGGCATATAGGGCTGAAAAGGCCCATTCCACTGCCCGAGTAGACTTTCACTTGCCCAATCAGCATGACCTTTACCACCACCTAGCCCTTTTCAAGGAGACTAGGCAGCCCCCACATCCCTCGCCTGCGACCCTCTGACGGGACGTTTGGCCATTTCCTTATCTGTGGCTAGCAGATAAGGCCTCCGTTTAGCTTGAAATCCGGACCAAAGAGGGGGTGTTGCCTCTCGACTCTATATACATCAGTGACGATCGGCTCAACCCTCCAGGACTCCTTCGTCCCTGCAAACGGCGCTCAACTGCGCAGGTCTTAGCGCAGGTGGGTGTGTTAGTCCACCGGATACACCCACTCTCTCCGGCGGAACCGTTCTCTCCTCTTTTCCGGGCTTGGGACCGGCAGCAACAAAAAGCATAGAAAAAATTAGTTGCCCGTGCTTCCTGTTGCAGGCAGAGTTCACAATGCATGTATACCGCATACTGGTCTGGTGTAGACGAGATCGAGCGGGCATGCCAGGGAGTAGGTATCATCCTTTCAGAAAGAATGGGCCAATGTGTGAAAGAGTATGAATGTGTAAGCCCAAGACTGCTATGGATATGAATGAAAATGGGCTTAAAGAAGTTGTTTGACTTATATCCGAGATCAGTTTTGGGAAATGGTAAGGATGATGTTAATGAAGTGTAAGGGAAATGAAAATATTATTAAGCTAGGAGATTTTAATGGAAGGGTTGGGGTGAGTAGGCTTGGTTATGAAAGGATATTGGGAACTTTTGGTGATGAAAGTATAAATGAGAATGGTGAAAGTCTCCTTACCATATGAATGGAAAAGAATCTTTTTGTGACGAACACTTGCTTTCACTACAAGAGGATTCACATGTATACTTGAGAAAGAGGTGACGATAGAAGCATGATAGATTTCATAATTGTGGATTGAGGGGCGCAGTGGTAGATACAAGGGTTTACCGGGGTTCTAACGTAGGAACGGATCATTATTTGGTTTTATACCGAATTAGTGATCTGTTCAGGCGTTGGCGCCATCGATCATCTGTGTTTACCACTGCGTTACAACCTATTGGAAAAGAAAGGTTACAAGATGAAGGTGTGAAAAACAAGTTCAAATGTAGACTGAAAGAAAATATAAGTGGTTTGGATGAATTATATATGAAGGAGTTAGACTTGGAGAATGTATGGCAAAATGTAAAGAAAGGTTTAGTGGATGCAGCTACCGAAGTATGTGGTGTAAGAGAAAGAATGAAAGGAAAAATAATACGTTATGGTCAGATGATGCGATACGTATGGAAGTTGAAGCAAAGAAGAGAGCATGGCTAGATTTACTAGCAACAAAGGCTGGTAATTCTAGCGGTACGAATGATGATATTGAAAGAAAAAAGGCAGTCTTTAGACATCTAAATAAGAGAGTAAAAGAAGTAGTTGAAAGAAAAAAGCAAGAAAGAATGGATAAGAATGATAGAAGAATATCGGATAACTTCCAGGCAAATATTAAAATGTTCTGGAAACTTGTAAGAACTGCCAGGGGACATTCAAAACAGCCTATGATGAATGCTATAAGAGACGAGAATGGCTATATTCTGAATGATAAAGTTTTGAGCTTGAAGAGATGGAAGGAATATTTTGAAAGCGTGTTTATGACTGAGGAGATAACGTGTGTACTACGTGAAGTAGAAACTCCGAAAGAAGAGGAAAGAGGTAGCGAGATAAGTATAGATGAAATAATGAGAGCAATGAAAAGCATGAAACAGGTAAGGCTGCCGGATATGATAGAGTTTCACCCGAAATGCTAAACTTACGGAATAATAAGCTTACGGTTTATTTTGGCTTATAACATAATAACTTTTTTTTAGTTTTATAAACAGTCAGCATTTGACTGTGATGTATAAATCTATCGTATTCCAATTATATGTAAAAATTGCTATATGTTGTTAAGACTATTAACTAGTTTTTACTGTACGAATGTTAATATTGTAGTAAACTTTATTTATACTTCTGAACATTAGTAAATTCATTTGTGTTTGTGATTTTTATTATGTAAAGTAGTTAAATTGATACCACAGGTAAATAAATATGTAGCAAGATTGTTACTGTAGTCCGTTGAGCCGTAGACTTTAGAGCTAAATATAGAAAGAGTGACAAAAAAATGCAAAGACTCTTAGAGTAATTACAAGCACAGAGATAGTCTTAAAAACAGAACAAAATCTCATGTTATCGAACTTTTTATGCATATGACATTTCCTACAGGATGAAAAAGGTAGTTATATGAATCCCACTATCTCTCCTTTACAAGGTTGTTTTTGGCTTTTTGTATACCATAGACAATTCTAGTGATGGTAACTATAGAAAAGAACAGCCTTATCGATATACCAGTTTTATTTTTGGTTCAAAAAATTCAGCATTTTATTAATATTGCTTAACGTTTTCAATAAATATTAATTTCGGATACCAACTTAGGTAAGACTTAGAACCAATTTTTCTAAATTTTGTTTTAATTTGGGTGAATTTTGTAATTCAGATCGAATGTGCTACTAAGTTAAAATATATTATAAAACCAACTAAGAAAAATTCTATTAGTTAGGTATGAGCAAAATATTATAAATGGAATGGAAGCCTCGAGTAAAGGAAATTTCAAAATGATGGCAATCGTAGCCGCAGTGGAGTTATAATGAAATGAAGTACTATCGGAATTTTATTTTCAGACAAATTGAATCAACGGGTGATGAAATGAAAATGGTTATTCAATCATTGTGGTGATGAGTCGATAACTCTAAAGTTGGAACTAATAAAGAAACTGCGCTTTGCAATCCACCTGCCAAACATAACAACTAATTCAAATATCCAAACCTATAAGGCAAGCTATGAGGGGAGCATATCATATATATACAAATAAAATAAAATAAAATTGGTTTATTTCTGACATTGTCTCTTCCTGTGTTAGTAAATAGCTTAAAACTAAATTAGTGCAATTTATTAATATTTTTCTTTCTCCACATATACAAAACAACTTAAGTGTATAACGTCTGCTGTTATGCTCCCTGCCATTCCCTCATAGATATGATCCCTCTCCTTCTTACCTCTTACGTTCCGTTCATAATTTATCGTATGTACATAACTGGCATTCTAAGGAGATATTTTGAGAATAGTGACAAAGTTTTTATTAAACATATTATTCACAACCGTGTCGTTTACTAAGTTCACATCTGAATTAAGGTTTTTAGATAAAAGAAAATAAACCAACTGAAAGAGAAAGCATGCGACAAAAGAATTCGCAGTCAAGCTAAAGCAAATATTCGACTGTGTATCGTTATACATAGCCAAAAGTAAAAGTTTTAATGACAATTAAAAAAACATGAAGTAGCCCTTGTGATGGCTGCTTGAAAAATTCCGAGAAGGTGTCGAATGGTGGTAAAACCATCTCAGTAGTACCTGGTATCTGGTAGTACCAGTTACTCGACTCCACCGAGTCAGTAATTCATTTTTGGGGCGATGAATACGCTTTTACAACAAAATCCCAGAAAATATACAAAATTTGTCATACACAAAGTTCAAAAATGTTATTAAACTAAGTTTGTATAAAAAGGGTTATTATAATATTAAGGAATTTATAGATGATAATAACCCCTGGGAAGGGTGATTTTTTGCGAACGAGTGGTAAATTAAAAAAGTGACTTTCAATAAGTATTTTTATAATCTACATTGAATAAAAAAGTTTCTATTTCTATTTCTATTTCAGCCAGGAGTAAAATAACATGACTTGATGACCTCTGGTCAATCCGCCAAGCGTAATATATATATATATATATATATATATATATTATAATTAAATAAAGTTTTATTTAATTCCATGCATAGTACATAATAAACGATACATTTCTTAACTTATTACCCTATAACATTCAATTACATTTGTATGCTTATTATTTTAGTTAGTTATATATAGTAATTAGTTAATTTTTTTTTAAATTATTATTTGCTTTAATTAACTACCTAATTATTTAATGCATGGACCCCGTTCGGGTCGGGGACCTCTTGATCTGGTGCCTTTTGGCCCAAACCACTTTACTGACCGTAGAGTCCATCTATCTTCCTTGTAACGGGCTACGTGACCCGCCCATTTCCATTTAGCCTTCACTGCAAAAGTTAAGGCATCGCATACTTATGTCTTCTTTCGAATGTCAACGTTCTTTACCTTATCCTTCAATTTTATACCTATGCAACTTCTTTCCATTCTTCTCTGGGTAGTCTGAATTTTGTTCCTGATTTTGAGATCGAAAGTCCAATTGAAATAATACTAGTTATTACGGAATTTATCGCGTATATTTAACTTTTTAATTACCCGACGTTTCGAGAGCTTTACAGCACCCATGGTCACGGGAAGGACTGAGATGTTCAACGTCCAGCTGTCATAGTTAACCGCGGTTACCATAGATTAAAATTTAACATTTGTTCCGATCTACACAGTATGAACTTATGGTATCATGGAGTCTTGCAGTTGTATGCTTGGGTTGGGATTTAATTTTACCTACCAACTAAACTTATGCTACCATCTGCTTGGGATCCTATAATAAATAAAATTAAATCCCAACCCAAGCATACAACTGCAAGACTCCATGATACCATAAGTTCATACTGTGTAGATCGGAACAAAAGTTAAATTTTAATCTATGGTAACCGCGGTTAACTATGACAGCTGGACGTTGAACATCTCAGTCCTTCCCGTGACCATGGGTGCTGTAAAAGCTCTCGAAACGTCGGGTAATTAAAAAGTTAAATATACGCGATAAATTCCGTAATAACTAGTATTATTTCAATGTGTAGTGTTCGCGTAAATATAAGAAATCATTATCGAAAGTCCAAGTTTGGCATGTTGCACTGCGGTTAGACATAATTTTAGTTTTTTCCAGATTCACTTCTAAACCATCTTTTATACTAGTCTGGTTTAATTCATTTACCATTTTGTTTATTTGGTGAAGAGTTTACGAAAATAAAATTATGTCATCGGCAAATCTGAGATGACTTAAAAAAATTCCATTTATATTAATTGCTTGATTGAACCATGGCAGCTCTCCCATTACATGTTGTAAGACGGCTATGAATAATTTTGTGAGATCGGGTCTCCTTGCCGGACACCTCTCTTTATGTTGATTTCTTCGCCTACTCTATCTAGTTTCACTCTACTTATGCTGTTAGAATAAATATTTTTAGGATATTGATATACTTTTTATATGTGTTTATTTTTATATGTGTTTTTTTCAGCGATTCCCAGATACTCTCGTGTGAAATTGAATCAAAAACTTACTACTACTACTTACTACAGCAGTTTATTAAATTCCGAATATTTTTCTATCACCTGGTCAACCGTTTGGATATGATACATCGTGCTGAAACCGCTTCTGAAACCGGCTTGTTCGATCGATTGGTGAGCATCAATGGCTGGGGCTATCCTTTCAAGTAGACAGGAGGCAAAAAGTCTATAAAAACAAGGCATTAGGCTTATAGGAAGATAGTTGCCTATATCAGCTGGGTCACCTTTATAGTAGTATAATTTCCGATGCCATCCATTGCTGTGGCACAGCTTCTTCACCGAGTATTTTATTCCATAGAATAGTGATTGATGTCAGTAGTAGAGTCTTTGCAACCTTGATACATTCGTTGGTGATTCCATCCGGTCCTAAACTTTTTACTGGCTTAAGTCTCATTATTTCATTTTCTGTAAACTTGTGTATTGGAGAGGTATCTTTGTAGCTATAGGAAACCATGTTTTGATTTTGTGTGTTTGAATGTCTGTATAGATTAGCGTAGTAATCAGTAGCAGCATTTATGATTTCTGTGCGAGATTTGCAATTGTTGTTGCTCGACTTGAGAAAAGGAGCCCATGTTTTGGCTTGATTTAGCTCTTAATAAGCTTTTTTTGGCAGATCTAGTATTATTGAGGCGTCTGTGTATAGTTGTTGTTCTGTAGATAACGTAGCAAATTTTTATTTTTTTGTTGGTAAGTTTGTACAAAGTTTTTAGTTTTTCTTTATCAGCTACGCTTAATTGGGGCCTATTTTGTAGTTCGCTTCTTTCTTTCACGAGTTCTAGCGCTTTCGCGGATAGGATTTTGTTCTTATGTGTTGCTTTTATATTTTTTGGACTTATCTTTATATAGTGCATGATTTGTAGATAGTATTCCTCCGCATTATAGTTGTTTTGATTCTTTATAAGTTCTGATATAAAGCGGTGGAGGTTTGTAAGGTACAATTCCTGCTCCGCTAGAGTTTTTAGCTTAGTGGATGTATTTGAGAAATAGCGCCAACTTTTCTTTGTTGAGTTTAGGTGTACTGTTGCTTTTAGTAATCTGTGGTCCGATCCAAAAGAGAAAGATAGTAGTACTTCATATTTGGAGATCATGTGGTGCTTCGTGGTCATGATATAGTCAATTTCATTTCTTGTGTTTTTATCTGGAGTTATTTTTTGGTTTTAGTTTGAACATTGTATTCAAAATTTTCAGGTTGTACTCTTGCGCGTATTGAATCAGTCTCGTGTCTCGAGCGCTTCTGATGCCGTAACCATACTCTCCTGTAGCGGAACGTTCGTACTTTTCTGGAATTCAGATTTGAGCATTAAATCACCTATAAAAATACGAACTCAGTAGATGTGGAATCATGAGCTTTCGCTAAGTCCTCGTAAAAATTGTCTATTTCTTCATGTGACGAGTTTTCAGTGGGGGCGTGCGCTTGAATTACTGCAAAACAAGTTTTTCATTTTGATTTCCAGTACGCACACTCTTTCGGATATTCCAGGAAATTTAATGATATTATCGTTGTGCTTCTTTCTTACTAGAAAACCTACTCCATATAGTCCTTTTGTTTGGCCAATGTAGTAGAATATGTATTCGTTGTCTTCGATTGTCTTCTCTCCTATTCATGTTCAGCCATGGACTTTAAGGGGCTGATGAAGAAGAAGAAATATGAAAATTGCAATTTGAAAGATTAGCGCAGTGGTTAAACGTGTGATAGTGACGGAATAAATATTCTTATGGCCTATAAAAATTTTTCAGGTCCGAAAAATTATTTCATAAAATTACACAAACATTAAACATAACTTTTTAATTTTGACTTATTTTAATATTTTCGAGATATTGCAGTATTCGAAAATTAAATTATTTTGGTAGAACATAGATTTTAAACATTTTATATAATAACTTCATTTTCATATTTACATTTATCACTCGTTTAAGAAAACTTCTCTACTGGGAAAAACTAGTTAGGTTGTATAACTGATTACATAATTTATTTTAGAAACAGCCGATAGTACTTTTGACTCCTTTCTGCGTAGGAATCCATCTAAGTAGATTTCATTCACGCTTAACCTATTTATGCTACCAAATAACAGTGCTTGAACTATTGTATTTCATTTGAAGTGCAAAGAGAGCCCGTGTAAATATGTATAGGCTGTAAGGCATTCCATTTTAGTTCTCAGAGATGACAACGTAACTTTGTTCGTAGTTCGCTGCAGGTGTCCATGAACTGACCGCTTACAATCAGGTCACTTCAATTTTATTAAAAAAAATACCTACTTATGATAAAATGAAATGAAAAAAATATTGTAAGATTATCCGTGTTTTACCCCCACTCTAAACGTAATACAATTCAGACTCGAGTTGGTCTGTTCCATTATTCATCGTATCACTGGAAGTAAATTCACAATCTCCTCATCTGATTTAAAATATCTTCATAAATCTTCGAAGGAAGGTGAAGAAATATAGAATTCCTCACCATTCGCAAGCTCTTTAAAGACTCGCATGTAGCGCGTCAAGTATGCGTAGCACCAGTCATAATATATGAAACAGTAAATAAGAGTTATGGTAGCTCAGTTGTAAAGTGCTGGCTGTCAATGCAACTGCAATTTCACAGTACGCGAGCAATCCGGGTTCAGTCTCTGACAGTATTAATGAAATTATTATTTCAAATTTAAGTGCAGACCCACCACATATTTAGCGGTAACGGAAAACATCGTGATGAAACTTGCATATCCGATAAATTCAAAAAAATATACTTCGAAGACATGTGCAAGCCGATACGAATTGGGGCAACGAGGTAGCACTTCCTTTCTCTAAAACGATCTCAGAAATGAGATTAAGCCTTTAAACGATTGGGAGGTACAGTTTTCGAATTATTAATAAATCTATTTACACCCTAAAATTGCATAAAGAATTCGGAGTGAAACCTATCGATGGAATGAGCAAAACAAATTCTGTCGGGTCTATTGTTATAAGAAAAATATACAACAAGGAACATATTTTTAAGTGACAAAAAAGCCTTATGTTAAATTTTTCACTGTTATAGTCATATTAATCAGTTTATTTTATATTGTTACAAATATTTTAGCAAAGGCATTTCTTTTAAAAATAATTTTAAAGTATCGCAGCAAGCGCGATTCAACGTTTTGCAAGCACTATTACTCGCAGTTCGCAGTCGCAAAAAAACTAGCTTATACCTGTAGACTGTTGTTGTAGTCGAGAGAATTTTTGCAACCTGCTGTTATATTCTAGCACATTAACCTGTTTGGTGTCAAGATTTCGTTGCGTAAATGTCTAATAAATTTTAGGGAAAATGTACTTGCATAACATCCTTTACTTTTATTATACAAGAGAATTACGAATACCGTTTTGTCTTTATTTTTATCTCTTTATTTTTATCTGTAATGATGAACGAACGTGGTAGCCTGTAGATATTTATATTCATCCATTTCATCTTTTAAGAATAAAATGCAAATGCATTGTTATTTCTGAGTAATAAGATAAAAAGCCTCTGTACCAGTAAAAAAGTATCCGGTTCTAGTCATTTACCTTAAAAAGTATGGCAGCAATAAATTGATTAAATATTTAACTCTAAAGCGACAGTAGTCTAATGGCAGGGCGCGGATCGCACACTCGAAAGGTCGTGGGTTCGAATCCACCATTCGACTACTGTCGGGGGTTAAAGGGAATATTAGTAATGTTAATTAATAGGATTACTAATATTTAAAAAAAAAACTATGGTTTTCTACCGATAGATACAATAAACTGCAAGGTAGCTTAAGGACCAAGAATAAATTTTTACTGCCTTAAGTTATTATTATTACTTTTTACATAAAATTGGATGCCAAATGGAAGTCCGTAATCTCTGCCTACCCCTCTGGGTGACAGGCGTGAGTGTTTATGTTGTATGTATGTATAAAATTGAAGTAATAACGAATAAACAGTACACCTAACCACCCACCAAAATATTCCCGCCGGGTTTCTTGCTGATTGTTGAATATTAAATAAAAATATTTACCTCCAATCAATTTTACTCATTACAGCCCATCATATTCCATTGCGAAAAATATGCCTGCCCACAGATTGCCCTAAATGAGGGACAATTTCCACAGTTTCCACGCTATCAAAGAATCAAAATAACACTTTCAAATACATTATACCGTTTCAATTATCACCGAGCCTCTCGTGGGTTGTTTAATTAAAAAAAAAAAAACAATTCGAAGTGGACACGTTTGTTTATTCCCTGTTTCAATACTGAGAGGTTTATTACCGTCGTCTGCAGAATTTCATTTGCAAAAAAGTTTTTATCGAGTTATATTTGCTTTTGTAAAAATATTGAATAAAATAAATTATATTTTGTTATTTTTGACACAGTGTTTTATAGAATAAGAGTAACAAGCGAGCACGCAGTTCATCTGATGCTTCATCATTCATCTGAAGTGAATGCTGGGGCTATAGTCATCTATCCTCGATTAAGCATCAACATTTTAACCGCTCCGTGGTGCAGTGGCTTAGCAAAGATTAACAGTGCTGAGGGCTGCGGCTTCTAATCCCGCGCGTTTGTATGGCCTACAAATAGGGTAAAATGCCTCCAATATACAGGAGAAAATTCTTGTGTAGGATGTTATATTACGTAGTATTATAAATAAATAAAAATGAAGAACAAAATGCACATGAGTTTTCACGTCTGAGCACTAAAATGGAATGCCTTGTTTCCAGTAAGAAGTGTCTATAATTCTCTACATTCAGCATACGAAACACAGCACATTAAGCGGATTGTGTATCTGTAGTAAATTTTCATACAAAAAGCGATAACGTTTTCCCTCCCTAAACGTTAGATATAATGAAAAACTAGGTGCGTACGTTTTTATTTTAGGGAAATATTGCTTACGATATAAGTTATTATCACCTAAATATCTACATTTTTGGCTTAAAAACTTCCTCAAGCGTTTTTATTTTTTTAATTAAACCAAGCTGAACAAAGTAAAACATACAGACCTAAATTAGGGTAAACTGAATCTAATGAGACCAAAAAGTTTTAGGGGGTAAAAAAGTTATCGCTCGAAACAATATTTTAAAAAAGAAAGTGTAGGCCATTGTTTCAACATTTGCAACTCTCTCTATCGCACGCCGGCGATACGGAGCGAGCGATGTGAAACAGATAGCATTTTTGAAAATACCTACTCGCACCGCGTTTTGGCACTTCACAATCCTCTTAAGCTACCATTTTCCGGTAGTATTCTCAGACAGTGTAGCTCTTTTCTGGTCGAGCAGATTCATTTGTGTTATATTCATAATATAGCTGCAGCAAACCATGCATGAAATATGTATTTTTTTTATAATGCAAGTCGATTTATAGTTCGTTGCAAAGTCAAGATTTTAAAATGTTAAAAATCGAATGCACACACAGACTAATCATCATCATGGCTAATATGCTTCTATAACAAAGTCTCGTAATTACAGAAGGTCTGTCAATCAAGTTAGCTTTTTTTCAATCAAACAAAAACTGTATAAAAATCGCACCTCGTCGCGCCTCGTGTGACAACGGTAGACGAAGGAAAGGACGGGCCGGTCGCTGACTCGCTGACTCGCTGACACTGCGGCAGCGCGAGCGCCACCGTTCCCCACTCAGCTGCGAGACGCGGTAGCAGACGAGCATTTCACCTTGCAATATATGTACATTTGTTTAAACGTTTAACGGCATTAAACCTATTGTTAATATAGTCCATTCACTTTATTTCTAAAGGTCTCGATAAGGCCAAAACACTTATAATAATCTTAATCGAGGCAAAGGAAAGTTCAACAGGTTTTGTTATTTAATTATTTTAGTCTGATTTATGGAATTAAATACAAAATAAACTTTAAATTATTTAAAATATAATTTACTACTTTTATATTAATTGATTATTTTGTCTTTACAACTAAAATTTTTACTTTAATATTTCGAATACGATTGTTTTTCTGTAACTTGTATTTATGTCTTCTTATATTTACGCGAACGATACACATTGACTATAACAACTTTTACGGATTTTATCGCGTTTAATTTATATGATTTTTAATTACCGACGTTTCGGGTAATTCTCAGCTTCAACATATCGAATAGTAGGTATGCAGTTTCGTGGTCACTTGGAGGTAGGGTCAAATTGGCCTCTAAAAAAGCTTGGCGTGCTCAGCAGAGCGAGACAGTATTTCATGCCGGCACATCGCATGCAGCTGCTTTACAAAGCGCAAGTTCGGCTTCACATAGAATACAGTGCCAGCTCCATCCACTTGACCGCATCCAGCACAGAACGGTTCGAATCGTCGACGACCGAGTTCTTTCTGATCGGCTCGGTTCACTAGCGCTGCGTAGGGATATTGCATCTCTTTGCGTTTATTATCACATCTAACTACGAGGAGTGTTCTGAGGAATTTTTCCAGCCGCCAAATTTCAAGAACGCACATCACGTCAAAATTCACGGTACCACACTCACCATTTGCATGCTTGGTGGTCCTCCACTGTGCGTTTTACTAGAATCTTTCTTTCTCGTTCAAATTCTCTGTGAAATTGTTTACCACCGGCGACTTTTCCGACCGATACGACTCGGGGCCTTCAATTTCTAAAAGGCTGGCTACGCATCTACAATTCCCCTGGTGTAACGATTTTTCATGGGCGGCGGCAGTCACTTACCATCAGGTGAGCCGAATGCTCGTTTTCCCCTCTTCTATTAACAAATTAAGGTACTATTTTACGCTGTTATTATGAAATGCGATTCTTACGTACTCCTAAAGGGCCTACCATTGTCAAACCGACCCAGTAACCATGTCTGAATAAGTAGCTATAAAAATATACTATTTTATTAGTTACACTCATTCCACGTAAGTTCCAGGGAGAGAAATTGAAATGGATTTGAAGGAGTCTATGAGGTACAGTAGCCACTTTTCATTAGGTAGCCTTCAAGGTAATTTTTATAAAGTTATGAAAAAAATATACAATGCTAAAATTCTCTGTCCCTTATTTAATCCATTAGTGTACTTTCTCTTCAAACTGCCGCGCATAATTTTTCGTCGCTATTTGCCTAAAGTGGATAGATATTACTCGAGTTTGAGTGACTTCTTATGGAATGCTCTTAGGACAGATTCTAATAAAGTTTTACGAGACTGACTTGAACTTGTCTTTTTTATAAAAATTAAAATGACAAACGAAATCTATACTCGATGATACGTGACTACAGCAGTCCAAGTACACCTGAAGTCTATTTAAAATAAAAAGGCCAGAGATGCATTATCACTTCTGAGGGCTAACATAAAAATTAAAAAAAACCGGCAAAGAGCGTGTCGGGCAACGCTCAGTGTAGGGTTCCGTAATTTCCCGTCCGTCACAATAAGTGTTCCCACTTATGAGTTAAGGTAGGTAAGGTAAAGGTGGGTATCCATTATGTTCGCGCTATATATTATATTCTTATTTAGTATTTATATATTATTAGGTAAGGTTGACCTGACAGTTTGATCACATTGTTTTTAATATGATTGCGAGATATTTTTGTTTGGAATTTTTAAGTGAGCAGCGTACCATACAATGGTTTGTATTAAAGTTCAAATTGCTTATAACAGTAGTGTCGGTGAACGCTTTTAGGTGGTTGCTCAATATATAATCAATTTCATTTTTATAAGAGCCATCCGGGAAAATCCATGTCCATTTATTATTTTTGTTCTTATTAAAGTTGGTATTTAATGCTGATAGGTTATGCCCCATTAGAAATTCAACTAGTTTCTGCCCGTTGCGACTTCTTTTTCCATATCCGAACTTGCCAAGTACGTACTCGTTATTGTTTTGTCTAGCTCCAATTTGTGCATTGAAAACCCCCATTAAGATTATATGTTTGTCGGTGTTGTTTTTTATAGTTAAAGATATCTCACAATAGAAAGCTTCGAGCACTGATAGTTCGGATTTTTCAGTGGGTGCATATGCCTGTATGATACCAAGGTTTCTTATATCCTGGTAGTTTCACATTAAGAATTGCTAATCTATCAGATATTCCTATAAATTCTTGTATATACTCTCATTGACATTTTTATTAAAAAACTAACTCCTCTGCAACCAGCAGTTTCTCCTTTGTGATACAGTATATAGCTGCCGTGATCTATTTTTTTCACCCAGTCTTCGCATTTCACTTATACCTAGTATGTCGTATTTTATATTTTGTAATGATTTTTCCAATTCTAGCAATCTTTCGTGAATTCTAAGGGTTCTCGTATTTAGTGTTGCGATATGAAGTACCTCACATCTTTTAGTTGGAGGGTAGTAGTCTAGTATCCCCGCGGGGACCAACCGTTTTTTTTTTTTTAACATGGGGAAATGCCTACGCATACCCGCCTCGCGGGGGCAAGGACGGATTATGTCGGACTCGCACCGACTAAAACCCCATGGTGTTCCACCTTCGTCGCATATTGGCAGGGCTACGGGAACGGTTTCGCACACATCCGCGGCCCCACCAGCGACTGCCGCCCCATGGCAGCACCTCATCGGGAGAGGAATATTCCTCCCCGTTCTCCTTCCCAAGTAAGGCGCACCAGAACACATGGCACGCCTTCCTCCACGGCCTCCAATTACATCTGCGCAACAGACGCCCCCGCGTCCGATGCGCGAAGGCCATGGGGCCAGGAAAAACGAGCACTTAGAAGTACTAGCCTTCCCGACCCCAGCGGCGGATCTGGTTTATGGCTCCGCCGCCAACCAAGATTCGGCTGCGGAGGATAGGGAGAGCGGCGCCTCGCAATACCGACAATCCTCTCCCCCCGCAGCCCCATCATCACCGCATCAACGGTGCGGCCCCGTTTGAGTCGCGGAGGATAGGGCGAGTGGCGCATCGCCATACCAACACTCCTCTTCCTCCGCGACTCCACCTCGGCTGCAGCGGTAGGTGGGGAGGACACACCTCTCACCGCAGTCCACCAACCAACACACATCCGAAGTGGGCTTCCCAAGCCCACTCGGAGTGGCCACCTCGGGCCGGCCCTCCACCTCGGATCAGCCATATGGGTTCCTCTTTGTTTCGCCGTGGGTGACCAAGCCACGGCTTCTAAGCCCCCCGCCACGACAAGGCTGGAACCCGTTCGGGGGGGGGGGGACCAACCGTGATGGGAGACTGTTAACTTGTTGTTGTTTATTGTATTATAGTTGTCCGGCTTGTGGTGCCTGTATCCTCATTTGTGTATAAATGTTTGTATGAGAGTGAGTGTGATCTCTTACGTAGGTACTGAAAGGTACTGAAACTGATCATTATTTTTTATTTCGCCAACACTAGATTTTGGGCTAGGGGGTTTCAGTTCTCTTTATTTTTTCATTTTTTTTTCTATCTATATTTCTTTTTTCCTTCTTTTTAAGCAGAGCTGCTTTTGACAGATCATGTGTAATGTAGGTATTGGATTTCAATTTCTTCTTATTTTTGAGAATCTGAATCTTCTTTTTGAAGAGTTGTTGTAGCAAGTAGTATTGGCCTGATTTTACCAACATCTGTATCACGTTTTCCCAATCTTTGAATTCTATTTATTTCTTCTTCTTTTAGTATGACATCTATTTCCTTCCTGGTATTAAATTCGTGCGTTTTTAAGTCTTCTTGAGTCCCACTTTTTTGTTCTGGGAGCCCGTGAATTAATAAATTATTCCTTTTTTAATTTTTTCCAGATTTTCTATTTTCCTATTAAGTTTTTCAATTTCTTTTTTCAATTTTTCGTTTTCTTTAATGATCGGTTTCATTTTTTCATCAACTTTTTTTTAGTACTGTTGTTGTAATGTTTTCTGTTATCATAATTGTTTGTAGATTAAGTTGTTCTTTCATTTTTTCTAGCAACAGACATCTATGATTATAGTTTAGTTGACATCTTGTGGTGAAACGTAACGTTAATATTTGCAATAAATAGAAAAGAATGTATATTAGTTTTCGAACGCAACCTTATGCTTAGTGAAAATGTACTCTTTTGTCTTTGTCTTTGCTGTTGTACTAAGAAGGGCTAGAACCCAGAGCCGTGAAGCCAGTTAAATAAAAATAAATAAAATTGCTCTTATGTTGGTATCTTGGTACTAACCACTTCGTTGTGAATTACAGTTAACCATATAAATACGCTGTCTATTATAACAGTTAACCTCACTCCTGCTTCTATAGTATTTTTGCACTTTGTCTAACGTTTTCTTTCATGTTTCCAATGTATTTTGAAGTTCAAACACACAAAATAACTTTGGGTTCACTCTGGTTTCCTGAATAGTGATATTTAACAGTGTTATTTCGTAAATTACGGGAGCGTTGCACAAAAGCGTCTAACATTTACAAGCACTGGAACCGGAATCATATATATATATATATATATATATATATATATATATATATATATATATATATATATATATATATATATATATTAGTGTTAGCACCCAGCCGCGTTGTCAATCGAATAAAGGATTATTATTACTATATATACTTTTTACTAGAAAACAGGTTTCCATCTTAGTCCTCACGGGTGACAATGCATCTGCATTTTGATTCGTAATCGATGATAGATGTAGATGTCTATGGGCTACAGCAACCACTTACCATCAGGTGAACTGTGTGCTCGTTTATCACCCTATACTATAAAAAATATATTATTATAATGCATATCAGTCAAAAAACGCACATTCTATTAGCTGAAACAATTAATATCATCTGGACACCCGAATTCTGCATACAACCTAATTAAAAGTCCCTAAAGAATATAAAAAATAGAAAGAATAATAGAAAGAAAATTAGTTTGCTATTGATTATTACCCTTTGTGGTGCCGAATTAATCGGTGATTCATTAATCATTTCGGCTCAAATTTAAGATAAATCTTTCACAATCTATACATATAATAAAAATGTAAATGGCAGATATCTGTACATTTTACAAGTTTGTAACAAAATAGATGGAGAGGGACTAAAAACAAGTAAGTGAATACATTTCTGTCTGTCTGTTTGTTTGTTAATGTATCTTTTATAAAGTACTAATTTATATCAAAATTATCCTTAGGAAAATTGTGAAGCGTATCTTAGTTTTATATAGTAATGATTAATATTCTAAAGTATGAGCACAAGTATAGGTACGAATTTGTTTAATGGAGTGTGGAGTGATCAAGGGCATTTTTGTAATTAAATAATTTGTATCTAAACTCAGTAAACTAAAATAATAACGGATAACGTAATAAATATCTATAAAAAATATACAAACCCTAATATCTTAGTCAAAAAAGTGCAATAGTTAACCAATGTCATCGATAGATGGCGTTGTGCAAATTGTTTTTATTAATTAAATTTTAAGTAAATAGGTTTGCTTATCATTTTTTTCAACAGCCGAGTACCTACAACATGGTAAATTTATCAATTCGTTTGGTTTCGGCGAGGTTCATAGTAGCTTGGCATGAGTCTATTATACTTTCCTTTTTCAGTCTCAAAAGTTTTAAAATTTACGTTGTCGTAAAATTGAAAAATTAAGTTACACGATTTTGAGTTGTTTATATATTATTCCAACACTTTCTTTTATATATATATATATATATATATATATATATATATATATATATATATATATATATATATATATATATATATATATATATATATATATATATATCTCGTATATTACGATTACGTTGTTTGTCCGCGATAGACCCCTAAACTACTTAACCGATTTTAATCTAATTTGCACACCGTGTGCAGTTTGGTTCAACTTGAGAGATAGGATAGTTTTTTTTTGCCAATTGGTGATTCACAATATTTTTTTTGAGAGTTTAAGGATTTTTATTAGGACATGACAAAGGGTCGTCAAAAAGGGCAAAACAACGTCTGGCAAGCTAGTTTCAATATACCTTTCGGATACTACCATGATCATAAATATATTATTTGAATAATATTATGACCTTAATCGGCCAAGTCGTATTGAAGTTGCAAGCTAACTAAACAGATATACTGAAAATTGTATATATGTCGAAGCCGACTAGATCAATAAGCCTTTTAGTTAACAGCCTAGCCTTTTTACTAAACTGTCCTGTTTAACCAGCGCAGCGGCTGGAATCATAATACTCAGCCGATGCGTCTAATACAAGATGTAATATTACTGACAGTAGGTTATGGTGTGGTTGGAGTAGCGCTAAGGTCACCCTAAAGCCTTGTAGTATTATATAACGTGGCATGGTCACCTTATCAATTTTATTCAATTGGATGGTTAGTTGAACGGCGCCGTTCAATATAAAGGCAAGGCTAATTATGCAAATTGGCCGCGACATAAATAAAGCTTTACGCTTTACGTAGCTTTATGTGGTAGACACACGCTGCAGCTATATTATAGTTGTAGCATTAATGGGTCGGCTTGAGCGGGACAGGTCCACGATCTCACAAAATACCAACGTAAAATAGCAGCGTAATGCTGCTGTGTTTCATATGGTGAGTGTAGAGCATCGGAGAGCCTTTTAACTGAAATCGAGACATTTCATCTTAGTCCTCAGGGGTCACAACGTATTTGCATTTTGATCCTTAATTGTCTACGGGCTACAGCGATCCACTTACCATCAGGTGGACTGTGTGCTCGTTTGTCATCCTATTCTAAATTAAATGGACAACAATATGTTCCTTAAAATATCAAAATTAATTAAAAAACTGCTTTTTCCCACCTTCCGGCCAAGCCTGGAAACTATGATATCTATGAATTTTATGTACCAACGATCAGTAATGGACTTTTGATAGATTGCAATGAACTACTGAAATGATTTCTATGTAAATGTATTTATCTCATTTTTTTTTAAATCAGAGCCTCGAAGTACTTGAAACGTTTTTGATATTATTTTTTTATGTTTTACATTCACCGTTGTATTATTAGTCTAATAGAATAGAATAGAATATTTTTATTCAATATGGATTACAAGTAATTCCTATTGAAAGTCAATATTTTACGTAACCACTGGTTCGAAAGAAAACCTATGTCCTGGGAAGAACCAGCAAGAAACCCAGCGGGACTTTTAAAAAAATCTTACAATGTCAATGGTCACAAAATATTTACAAAATTTATTGAGAAACAGCTTGAAAGGGATCACCTCATTCCCAGGGGTTATTATGAAACATGTATTCATTTATAACCCTTTCTATACAGTTTTTGTTTAATTAAATATTTAGACTTGGTAATAGAGAGACCTTTTATATTTTCTACGACTTTGTTGTAATAGCGTATACATTGCCCCAAGAATGAATTACTGACTCTGGAGTCGAGAAACTGATAGCACCAGCTTGTCGTTGTTCCTAGTGTTTACAGAGTGTATGTCACTTTTATACTAAAACTACCTTTATTTTTGTGAACATACATCAAATTTTCATAGATAAACGGAGAGACAAAGTTAAATATTTATTTCCTTAAATTTTTCTTTAAGAGATTCTCGCGGTTTAAGGTTGTAAATAGGTAATAAAAGATAACTATTTTTAAGTCTGTTTCAGGAGACTTCTGTGATGTAAGTTGTGGTAAGGGCATCTGAATATCAGCTGTGGTGCTTAGGTTATCGCCAAACATAATGATTTCTTATATTTACGCGAACACTACACATTGAAATAATACTAGTTTTTACGGAATTTATCGCGTATATTTAACTTTTTAAATACCCGACGTTTCGAACGCTTTACAGCACTCATGGTCACGGGCGGGACTGAGATGTTCAACGTCCATATGTCATAGTTAACCGCGGTTACCATAGATTAAAATTTAACTTTTGTTCCGATCTATGCAGTATGAACTTATGGTATCTTGAAGTCTTGTACTCAGACACTGCCTTACATCTGGCTACCTATTGCGGAAGGAGGAGTTCTATAAGCAAGTAGATGGTGTGGCGATGGGCTCACCTGTATCTCCCATTGTCCCTGACATATTCATGGAAGACTTTGAGGAGAAAGCCCTGCTTAGTTCTCCCATAAATCCAAGATTCTACAAGCGGTACGTAGACGACACTTTCACAATTCTACCTTTAGATAAAATAACTGCATTTTTAGACCATCTTAACTCTATAAATTCTAAAATTCAGTTCACAATGGAGTTAGAGGCAAACAATTCCTTAGCTTTTCTAGATGTGTTAGTAATTCGGAATCCTGATAACACCTTGAGCCATACTATGTATAGAAAAAAGACCCATACAGATAGACACTTAAACGGTGATTCTCATCAACATCCTTCACAGTTAGCTACCATGGGTAAATCTTTGTTTCAGAGAGCACGAGGGATCTGTCACAGTAAACACCTGGCTGCAGAGCTCCACCATGTCAAGCAAGTTTTGCATGACAACGAGCTTCGAGTCCCGCGCCTACGTCACAGTGAACGAGTGAAGCCGGCCACAGCCGAGCATGTACCTGCTGTACTGCCATATGTTAGAGGAGTCACTGACAAGATTGGCTACATCTTGAAGCGCGCTTCCATCAAAACATACTTCAAGCCGCTGAAGAAGATTGGTCAGTTTTTACCATCAGTCAAGTGTAACGTCCCTCTGCAAGATGCAGGAGTGTACAAGCTTGATTGTGAATGTGGTCTCTCCTACATAGGACAAACTAAAAGATCAATAAAAACCCGCATTAAAGAACATATAGCTGATGTGAAGAATCGACGCTCCGGGAAGTTTGCAGTCTGTGAACACGTACAGGATCGCCCCCGTCACTACATCAGATTTGATAGACCTCAAATCCTCGCTAAAGAACACCGATTCCTTCCAAGGATGATTCGCGAGGCTATTGAAATCAAAAAACATCCTAATTTCAATAGAGAAGATGGCTGGGTGCTACTATCTGCTTGGGATCCTATAATAAATAAAATTAAATCCCAACCCAAGCATACAACTGCAAGAATTCAAGATACCATAAGTTCATACTGCATAGATCGGAACAAAAGTTAAATTTTAATCTATGGTAACCGCGGTTAACTATGACATATGGACGTTGAGCATAGATATAAGAAATAAGGAGATATGCTCAGTAGTTGAAAATGTATCGGAACCCGGTGTCTCCAGTTGGCCCCTACCACGCGCCAACTACTACATATGCACATCAGTAAAAGCAATAGATACACAATCGCGCACACACTCGCATTTTATAAATCAGAACATACTACACAACCAATTATAAACCTTATCTCATCATACACAGCGTGCATTTACCATGCACCGTACAAAACTTATTCACACAAAAACATCTGTCGCTATCATTCACTCACAAAAGCCGGCAGCGGCTGCTTCACGAAACTATCGTGTGAGTGAGAGTATCAGAAAAAACACTTATCCATTGCGCTATTAGACCAGCTGATTCACAGGTCGATTTGTATTAAGCAAGCAATGGTTTTTGTTCCTAATGAAAACATTTGATTTGGTTTTTCATCGTATTTCTAGTACCACGAAGTAATGTTTTAATAAATTGAATAAGAAAAACATTAATATTTTAGTACTTACGTGTGAAATGAGATGCCATCTTTCATGTAATTCACAATACAGCTGTTATTTTTGCAAACAATCACTGAACAACGCGGCATTTTGTCAAAAATCACGAGCAGTGAAGACGTCACAAGTTGACATTCGACTAATTACCGAAACGCATCAGGCCGCTTTGCGGCCAGATGCGTTCGCAAGTGCCACGCCTCCTTGCCATATCTCCTGTTGTTTATATGATCTGAGACGTTGAACATCTCAGTCCCGCCCGTGACCATGAGTGCTGTAAAGCGTTCGAAACGTCGGGTATTTAAAAAGTTAAATATACGCGATAAATTCCGTAAAAACTAGTATTATTTCAATATCGCTAAATATCTCAAAAATATTTATTAATTTCGTCCTATAGTAATTCGTTACTTCTGTATTAGGATTTTTTTTCTGTATCGCAGAGGTGTTTTTCACACAAAATCGAAGCTTTGAATAATTAGTACTAGGCCATACTAACACTTGTTCCGTGATTTGGAGTGACAACGCATCTACCTTTTGATTCTTAATCGATGATAAATATAGCTGTCCATGGCCCACAACATACAATTACACTCAGGTGAACTGTGTGCTCGTTTTTTACCATTACTCCATAAAAAAATACGTTAGCAACAGCGTTTGATTTCCGTTGGCAATAACGATATTGTTAATTGTAATTTTAAGTTCTGATTGACAACGTGCTCGGCGATGAAAGAAAATACTTTCACAAAACCTACAAATATCTGAGAAATATAAAAAATATTTTTATCACTCAGCTATGTAGTTTTCTTCACATTCTTATATTCTACGCTGAGCATTAGGAAAATTAACACTTGAATTGCAATTAACACATATTATTGATGACGGCGGGGATCGAATACATGTTGCCAAGGTAATGCGATACTTTTGGCGTTTTAAATCGGAGCTACCATGGTTCTAAGTATTAGAAAAAGATGAGAATCTATAAAAGTTTAAGCTATTTGAAAAAGCTTATTATACGTCATATAAAGCGAAATTAATAGACGGAGCCAGGTTGTGTTATGATTGAAATAGTTCTAGTTGTTTGTGATATGCTGACGTCTTTTGTGTCAATAATGCAATATGCACTTTGACACAAATCTCTGTATTCAATAGAGTGTATCAGGGAGCGGCAATGAAAGCATTTTTTAAAGCGATTGTGTTTTGGCCTTCATTTTTTAAACTTCGGCGATTGAAAATAGTATCAGACATCTCGCAATTTTGACGCTGCTGTTTGTCACTGATCTGATTGTTTTAACTTTTGTGTAACCGAGATAGCTGTACTGTAATATGTAATTAACGTTCTTTCCCCGAGACATAGATAATATAATACGTAACCAGAGAGGTCACTTTGTTTTGTATGTTTGTCAAAACGAACTTTAAATGTGCGTCATGTCACGTGCGCGGTGTTCAACGTCTTTATTTCCATTTCACGGTGTGCTGCTGTAGCTTTAACCGAAAGGCATCGCGAGCTATGAAGTGATAAAGTTTTAAGTATTCTTTTATTTTATTTGTTGCGTAGTATTTATTTGCATCTAGTACATAATATGCAATATTTCACAAACAAGTTTATAAACACCCAATTTTTGATTAATATCAAACTTATCTTTATTATTACAGATATTCCTAAGAGAATTGTTTGTTTTGAATGCTACGTTAACGAAACGAGGCATTCCATCCTAGTCCCCAGAGGTAACAACGTATATGCATTTTGATTATTAATCGAGGATAAATGTAGATATCTATGGGCCATAGCATCTATTTACCATCAGGTGGACATTGTGTTTAATTTTCACCCTTATTCTATAAAAAAATAATCGGTAGTAAAATACTAGAGAGTAGCGACAAGCAATATAGAATATTTACATTATCACAAAAACAATGTTTATTTGTCTATATGTAACGATCTACATAGGAACACTAAGAGAGGTTTTGGCGGCAACTTGGCCGTAGACTGATTATCGCTCCTGTTTTGTTGCTTGAATATTTTTTTTCAAGAATAATTGCATTTTGATTTGTAATCGAGGATATATGTAGATGTCTATGGGCCGCAGCAACCACTTACCATCAGGTGGACTGTGTGCTAGTTCATATCACATTTTACAGAATTTTTAGGAGATTGAGTACTTTTAACCCGGTTATCAACAGCGTGTTTTGATTGTGAGTTAGTTATTTTGATTTTTATTATGATATGGAATCAAAATTATATTTAAAATGTTTACAACTTACTAGGACCTGGTGAATTGCTGCTACGCGATCATTGTTCAAATGACCTAGTTTTTGGCAATTTTGTGCAAGTTGAAAGTAAAGAAATGAGATCGGCTATCGACACCACATAACTATTTAAACTAGCCATCTCTACATTTTCGTCACTTATTCCACCGAAAACAAGCTCTATAAGTTGGCCCTCAGCAAGACATTTTAGTTTATTTTAATAATCTTAATTTCTCCCTATCATAACCATCAAAATAATCTGCGGAATCCGGCATGTATAACACAGCGTTGTTTCTCCATAAGATTTTTCCTTTGCGGGTAAACAGACATAATATCTTTTTTGAATTCGTGTCAAACCAGGATAATGCAGAGCCCAGAAGGGCCTTACCGGTTTTAGCAACCTTCTCAAAGCTGCTCCATTTTAACTCTCCTCCCAACTTGTTGAAGTTTTCGCACCAGGCAACTGCTCCGTCGTTGCTTTTGTCCGGGTCGAAAATTGGTACCGCTACAACGTCGGGCAGCTTATTTAAAACCATTGCATTTTGGATGGTTTCCAACAGCCCTTTTACCAACTCCACATACATATTGAAATAGTTTTCCTTGAAATATTTAAAATAAAACGATTAACAAAAAGCACGGGCGATCCCACTTCTGACGATATTTTCATGGAAAATTAAAACAAAGAAATTAGCTAGAAAAAAAGATCGGTTTAGTAATAAGCTTAAATTCTCCTATTTAGCTAAACGGAGCTGTTAAAATCTTCCTCCTAACAAGGGACAAATTATGAAAAGAATTTGAATTAGCCAATTTAAAATGATATATTTAAAGAAAATAACTTCACACATATTTTAACAAAATTTTAACAAAAGACACAATAAGCAAAAATAAGAAAAAGTACAATAATATAAGATATAGTGATTTCTTAAATTTACGCGAACACTACACATTGAATAAAACTATTATTTACGGATTTTATCGCGTTTAATTACTTTAATTTATTTTTATTATTATCCCGACGTTTCGGGTGCTTTACAGCGCCCATGGTCACGGGGGGGACTGAGATGTTTGACGTCCCAATGTCATAGTTAGTCCGGCTACCTTCAGTTTTTTAATATTAATTTTTGGTCTGATTTACGCAAAACGAGCTTATAGTATCATGAAGTCTTGCAGTGGTATGCTTGGGTTTGGGTTTAATTTTGTTAATTATAGGATCCCAAGCAGATGGTAGCACCCAACCATCTTCTCTATTGAAATTTGGATGTTTTTTAATTTCAATAGCCTCGCGTATCATCCTTGGTAGGAATCGGTGTTCTTTTGCGAGAATTTGTGGTTTATCAAATCTAATGTAACGGTGGGGACGATCTTGAACATGTTCGCAGACTCAAACACAAACCAAACCAAACGCTCCACTACGTCCCATAGTGAGCCAGATCGATTCACCAACTTATAAGCTGGCACAATACTTAGCAAAAAATACTATCACCACTAAGAGGACATACCAGAGCACACACAAAGGATTCATACCATTTTGTGAGTGAGATAAAAGACCTACATCTCGCTAACAATGAAACTATGGTCAGTTTTGATGTTCAGTCACTATTTACATGCCTACCTATTGTGGACTGCATCTCAATTGTAACTAGGAAGCTAGAAGAAAATAACATGCCTCAAGAATATGCAATACTACTTGAACATTGCCTCACATCTGGCTATCTATTGTGGAAGGAGGAGTTCTACAAGCAAGTAGATGGTGTGGCGATGGGCTCACCTGTGTCTCCCATAGTCGCCGACATATTCATGGAGGACTTTGAGGAGAAAGCCCTTCTTACTGCTCCTGTAAATCCAAGGTTCTACAAGCGGTACGTAGACGACACTTTCACACTTTTACCATCTGACAAAGTAACTGCATTTTTTAGACCACCTTAACTCCATAAACTCTAAAATACAATTCACAATGGAGTTAGAGGCAAATAATTCTTTAGCTTTCCTAGATGTTTTAGTCATCCGAAATCCTGATAACACTATTGGTCACACTGTGTATAGGAAAAAGACCCATACCAACCGATATTTAAATGGTGAATCTCACCATCATCCTACATCAGTTAGCTACCGTGGGTAAATCTTTGTTTCAGAGAGCACGAGGGATCTGTGACAGAAAACATCTGGCCGCGGAGCTTCAGCACGTCAAGCAAGTAAGTAAAGTCTTGCAAGACAACAAGCTTCGGGTCCCGCGCCTACGTCACAGTGAACGAGTGAAGCCGGCCACAGTCGAGCGCGCGCCTGCTCTACTACCATATGTTAGAGGAGTCACGGACAAGATTGGCTACATCTTGAAGCGAGCGTCCATTAAGACATACTACAAGCCGCTGAAGAAGATTAGTCAATTTTTACCATCCATCAAATGTAATATTCCTCTACAAGATGCAGGTGTGTACAAGCTAGATTGTGAATGTGGTCTCTCTTACATAGGTCAAACAAAGAGATCTATAAAAACCCGCGTGAAGGAACATATAGCTGATGTGAATCACCGACGCTCCGGGAAGTCTGCAGTCTGCGAACATGTTCAAGATCGTCCCCACCATTACATTAGATTTGATAAACCACAAATTCTCGCAAAAGAACACCGATTCCTACCAAGGATGATACGCGAGGCTATTGAAATTAAAAAACATCCAAATTTCAATAGAGAAGATGGTTGGGTGCTACCATCTGCTTGGGATCCTATAATTAACAAAATTAAACCCAAACCCAAGCATACCACTGCAAGACTTCATGATACTATAAGCTCGTTTTGCGTAAATCGGACCAAAAATTAATATTAAAAAAAACTGAAGGTAGCCGGACTAACTATGACATTGGGACGTCAAACATCTTAGTCCCCCCCGTGACCATGGGCGCTGTAAAGCACCCGAAACGTCGGGATAATAATAAAAATAAATTAAAGTAATTAAACGCCATAAAATCCGTAAATAATAGTTTTATTCAATAAGATATAGTAGAAATATACTTAACTTGCTAATACGAAGAACAACCCTGTAAATGCATTAGGACACTGTACGGCATGGATAGGTCGGAATCATGTAAACCGACCTTTAAATCACATAATCTACTAACTGTTCCCTGCATATACATATAAGAAACAGCTAAATTTGTTAAATACCACAGTCATCTCTTTACCGCTAACGACAATACCTGCGCCTAAGCTAGAACTGTTTAAAAAAAACTGTGCTTATATAACACCTCTAATATATAAGTCTTTGCCCAGAGGAATGACTGACCTACCATATAAAATGTTCTGTTGTGCCTTGCGAAAATGGTTAATTCAGGAGAGTTTCTATACTATTAAAGACTTTTTGAATAATAGCACTTGCCGATTTGGTGCCCACTAAGATATCAGATCTTTCTTTTTATTTCTTGTGACTTAGTCTATTATAATATTTCAATAATTTATATAATTGTAATCATGTAATTCAAATAACTGAAATTTAAAAGATTTTTATAATTACAATTAAAATAGTTCTTATAAATTGTTATTCAAATAGTTCTTATAATTGTAATTTTATTCAAATAATTATTGTAAATTTACTATGATTTTGCATGCCCGTAATGAGGGTGAAATATGTCCTGTGCTATAAGTTACTTTAACATCTTGTGTACTAACCATATTTCTTGCAAATAAATGATTTATAATTATGATTATGAACCACGTACTGCCCCAAATTTCTTAGAATTCGGAGTATTTATAAGATTACCTCCAATGTCGTTTTTATTTTTTTTACAATGGAACAATTCTTAACTATTTAATTATTAACAATCAAATTATAAAAATAATTAATCATTAAATAAAATAATAAAAATCACTATAAAAACCATTTTCACAGTTTTTATCATCTTAGAGTTTGCAGTATTAATATATTTCAGAAAACACGTGGTCCAAAAAGGTTTAACACATACAAGTAATAAGATAATTCGTTTATAAGTGCGTTTGTTAATAGACTTGCGTTTGACCGTCATCTATTTGTAAATATGTATGTATACCTACCTACATTCTCGAACTGACGTACTAAATAGTCTCAAACTTACCCTTAATTATTACAGAGGTAGAAGATGCCACGAAACAAGAAAAATAACAGTGATCAAAACAAAAATAAACATACAAATCGTCATCAGTAGGTGAATTATTCTGCCGAATATGACGGTTGATCTCATAAAATCTAAAATAATATCATCGCGTGAAGCATAAAACCAATCTGGAATTAGCATTTTAATGCAGGATGAAGATAATATTTATTTTTCTTGATCACCGAAACTTTAGTATAGAGCGTAATTTTCGATTGTTTTAAGTATAATTTTGCTATTTATGTCCCTACTACCCTCCTTATCACGTTGATTTAGTCTACAACTATGCCAAAGTTGGCAAACTATTATAAACTAAGTAAAATAAACTTAATTGAAATAGAAGGTTACCTATAAACTATATTTATTTAATTATTAATATTTAGTAAGCACAAATATTTTATTATTTTAGTGAGTACCTAAGCACAAATTGTTTCCTAGGTACTTTAAAACCAAATAATAACCAAATTTTTAATTTTTAACATATAATTTGTTGTATATTTTCCTATGGTTTCAAGCTGACCACCCTGATAGATTTCCCAAATAGAAAAATTGAAAGTTTTACACTTTATGACATTGATAAGTAGGAATAATAAACCAATACTATATAGGAGCGGCAGCTGTTTATTTGGAAACACATTTCTATCTGTGTTATTTATTTTCGCCTAGGCAAAGTAGAGGAAATGCCATTATCTTTGCCTGGCCATTTTGAAGCTTATTTCTCAAAAAATATGATGTGTAGGCTATAATAGAAAGTTTTACCATTAAATAAAACTTACCTATTATTTTTTAATCAATATCTGGAATCCATCTTGAGTCAAGCACTTGTCTTTCCGCCTAAAGTCAGCACTTCCGGCTACCTTACCTGCATGGAGGGGGCACCCCACCACTTTTTTTGCTTAATTATTTAAGTAGTGATGAGCACCATGGCACTCAGGATGCACCAGGTAGCCCTTACCAACATTATATATTACACTACAATTGCATTATTTGATTATAACTGGCGATCATGGCAATAAGTTTTGCTTTTGTTATTTACAATAATATATCAAACTAATATAGCAAATATTGCTCTATCAATTAATGGCATCAAAAAAAATTGATAACGATACAGAATTATTTTCCGCCATTTCCTTTACTTCTTTTTATAGTAATTTTGAAATGTGTGCACAGTTTTCCAATTACCCCTCGCAAGGATTTTATATATTGAAAATTTTTCTAACCAATTTAAAGAGGTTACTGCTGATCTTACTGAACCAGGAGTAGTTTTGATACCCGCCTCTCTCAAAAGCGATTTTACCCACCCAGCAATTACAGTACGGGATGCTGTCTTAGCGTCACCTCTAGCTGTAATAAATAAATGATTACGCCTTTCTGCGATTTTTAGATATCTTTAATAATTGTCTTATCCAGAAAATAATATTCAATTTTTTATCAGTATGTTCTTTAAGCCTCCAACACCAGACTGTCTATGATTAATGCTGTCCGTATTGGAACCAAAGGCTGGCCATAAGATTATGCTACGTTGTTCGTCTATTAAACTGTTATTGTCAATATCCAACAAAGTGAGGTCATGAACTCTCCGACTAGAAGCCAAAAGTAATAATGTAGCTGTATGCCTAGATACTTCATACAGATTGTTTTCATTAAAATTATATTTACTTATATGCTGCATAAAAAACTTAGGATTCCAAATTGGTGACTTTACTGGTTTAGTACGGGCCATAGATATTGCTTTTAACGTGTGTTTTATAAAAAAAATTTGAATATAAATCTACTTTTGAAGTTAAGTGAGAATGTTGAAATCACAGATTTATGTACTAAAATTGTTCTGTAAGCAAGAACTATATCTCAATGTAAATGTGCTAGATAACGTGCTGCTTATTCTGGCTTAGGATATTTATATTTAACCGAAGTAGACTCGCACCACTTTTTCCATCTATTCCATGCTGTTTTATTTGTGTTGATCGCAGAGCTTCGCCAACTTGATATTAACAAGTTCTGGTTCTTTATCCGTTCATTCTGTTAACATATCTTGCCACCCAAAATCAGCCATGCTTCCAAGAGCAAGTCTTGAATCTGTGGTGGGTGTATGCCTGTTCACGTATCTACTAGAGTGTGGACTAGTTCTGAAATTCGATATGGGGGGTGTAGAGCTCGGCGTTGAATATCTGCTTGCTAAAACATTTTGTTCCATTTCGGGGCAATTAATATATATATTCCGCTGGCTTGCTGTAAGTGGTTTAGAACTCTGGGAATAATATTGGGTGGTGGGAATAACCACGCTAGTTTGTAGTGCCACTGGTGACAAAATGCGTTGTGATGTTTTGCTTGCTTGTCCTGAATATTCACTGAAATATACTTCAGGGTCACGTGAGCAGTACTTGACGCAAATAGGTCTATCTCCGGTGTGCCCCACACTCGAAATATTTTGGATGTCGCCGCTATTATGAGGCCACTCGGGGCAAGCCTTTTGGCGTGATAAAGCGTCAACTACGACATTGAATCTGCCTGGAAAGTACTGGGCCTGAAGGTGTATATTGAATTTTTCTAGAAGTGCAAGGAGTTGTAGAGTTTGCTTGAGAAGCTTTTGGGACGTGCTTCCGCCTTCGTTGTTTATATAAGACACCGCCGTTCGATTGTCCGTCTAAAGAAGCACTTGAGAGTTCTGTAGCAGATTTCGTTCGTGTGATATCGCTGCAAGAACTGCAAACATTTCTGTTTGCGTGCCAGGTTAGTTGCCGGTTCATGAAGGTCCCCCAGAACTCCCCCGTCCCCAGCCGATATCTGAAGCATCGGTTATTAGGAGGTGAGTTACTACTGCATTCATATGTATCAGTACAGATTGACCTACAGTTTGTAGCCTCCACTCCATCTCGGATTGAACTGGTAGTGGAATACTCACTTGGCGGTAAGGATGGTCCTTTGACAACTGTCGACTGAAGTATTGCAGTGTTCGACAGTGAAGTAGACCTCTCTGGGTTACGTAAGTGGCAAAATTGAGTCTCCCCATACTGTATGAGGGAGGGACCACTTGCCTTTTAAGAGCTGTTGCTGAAGAGCGTTGCGGAGCGTTAAGCACTTTTCTCCGATAAGGACTTCGAATTGAGTTTTGTGTCCCATGTTATGCCGAGAAACTCGAGGCACTGTGTCGGAATCAACACGAACTTTTCGAAATTTATTGTCCAACCTAGTAACTGCATGATCTTTATTGTTTATGATATATCTTCTTATAGTTGTTACATCGACTGGCTTGCCAATAGAAAATCGTCCAAATAAACTACGCATCTGATGCCCCGATTCCTGAGAAAATCTGCTACCCACTTTGTTACTGAGTGAAAGGCCAAACGGTAAGCAGGCCACCTGGACCAGTTGGTGCTGGTTTGAATGGATTTGATAATTTAGTCTCAAATATCTTCGATGACGCCGGGCAATCGGAACGTGAAAATAGGGTAAAGTTTAGGTCTAATTTTGCCATCCAATTCTGATACTGCAGGAAGGTGGGTACTCGAAAGCGGCGGAACAATCTAAAGGGTTTCGTTTTGATGAACCTGTTCAGTTGTTTCAAATTGCATATTGGACGTTAGCTGCAGTCTGGTTTTAGCACCAAAAAGAATGTGGAAAGGAAACTGGCATCCGGCTCCGCCTGTTCGACTACTCCGGACTTTAGCATACTTTGAATTTTACGAGTTTAAGGAAATTTTGCTCCTGTAGTTCTGAATCACAATTTGACTTGGAAGTATTAGAGGCAGCTTGAGAATGAATGGAAAGTACGAGCCGCTTAATAATCTGCATATTTGTTCCGGCGCGCCTAAATTGCTCCAAACACTTAGAAATTGTGAGTGAGTGAGTGTATAGAACCAGAATGTAATAGAATAGAATGATTTTTATTCAATATGGATTATTACATAACATTTATTCAAAAGACATTTTTTATTCACCACTGGTTTGGAAAATACCTCTGTTCTGAGAAGAACCAGCAAGAAACCCACCGGGACTTTTCTTTTAAACATATTTCACTTTACAAATTTTGGTTTACAATTTTTAAATTAATTTTAATAGAAACGGCATAGCAGCGATCACCTCAGTTGCAGGGGTTATTTTCATTTCTGTATTCTTTGATATTATAATAACCCTTTTTATATAATTTTTCTTTAGTAAAACATTTATGCCCAAATACTTTAACACTACTCAATTTTAAGATGCAGTTAAGTCTCATGCTATCTCTATCACTAAGTCAAAGTGAATGTAACACCATAAGACTTAACAATATCTTAAAATTGAGAAGCTTTCGAGTATTTGGCCATTAAACTTTTATTGACAAATTTTGTATGAGACCCCTTTTACTGGAAACGAGGAATGCCATTTTAGCCCTCACAGGTGACAACGCATCTTCATTTTGATTCATAGTCGAGGATAGATGTAGATGTCTATGTGCCAGCAACTACTTACCATCAGGTGAACTGTGTGCTCGTTTGTTACCATCATCCTATAAAAAAAAAACTAAATATTCAAGACTATGTCAGATACATTTTTGTAAATATTATGATATATGAAATTATTCTTTTCAGGTACTTATTGCTGCAAATATCTGTACATCTTTCAATAATAATTAAAATAAATAATTATAAACAATGTTTATTTTATTAACATAACATTGGCATAATAAACTAAACCTAATTACTTAATTATCACACAGTCCTACTTCCCGTGAACCCTTGCACCTCTGGAAAGGAAATCCAACTGTGAATGTAGCAGAGCGACAATATTCATTAAAAAAATCTAAACAGATCTCTACAGCACTTAAAATTCTATATAACATAGCTTCATATTGATGTGGAATATGCTGTACCCCACATCTTTCCCTGAAACACAATCATTATGGCTTAAATAAAAGCATTTTGCTCAATAAATTAAATATTATCACAGTACTTCCCGTGATTTATTCCATATTGGTGAAAATTGTAATATATAGTTGTTATTATTTGACAGCTGACAACGGCTCAGCGGAAAGATTTTACTTTTTAAATGAGTATTATGTCTGAAATCAAAATATAATAATTATTGTAATTGTCTTATATATTTATTGACCTCTTTATTACATTATTTTTATTCAATGAAACTTGGCCCCTAAATTACAAAATGAAATAAATTAAATGTACATATAGCCTTTGACAATTGAAAAATTGTAATAATTTTATAAATTTAATAATAAATTATAAATTTTAATTATGAATTGTTATATAAAAATTGTAAAAAAAATGTTTACCTACTGAAAATGATTTTCAATAAACTGTCTTCTCCTAATATTTCCCCTTATTGATGGTGGAATATATCTTTGTACTATAGGTTCAGATGAATATTGTTCAGTGCTATCTACCTCACCAGAAAATACATCTTCTCTCATGTCTATGGCAATATTGTGTAGTACAGCACATGCTACAATTGTTTTTTTTTTTGCTGTTTCAATGTCCCCAAACATACCTCTTAATAGGCAACAAAACCTTTGCTTCCATAAACCAAAACATCTTTACACTGTGTTCCTGGTACGGATATGACTCCTATTATATCTTTCTTCTTGTGGTGTTGTTGGGTTCAGCAGTGGTGTAAATAGGTATGGAGTACAAGGATAGCCACTGTCACCAAGTAATATTCTAGAGAATGCACCAGCCTCAAACCTCTGTTTTAGTCTACATTCTCGGAATATTCTAGAGTCATGTACGCTGCCACGCCACCTAGTAACATTGTCCATGATTTTCAGGTTAGCATCACAAACCACCTGAAAAGTGAGAGCTCATTAGTCCTTTGTTTTACTGATATAGATTGGTTATATTTTATTGTGCACCAAAATTGTAACAGATCATATTACTATTTTAATCTACATTTTTTTGCCATAAGATAGTCAAACAAATTACTTTCTATTTTGGTAAAGTAAAGTAATTTAGAGACAGTCACAGCTTATTTAAAATATTTGTTCATTACCTGTACATTAAGTGAAGAAAATCTTTTTCTATTAATATATAACTGAACCCCATTAGCATTTACTTTCTTTATTCTTATGTGAGTACAGTCAATTGCGCCAATTACTGAAGGAAAATTAGAAATACTGCGGAATTTCCTAATAGTTTCCTGTTGTTCATTTAAAGAGGTAGGCATTTTAATAAATTCTCGGGACATTCGTGACAAAATTTCCGCTACTTTTTTTACATGTCCTACTGACTATTGGTTGAGACACACCATGTAAATCACCTGTATCGTCTTGAATCTACGAATAAAACAATAATATGTATTTTTTTGGCTTTTTTATCTAGCGTTATGTTGGATACATTGACCAAGATTATTAAATAGCACTTACTTCATGGCGAGCCCAGTTGCGTAATGCACAAACTACTTGGATTTCAGGACTCAGTGGGCATCCTCGAGAGTCGTGCACTAAATCCTCACGTAAAAGATCCACAATTTTTTTACCGAAACGTTGTGAGAACCTATACTTATACCTAAAATTTTCGTCACTCAATTCAAAAGGATTCACACGTTGACGATGTGTATCAGGTCGCCGAGTGGTCTCTAGCATGTCCAAATCTTCTAAATCCATCAAGTCAATCATGTTTATATCCATTTTTAACGATTAAAAACACGAAATGAAAACAACGGTCGCTAACGTCAAATAAAGAAGTGCTGAATTTGAGGTTGGTACCATAGTTAAACTAGGGGTCTCGGAAGTTTAACTTTAGTACCATAGATAGTCCTAGAACCAGAGATAATCTTCGTTTTGGAATAACGTTTTATTTAGTTGTGGTTTAAACCTGGTACTAACTCCAGTACCATATTTAGTCCGCGTTTTGGAATAGTGTCTTACAGCTTTGCAACACGATAAAAAAGGGAGACGGTTTTTTTTTTTTTTTTTTTATAGAAGAGGGGGCAAACGAGCATGTGGCTCACCTGATGTTAAGTGACTACCGCCGCCCATGATCAACTGCAACACCAGGGGAATTGCAGATGCGTTGCCGGCCCTTTAGAAAGGAGTAAGCTCTTTTCTTGAAGGTCCCCAGGTCGTATCGGTCCGGAAAAATCGCTGGTGGTAAATTATTCCACAGAGAGGTTGTACGCGGAAGAAAACTCCTTTTGAAACGTACAGTGGTGGACCGCCAAGCATCCAGATGGTGTGGATGGTATCGGGACGTTTGCCGCGTAGTGCGTTCACGAAATTTGGCGGCTGGGATTAATCCGAACAATTCCTCAGAGCACTCTCCATGGTATATGCGAAAGAAAATGCAAAGGGATGCAACATCTCTTCGCAGTGCCAGAGAATCGAGCCGATCGGAAAGCACTCGGTCGTCGATGATTCGAGCCGCTCTGCGCTGGATGTGGTCAAGTGGAAGGAGCTGGCACTGGGGAGCCCCAGCCCAGAGATGGGAACAGTATTCCATGTGCGGCCGAACATGCGCCTTGTAAAGTTGCAGGCGGTGTGCCGGCATGAAATACTGTCCCGCTCTGCTGAGCACGCCAAGCTTTTTAGAGGCCAATTTGGCCTTCCCTTCCAAGTGACCACGAAACTGCACGTCACTCGATATGTCGACGCCGAGGATTCCGATACTGGCTGAGGCAACAAGGGGAGTGCCTTGAAACTGAGGGGATACGACAAAGGGGTTCTTTTTAGCGGTTAACGCGCAAACTTGTGTCTTCTGGGGGTTAAACTGGACTAGATTTAGTCGCCCCCCAATCCGAGACTCTGTCCAGCAGAGACTCGACTTCAGACACAAGTTTGTCCCGGCACTCGGAGACGTTTTCCCGAGAAATATTGGCTCGGCCGGTGTAAAGAGCATCACCAGTGCTGTCATCTGCATAGCAATGAATGTTACGGGTCTGCAACATATCATTGATATGCAGAAGAAACAGCGTTGGCGATAGCACGCAGCCCTGTGGAACACCAGCATTAATAGGCTTGCAATCGGAGCTTGCACCGTCTACAACGACCTTGATGCTCCGATCTGCAAGAAAACTGGTGATCCAATCGCACAATTTCTCGGGAAGCCCATAGGAAGGGAGCTTCGAAAGAAGCGCTTTGTGCCAAACCCGATCGAAGGCCTTCGCAATGTCTAAACTAACGGCCAATGCCTCCCCCTTGGACTCTACTGCCTCCGCCCATCTGTGAGTTAGGTAGACCAGAAGATCACCAGCTGACCTACCACGGCGAAAACCGTATTGGCGGTCACTAATCAGCTGGTGATCCTCAAGGTACCTCATGAGCTGGCAGTTTACAATGGACTCCATTGTTTTGGAGAACAAGGAGGTGATGGCGATAGGCCGGTAGTTGGACGGGTCTGAGCGGTCGCCTTTTTTAGGGATCGGGTGGACGAAAGCCGTCTTCCATGATTTTGGGACTACGCCTAGGGAGTAGGAGTACCGGAAAAAACGCGTTAAAACCGGTGCCAACTCTGGAGCACACGTCCTCAGCACAATTGGGGGGATTACGTCAGGCCCACTCGACTTGTGGATGTCCAGGGAGAGGAGTGCTTTGCGAACCGAGCGCTGAGTGAACTGTACTTCCGGCATGGAGCACTCACACCGCGGGATGGTCGGCGGCGTACTCCCCCTGTCATCGAGAGTCGAGTTAGACGCAAAGAAAGAGCCTAGAAGATCGGCTTTCTCCTTTGCGGTGTGGGCCAGTGAGTCGTCCTCCCTGTGCAGAGATGGAAGAGATGGCTGACAGAAATTCCCCTGGACGGCCTTACATTTTTATTTGTAAGCTTGCATTACGGTTACGAGATCGCAATTCAATTGCAATCACACTTTACAACTCATATTGTTCTGGTTATTAAACGATGAGGCGTCTTTTATTTTAAAAATTGTTATACAATGCCAATCAACCGTACACCGCCGCCTTCTTCGTCCGTGCCTATGAGCTCTGATGATACTTCTCAGACGCGCGCAATCGACGCGATGGATCGGACCACAAAACTTCACTGTGTAACTGCGCCTGATATTCCATCGCTTACGTTAAATCCTAAGATTATGTCTTATATGAGTGAAATGTTTTCAGTTTATACGAATAAACAAGTAAAGCCTTTTAAAGATTTACAAACTATAGTTTCTAGTATAAAAGAGCAGATTAATAAATTAAAAAAGTGCGTTGATAATACGTCATGCAAGTATGATGAGTTTTGGATAGACACGGTTCAAGAAACATAGAAAAAGCAGGATAGATATATTATACAACTACATGAGAAAATAGAAAATATGGAAAAGAAGTCTAGATTTTCAGGAATAGAAAATAGAAACATGTCTAAAAGCAATGAAGAAACAGAATAAAATTTATGTAGCAATGTTAAAAATTAGGGGTGTTTAAATTTGTCTGGATTCAGGCATAAAAGACGTGTATAAAACTAATTCTAAGAAGACGCCAAAACCGATAATAGTGGAATTTAATTCAGTCATTATTAAAGAAAATATGTTACATGTAGCAAAAATATTTAATAAAACAAAACCAAAAAATGAGAATTTCTACTTCGCATGTAACATCACGGAGACGTTAACACAAAATACTCAAAAACTTTTCTATCAGGCCAAAATATTCCAAAAAATCATAAATATTTATTCTACTGGATATCTAGATGCATAGTATATTTACGCCGGAAATAAAATACTTCTCAAATTAGAATAAATAATGAAACAGATCTAGAAAATCTACGGAAGACCGAATGATTAACATAAACATCTAGCTGTAAGAGGGGTGAATAGTATTAGGCTTTAGGTTAGATATTTTCGCGTCTTTCCTTTTCTTTTTAACTACCGTAATAAGAATAAAGTATATTCTAACCCTATATATTATAATACACATAGTCACAATTTACACACAGCACTTAAACAAAAATCAAACATTATGTACACACACCTTAATTTCATCACACTCATATTTTGAAATAAATCATATTCACTCACTTCATATACACAACATACTTACATTTTCAATAAATTTATCTAATAAAAGATATCATTTGATAAATAATGAGACTTTGTTAGAGTTATATGGAATTTCTTTGGATTCTTCTTGTAAGGTTTGCCCACTGCCACTTAACCGAGCCGGTACGTGACGAAAATATTTTTTTAAATTGTCTCGCACATGAACTGCTTCCTGTACTACATGAAGACCGGTGTGTGGCAAATGTTGAATTGCTTCTGTGTTGTGTTTTCTGCCATATCTTCTTCATTCCGATGGCACTTATCAGATAATATTGTGCAAACAACAGGCAGCTTAGATCACCACATTAACGTACTTAGATAACATTGCCATGTGAGCAGATATTCTATTCGTGCTTTCTGCAGGGTGAAATAAAAACCTTTTTGCAAAATAAATAAAGAATTATAGGTTCAATACCTATAATTCTTTACATGTTTAATAATATTTAAAGGTAAATTTAATTACGGGTTACGTTAGTAGGAGTCGGGTTGTTCAGGTGTTAGTAAATGTAGGACAGCCCAGCTACTACGGCTCCGAGAAGTAAGCTTTTAGTTATTTAACATTTAATTATAATTTTTATATTGTTATGCCTTTTGTAATGATTAAGAAAATCTATCACACCTTTTTAGTGATGTAAGAGGCGACAATGAAAAATGCCTGAAAGTTCAATTGCCCTGACTTCCGCCAGGTGGCGGTATAATCATTTTGCTTACGTTAGATCTTAATTTTTAGAAAAAGGATGAGAAGAGAGCATATAATCCATAAAATAACCACCTGACGATAAGTAGATGTTGTGGTCTATTGACATCTACATCTGTCCTTGTTTAAGAATCTAAATGCAGATGTGTTATCACCCCTAAGTATTAAGATGTCTTCGGTACCAGTAAAAAGGGTCACTGGTCCTCTACAATCACCATCTTTCAAATCTAGTAGCCAACTTTATAACCATAAAGAGGACGATATCGATTATGCTCAAAAACGAACATATTAACTAGAACCCAGTGAAACCATGCTGCAGCTATTTTATGGTTGTAACTAGAACGGGTGGGCTGAACCGGGGAAGGATTATGCTCTCACAAAATATCAGCGTAAAATATCAGCTAAATGCTGCTGTGCCACTTAAATAATGTGTAGAGTGCCAGAGACCTCTTTTACTGGAAACGGGGTATTCGAGGCTCAGTGATGACGACAACGCATCTACATTTTGATTGAGATCAAAAGTATTTTAAATGTATCAACAGTTAAAAATTATAGCCATTTGTTTGACGTAGCGTTACCAGCACGGAAATAAAATATCAATTTCAGACTTTAATCGGTTAGATAATCAGTTATGGTAACCAAAAAAAACATATTTGTCTGCAAAACGAGTACCGATCAATACTGTATGAGAAGATTATACTTGTAGAATTTTTAGGGAGGGTTATTACAGAAAAAGCTTTTAGAATAGCATAGAATTCTTTTTATCCAATCTAGTACTACGACGACTAGTTCGGAGAAAACCTCTGTCCTGAAAAGAACCAGCAAGAAACCCAGTAGGATATTTCTTTTAAATTTTTAATTTACTATATAATTTACTATATAATTTATTATATTATTTTACAATATAATACTTTATACAACTATGAAATAAACAGAACACAGCTAATCATTTCTTTTTTTTTTTTTTTTTGTGGGAGGTGGTTTTCTGTCTCTTGTCAGATGTATTGCATATTCTCAACCCAAACTCAGAGTGAGAGCAACACATAATAAGAAAATGTTGTAAACCCGTAATATTTATTGCTATGCAGACGACAGCACGGCCGTGAGAAATATTGCACGGCCGTGCAATATTTCTGGGGAAAACGTCGCCAAGTACAGGGGCAAACTTGTGTCTGAAATCGAGATTTTGATAAACAACATCTTGGACTGGAAGCAACTAAATCTAGTCCAGTTTAATCCCCAGAAGACTCAAGTTTGCACGTTTAAAGCTAAAAAGGGCCCCTTAGTCGTATCTCTACAGTTTCAAGGCACTCCCCTTGTTGCTTCAGCCAGTATCGGAATCCTCGGCGTCGACATATCGAGTGACGTGCAATTTCATGGTCACTTGAAAGAGAAGGCCTAATTGGCCTCTAAAAAGCTTGGCGTGCTCAGCAGAGTGGGACAGTATTTCATGCCGGTTCATCACCTGCAACTTTACAAGGCGCAGGTGCGGCCGCTCATGGAATACTGTTCCCATCTCTGAGCTGAGGCTTCCCAGTGCTAGCTCCTTCTATTGATCGCATGCAGCGTAGAGCTGTTCGAATCGTCAGCGACCGAGCTCTTTCCGATCGGCTTGACTCGCTGGCATTGCGAATAGATGTTGCATTTCTTTGCGTATTTTGTAGCATCTATCACGGTGTTAGAGCGTGTTCTTTCCTTGGTCGAGCCCTACCTTTCATGTTACAACCATAATGTAGCTGAAGAATGGCTTTACCATATGTAAAAGGTATTATTATTCTAATAATTACACAAATTCTATTTTAGTCCTCTGGAGCTAAACTGTATCGGATTTGGAGGCGTCAATTAGCTGTTGCAGCTACTATACATCAGGTTTACTTAAAGTTCGTTTGTAAATTCTTAAATTGTAAGTTTTTAAATTCGCCATTCACTCTTTAATGCATAATTTTTTTATCGATATTGGCCTGAAATGTATAGATATTGCTCGAGTTTGTGTAACTTCTAATGAAATGCCCTTAGGACTGGTTCTAATGAAGTTTTATGAAATTGACTGAGAAATGAATGTGAAAAGTCTTATATGCAAAGTAGAACTTACATTTCACCCGATGATATATGGCTACCGCAGTCGGAGGATGCCCGTAGCAAATTTCAAATAATTTACGCTACAGATATATTGTCACCACTGGGGACTACGACATAATGTCACACAGCCTGTAATCATAATGATCTCTGCACTATTTAGACCATAACACAGCAGAGCAAGCACTGCTACTTGTCGGCGGATATATGTGGGGCGGTGATTCCAACCAACCCAGGTGGACTCCCAGGCAAAAGGTAGGTCCTACCACCAAGTTAATATATATGATATTCTTTAAACATCCTAATACGAATCATAAAAGAAATATAAGAGAGGTCGTATTCACTATCAAGTTTGTACACTTCTGAGAATGGAGTCTATCATAAATGTACGGTCAACAAAAACATATATAAAAAAATCCACTTGAAAAAATACATTTTACTGGTGGTAGAGGTACTTTTCTGCCGCAGAGCCCATCTGGGTAGGTACTAACCTCTTACCTATTTCTTTAAGGGTATAGAGAACCAATAAAATTGTTTAATTTTTGTAGCCGGGACTTTTAGAAGTCATTCAACTATGTGAAAAATATTACGACATAAACATAAATGTATAAATGTATAACGAAATGGACTTCAACTAACGTTAAAAATTGTGAAAAACTGACATTTATATCTTCAATGTTATCCAATGTTAATTAAGAATAAAACAATTAATTTGCCACTACAGAGGCTAATAGTTAATAGTTCACTGATTTCCTATTCAACCGCAACGTGTTTAGGCTATTAAGCGTTTAATTAAGTTGTGCACGAGATTCGGGTGCCCAGACGCACATTAGTTTTTTTTTTAATTCAGCATGCAAAGGTCAAATTTATGAAGTAATTATAGTCTTTTTTGTGAAAAGTGCAATATGCATATTCAGTGCCAAACTTAATTTTCTATAGAGCCATTAATAAAATTAAGTAAGCCCGCGGACCCCAATAATATAATAAGTTTACGCAGAAGTCCATATAGGCCTCCTGAATAATATATGCTCTTCTATTTATTTTTAATAAAAACATTATAGCACAAAAAATTATGCAAATTACTTCCAAATGTTATAACAATTAATGTTTACAGTAAAAAAATTAGACGTTTTAAAACTATGAAGTGGTCTTTAAAATGTATTCGAAAGGCAGTTATAAAAAAAACGAGAAAATAAAACTTAAATTCCACTTTAAAAAAGTTTTGTGATACATAATATCTACACTTTGATGAGATCATATATGGTTTGAGTATTGTTAAACACATAACTAATTGGTCGCGCGCCTAACTCAAGCAAGCGGTTAAGAGTAAAATAAAACAAACATGAAAAAATCTACTATTAAAAACCAGAACACAAATTTACCTTAAAATACACCTCAACATTGTTTTATGATCTTTACGGCTTTGTCACAACCGTAACCAAGTTTTAAAAACACAAAGTTTCACAAATTTATTTTTGTGACGACTACCACAATAATGTTACGCGCTAAAATCGGCGCACTAGCGCCATCTAGTCTCGAACCAAAGAACTAAACTTCTTGAAGTTTAAAACTCGAACTCTCGGCACCTTGCGCGTGTTTACTTGAACATTCTGGATATTTTGCTAATTTATATAAGTAGGCGCTGCAAGATGCGATCGAAGTAGTGTTGATTTGGCGAAACAAGCGAAGCTTCGGAGCGGAATAAAGTGAATTAGTGTGTTTAGTTATTAGTGTTTTTAACTTTAATTTGTGTAAAGTAAATTAAAGTGTTAATTTAGGTAATTTTATCGGCAAGTTTTATTGTCACGAACCTCAAGCTCGTAACAATAACTAGACTTTTATGAGATCTTTTAGTTTCCAAGGCATTGTCACAGCCGTAAATATTTGTTTCCAAATACTAAGTAATATCCTCGTATAGTAATTATTCATTTTATAGTTTCTGCCTTAAATAAATACCTATCTATCTATAAGTATATGTAACAAAAATAAAATACTTATAATACAAAATCTTCTTACACTTCGTCTTCGGTGATCAAATTCACTGAATCACTTTTAACCGGTAAATTATACCAAAATTCCCTTCTATTTTCAAGCATAGAGACTTTTGTTTTCATAGTATAAAAATAATTAGAAATTAATGATTTTATTATTTATGTAGTCATGAAACTTCACATATTATATCGTAACAAATAAAATAAGTAATATTGACTAATTATCTTACACGTAGTAACAGTAATAAAAAAATTCGTTACTTACTTCACTTATTAATCAGTAACTATCCACTAACGTCTAACCTCTATTATAAGTACCTATTTTAGAAAAAGGGTGAGAAGAGAGCATATAATCCATAAAATAACCACTTGACGATAAGTGGATGTTGTGGTCTATTGACATCTACATCTGTCCTTGTTTAAGAATCTAAATGCAGATGTGTTATCACCCCTAAGTATTAAGATGAAATACTTCGGTACCAGTAAAAAGGGTCACTGGTCCTCTACAATCACCATCTTTCAAATCTAGTAGCCAACTTTATAACTATAAAGAGGACGATATCGGTTATGCTCAAAAACGAACATATTAACTAGAACCCAGTGAAACCACGCTGCAGCTATTTTATGGTTGTAACTAGAACGGGTGGGCTGAACCGGGGAAGGATTATGCTCTCACAAAATATCAGCGTAAAATATCAGCTAAATGCTGCTGTGCCACTTAAATAATGTGTAGAGAGCCAGAGACCTCTTTTACTGGAAACGGGGTATTCGAGGCTCAGTGATGACGACAACGCATCTACATTTTGATTGAGATCAAAAGTATTTTAAATGTATCAACAGTTAAAAATTATAGCCATTTGTTTGACGTAGCGTTACCAGCACGGAAATAAAATATCAATTTCAGACTTTAATCGATTAGATAACCAATTATGGTAACCAAAAAAAAATATATTTGTCTGCAAAACGAGTACCGATCAATACTGTATGAGAAGATTATACTTGTAGAATTTTTAGGGCGGGTTATTACAGAAAAAGCTTTTAGAATAGCATAGAATTCTTTTTATCCAATCTAGTACTACGACGACTAGTTCGGAGAAAACCTCTGTCCTGAAAAGAACCAGCAAGAAACCCAGTAGGATATTTCTTTTAAATTTTTAATTTACTATATAATTTATTATATTAATTTACAATATAATACTTTATACAACTATGAAATACACAGAACACAGCTAATCAGCTATAAATTGTACTGAGACTAATTTAGTAGCTAAGGATAATAATAAATTCGTTTACACGAATTAATTACCCGATTAAGTACATTTTTCTGTCTAGGGTTTAGCTTGCTGTCTTGTCGTTTGTTTATATAAACTAAATAAAAATTGCCATTTTGGCGGTTGGGTCATAAATGTGTTATTTTTCCAATTCTCATTTATTTTTAGTGTAAAATGTAAGTAAAAATAGTTTTCTTACATACTTCAAATAACTTGACGTTGTATTTATTTCAAATTCACACAAAAATATTTTTGAAATATTGTTCGAAATTTGATAAATATTATTTTTTTTTTAATTTTCTAATATTTTAATGTTTTGGTTTGAGTAACAAATAGAAACACATAAAACATAAAAATATACATATTTCCAAACATTCTCATATAAATTTCTTCAAAAACAAAAGTGTAGAATTCAAATTAGTAGTAATTTTGGCACTAAAAGTGAAGTATATAATACTACTATGCTATAAAGGCTAATTTATGAATTTTATTATAATTTCTAGCAACCAGAAATAATTTTATTCGATAGTTTATACATTCAACAAGAATTCCTGTAAGTTTTATCCATAAATATTGTCTTAAAGTGAAAATATAGCAAAATTTGCAATATAACAAAAAATTTGCTAATTTGCAAATTTTCCCGTCATTACGGTTCCGAGGGAACGGGAGTATAACATGTCGCGAGCTGTCTGACCTTACGGGTTAATCAATAACTATACGAGGCTGCCACTCGAGAATCTTTCTTCCCCATCGGTTATCGGTTCTTCGAGCTATATAGCCGGCCCATTGCCATTTCAGCTTGCTAATCCGTTGGACTATGTCAATCACTCTGGTTTTACTGCGGATATCCTCATTTCTGAGTCTATCTCAAAGAGAAACTCCAAGCATAGCCCTCTCCATAGCTCGCTGAGCGACCTTGAGCATCCTAATAAGGCCAGCAGTGAAGGAACATGTTTCAGATCCGTAAGTCGTCACTGGCAACACGCACTGGTTATACAATTTAGTTTTCTGAGATTGAGGTATACCTGACGAGAAGATATGTCGTAATTTCCCGAATGCTGCCCAGCCGAGTTGAGTCCGTCGATTGACCTCTCGGTCGAAGTTGGACTTACCTAGTCGGACTATTTGTCCCAGGTAAACCTACTTGTCAACAACTTTCGAGGATAGTGCTCCCAACAACTACCGGCATAGGTGTGACATGGACATTAAACATGATCTTTGTTTTGTCCATGTTCGTCTTAAGACTATCTGTTGGGAGACACCATTGAGGTCATTGAGCATAGTGCTAAGGTCCTCCAGCGATTCTGCCATAAGGACTATATCGTCGGCAAATCGAAGGTGAGTGATGTACTCGCCATTGATGTTAATACTGTATCCTTTTCAGTCCAGTAGCTTGAAAACGTCTTCCAACGCAGCGGTGAAGAGTTTCGGGGATATAACATCACCCTGTCTTACACCTCTCTGCAGTTGGATAGGTTTCGTACTCTGGTTCTGTACTCGGATAGTCATCGTAGCCCTACTGTACAAACACTTCAGCACTTAGATATACCGACAGTCAACTTGGCACCGCTGAAGGGACTGTAGCACCGCCCAAATTTCGACGGAATCAAAGGCTTTCTCATAGTCCAAATACGCCAGGCAAAGTGGCAGATTGTACTCTTCGGTCTTCTTTACAATTTGCCACAGGGTATGTATGTGGTCTATGGTACTGAAGCCATTTCGGAAACCGGTTTGTTCGGGAGGCTGGAAGTCGTAGAGTCTGCCTGCGAGACGATTCGTAATGACTCTCGAAAACAGCACGTAGACGCGGCTCAGAAGGGAAATCGGTCTGTAATTCTTCAAGAGAGCGTTGTCGCCTTTCTTAAAGAACAAAACCACTGCATTTCTGCTCCACGCCTCCGGAATGGTGCCACCATGGAGGACGGAATTGATGAGCTTCTGAAGGACTTTAAGTACCGATGTTCCAACCACTTTCAGAAGCTCTGCTGTAATTCCATCCCCGCCTGGGGCCCTGTCGTTTTTGACGTGCTGGAGAGCCATTCTAATCTCGCTCAGATTGACGTTCGGGATATTATCGGAATAGTGTCTAATAAGACTTGCTCTTGGATCATTACTCACACTTGCGTGTGGCACCAACGATGATGTGTATAGCTGCCCATAGAACCTCTCAATCTAACTCAAAATCTCAGGTGTCCCGGAAACGACGCTGCCCCACTCAGTCTTCAGCTTTGACAGTTGGCTCTTTCTGGCAGACAGATTTCTGGAAAAGACTTTGGAGCTCTGGTTTCGCTCAATCGCTTCTTCAATACGAGCAGTATTAAAGTTGCGTACTATAAGTCTCGCCGTATGCATTGGAGATCTGTCTGTTCAGTTGCCTGTATGCTGTCAAATCTGTTGACGATTACAGCCTCATCTCCCGTCTAACAGCCATGAGATTAAGAGTGTGATCGGAGAGTTTTTGTGTTCTTCTGCGGCGGGTCTTGCAGAACTTAGTCTCCGACCGCATGGATAGATAAATATATAGTTTGATAAATATATTGTTTGTAAATATATAGTTTGAAAAAAAATTACTGAGCTATCCGTATGTAATTAAAATACTACATAATAAAATAACATTGTGACGATAACCTGACCGTTTAAATCTGCCCCCGTTATTTAAAAGGATGCATCCAACAAAAAGTAAATTTCGAGCAAAAATTCTTGAAATGACAAAACTGGAAAAAGCCTGCTGTATAGTAATTTTTTAGTCATGACCGTTATAATCCACAGAAAGTATTAAACTAGCATTATTTACAGAATTACGATGAAAATATTGTTAACTTGTAACTATTTCGCGATCCTGGGGAATGAACGACGCGCAGCCACTGCGTCCTCCCTAAGTAGCTGCGCAGGCGAAGGCGCAACTAACAGAATGTCGAACACTTCCTCTCCTTCCGCAACCTGCCACACATATGAAAACTAAATAGATAAGACGCGTCTAACATTTGCGGCTTTACTATTAATTATGTTAGTGACAATTTTTTCGACTCTTTAATAAAATAAGACGCATCTACAACTTGTACTTAAAATGAAGGATGCATCTATATCTATAAATGTTTTTTTGCTCAGTATGGGCGGCGTACGATAAAGTTAAAATAAAAATCGTAAATGATCAGTTACTTTTTTATTTTACGGCGTGAAACTCTTAAGTAGAAGTGACACATATACAAAAATACGTCTTTTATTTAAGTTTTTTTTATAGGATAGGGTGACAAACGAGCACACAGTCCACCTGATGGTAAGTGGTTGCTGTGGCCCATAGACATCAACATCTATCCTTAATTACGACTCGAAATGCAGATACGTTATGTCACCCGTAAGGACGATGGAATGCCTTACTTACTTATCTTCACGCACAATCCCTAACGGGGTAGCCAGAGAGAACAGATCGCCAAGTGTCACGATCCTTACATACCTCTTTCGCTTCTTTCATGCTCATTAACTTCTTCATACATGCACGTCTAGGTATCCGAGTACTCTTGTCCTTCCCCTCTTCGAGTAATTTGCTCACATGGTCTTCGAAAGTTAGTCTCGGTCTACCTCGGCACCTTTTAATATTTACTTTCGCGCTATATATTTTCTTCACCATTCGGTCTTTACTCATTCGCTAAACGTGCCCAAACCATCGGAGTACGCCCCTATCAATTTTTGTGATAAGGTCATCTTTCAATCCTTCCATATTGCGAATCTCTTCGTTTCGCTTTCGGTCGGCTATGGTAATGCCGCACATTTTACGAAGAGATCGCATTTCCACTGCATTCAACTTGCTTTTATGCTTCTTCTGGCATACCTAGGTTTCGCTGCCATATAACAAATTCGGCATTGCGTTATGTATTGCAAGGCGTGCACTCTTCACTACGCCTTTTTTTTTATAGAAGAGGGGGGCAAACGAGCATGTGGCTCATCTGATGTTAAGTGACTACCGCCGCCCATGATCAACCGCAACACCAGGGGAATTGCAGGTGCGTTGCCGGCCCTTTAGAAAGGAGTAAGCTCTTTTCTTGAAGGTCCCCAGGTCGTATCGGTCCGGAAAAATCAACGGTGGTAAATTATTCCACACAGAGGTTGTACGTGGAAGAAAACTCCTTTTTAAACGTACAGTGGTGGACCGCCAAGCATCCAGATGGTGTGGATGGTATCGGGACGTTTGCCGTGTAGTGCGTTCACGAAATTTGGCGGCTGGGATTAATCCGAACAATTCCTCAGAGCACTCCCCGTGATAGATGCGATAAAATACGCAAAGAGATGCAACATCGCTTCGCAGCGCCAGTGAATCGAGCCGATCGGAAAGCACTCGGTCGTCGACGATTCGAGCCGCTCTGCGCTGGATGCGGTCAAGTGGAAGGAGCTGGTACTGGGGAGCCCCAGCCCAGAGATGGGAACAGTATTCCATGAGCGGCCGAACCTGCGCCTTGTAAAGTTGCAGGCAGTGTGCCGGCATGAAATACTGTCCCGCTCTGCTGAGCACGCCAAGCTTTTTAGAGGCCAATTTGGCCTTCCCTTCCAAGTGACCACAAAACTGCACGTCACTCGATACGTCGACGCCGAGGATTCCGATACTGGCTGAGGCAACAAGGGGAGTGCCTTGAAACTGTGGGGATACGACAAAGGGGTTCTTTTTAGCGGTTAACGCGCAAACTTGTGTCTTCTGGGGGTTAAACTGGACTAGATTTAGTCGCCCCCCAATCCGAGACTCTGTCCAGCAGAGACTCGACTTCAGACACAAGTTTGTCCCGGCACTCAGAGACGTTTTCCCGAGAAATATTGGCTCGGCCGGTGTAAAGAGCATCACCAGTGGTGTCATCTGCATACCAATGAATGCTACGGGTTTGCAACATATCATTGATATGCAGAAGAAACAGCGTTGGCGATAGCACGCAGCCCTGTGGAACACCAGCATTAATAAGCTTGCAATCGGAGCTTGCACCGTCTACAACGACCTTGATGCTCCGATCCGCAAGAAAACTGGTGATCCAATCGCACTATTTCTCGGGAAGCCCATAGGAAGGGAGCTTCGAAAGAAGCGCTTTGTGCCAAACCCGATCGAAGGCCTTCGCAATGTCCAAACTAACGGCCAATGCCTCCCCCTTGGACTCTACTGCCTCCGCCCATCTGTGAGTTAGGTAGACCAGAAGATCACCAGCTGACCTACCACGGCGAAAACCGTATTGGCGGTAACTAATCAGCTGGTGATCCTCAAGGTACCTCATGAGCAGGCAGTTTACAATGGACTCCATTGTTTTGGAGAACAAGGACGTGATGGCGATAGGCCGGTAGTTGGACGGGTCTGAGCGGTCGCCTTTTTTATGGATCGGGTGGACGAAAGCCGTCTTCCATGATTTTGGGACTACGCCTAGGGAGTAGGAGTACCGGAAAAGACGCGTTAAAACCGGTGCCAACTCTGGAGCACACGTCCTCGGCACAATTGGGGGGATTCCATCAGGCCCACTCGACTTATGGATGTCCAGGGAGAGGAGTGCTTTGCGAACCGAGCGCTGAGTGAACTGCACTTCCGGCATGGAGCACTCACACCGCGGGATGGTTGGCGGCGTACTCCCCCCGTCATCGAGAGTCGAGTTAGACGCAAAGAAAGAGCCTAGAAGATCGGCTTTCTCCTTTGCGGTGTGGGCCAGTGAGTCGTCCTCCCTGTGCAGAGATGGAAGAGATGGCTGACAGAAATTCCCCTGGACAGCCTTGGCGAGAGACCAGAATGCACGGGTTCCAGAAGGAAGACGAACTAGTCTCTCACCAATTCTGCCTATGTGCTCTGACTTTGCCTTGGCAATGACTGTTTTGAAGGACCTAGAGGCGGAATTATACTTCTTTTTTAGAGCGCTGGTGTTTACATCCCTGGACGATGATGCGTCAGCCCAGGCTCGGTAGCACTCCTGCTTATAGCATGATGCTATTTTACAGGAGCGACCAAAGCATGGCTGAGATTTGCCTCCAATGGGCACCACAGAGGAAGGAATAAAAAGTTCCATACCCTGAAGTACCACATCAGCGACAGAATCCGCAACAACGTTGGGATCGTCCGGCGAGAAGCAAACCCGCCCCCCAAGGGTAGGATGCAAAGAAAGACCGCATCCCATCCCAATCGGCTGACCTATAGTGCCAAACACGGCGGCAGCCAGCAGAATGCAACCGCGATTTCAGCGTGAGTGGCACCACACTCCGGACAAGACAATGGTCCGAGGAGCCTAAAGGGGCGTCGACGGAAATCTGATATCCGTCCGGGTGAGAGGTCAGCAGAAGGTCCAACAGGGAAGGTGTATGATCCTCCACATCTGGAATCCGCGTAGGCTAAGTAACCAGTTGTGTCAGACCATATGCCAAGGCAAAATCATGAACAGATCTCCCCGCATGATCGGTTAAACGTGAACCGAGCCATTCGGCGTGATGGGCGTTAAAGTCGCCGAGGATCACGATCTCTGCGGAGGGGATCTGCTGTAGCAACGAATCTGCAGCCATTTGGACGTGGTCGAAGAGTCGGTCTGTTTCGGCATTACCGCTATGGGACCTATAGAGGCACCCGTAGACGCGCGGATGGTCGTCGCTGTCTACGCGTAGCCAAAAGATGGACAGGTCCGAACCATCAAGTCTGCCGAGGCGTCGAGAACAGATGTCCTCTCTGACGTAAACGCAAACTCCAGCCCGAGGCACAAAGGAGTGTTCCAGTTTGTACCCCGGGCAGGAGAGATACGAGACATCAGCCGGAGAGGACACCTGCGTCTCGGTCAGAAAGAGCAGAGCCGGCCTCGCCGTCTCGAGATGGTAGTGGACGGCGTTTAGGTTAGAGTGAAGTCCCCTGATATTGCAGAAATTCACGGACAGCGTGGCAGGGGTCGCCTTGGTCTTGTTGCTCCGTTTGCCCCGAGCAGATTTAGTCTTGAGCGGAATATTGCCCCCCCCCCCCCCAGACTACGCGGGGCAGCCTGAGCACCCACGCTCAGAAGTGGAGAAACATGGTCGTGGATGCTCAGCGAGGGATTCTCCAGGGGTGCTGGTACCCTCCTGGGGTAGTCTATCATTTAATTCCGCTACCATGTTGATGGGGGGGGGGGGATTTGGGCCTCCGGCCACCTGCACTCACCAGACGAAACGCGGAAGCAGAGCTTCCACTTCACGCCGGTATTCTGTGAGGTCGTGGTACCACCCCGGTTTGAGCCGGCCCATACGTGCGACAGCAAAGCTGCCGCGTGGCTTTACCACTGTTCAACTGTACCACTTGCCTTTTGACTAACGCATTCAGGGCACCATTGACTTTGTTCCCGGCAGCGACACGCCTGTCCACATCTAAATCACATCTTCCATCTCGGCTGAAAGCACTTCCCAAGTATACAATTTCATTTACGTGTTCTGAACATTCCTGATTTACCCATATTTCACAATTCGTTCTCTCTTCGTCAAATACCAGAACCTTAGTTTTGTTAGCATTCAAACGGAGACCTTTAATTTCACATTTCTCTTTCATACACGTGACTAATGCCTGCAGTTCTGCTTCTGATGGTGCAATAAGCACTGCATCATCAGCATACAGCAGACAATTAACTTTAATGTCACCCAATTTCACACCCAAACAGCTATTTTTCAGCTTCTGTAAACAGCTTTCAAGGTACAGTATGAATAGCCAGGAAGACATGACATAACCCTGTTTTACGCCCGCTTGGACGCTAAACATGGGTGACAGGTCATGCCCTACCTGCACACAGGCTTTACAGTCATAGTAAAGTGACTTCACAGCCCTTAACAATCGACCATCCACACCATATTCCGGCAACAGTTCCCACATTTTCTTCCTTATTATATATGAAGCATATTATATAGAAAGCATTTGATAAGGATCAAATGCTTTCTACAGATCCACAAAAGCACAGAAAATCTTCTGGTTAACACTCAGAAGCTTCTCCGTGATCATGCGGAGAGAAAACATTTGATCCGTGCATCCTCTTCCAGGTCTAAATCCGCATTGTGCCTCCCATAAAAATCTTTCCGATTTCTCTTGCATCCTACGTGTCAAAACCTTCGAGTAAACTTTACTTGCTAAAGTGGTCAAGCTGACTGCCCAATAGCACCCGCAGTCAAAATGTGAACCTTTACCTTTATATAAAGACACAATGACCGCGGATCGCCAATCATTCGGGACACCTCCCGTCCGCCAGCACAAATTGCACAGCAGATGAAAGCTGTCCCAGACGCGAGACCCACCGTACTTGACCATTTCAGCAGTAACTCTGTCTTTTCCCGCAGCCTTATCACATTTCAAACTTTGGATCGCACGTTCAATTTCTTTCATGCTGATGACCTCAGTGTCATCGAGGTCCGTATCTGGCGTGCCAGTCACGGCGTCACCCCCGGATCCTTCACTAAGATCGTGACACGCATACATTTCTCTATAAAATTCACTCCATCGCTGCATGACGTCTAATTTTTCTGAGAGGACGTTATTGGTTCTCGAAAGCACTTTGTTCATTCTTAAGGCTGTCGCACCAACCTCTTTCCAGAAGAGTTTGGAGTTTTCCTTAAAGTTGTGCGAAAACCTTTCGTCCGCTTCTATTCTACACCTTTCACGTACTTCCTCAATCGGTGTTTTTGCATGAACTTTCTGCAGCTTATATCTTTCTTTCATCTTCTCTCTCATATGCTTATCGTTACTGGAGGCCAAGTAGTCTAACCATGCTTTTTTCTTCTTTTTTTACAGCTTCTCTCACTTCATCATTCCACCATACATCTCTTCTTTTACTACTACCTCTTTTGTCGTTCCACATACTTCTTCTGCTGTACTTACCATTCCCCCTAAGGTTCTCCCAGGTTTCCCCACTATTCTTCTGCCATCGATGATGTCAAGCTTTTCGGCTACCCTCGTGTGATAATTTCCTTAGTATCCGCTTCCTGAAGCTTCCAGTTTCGAATGCGACAGACCGACTGTGGTTCTGTTACTGCCGTCCGGTAGTGCCAGCCCGCGAATAAACCCCTAAATCTAGTAATTACTAGATAGTGATCCGTTCTCAGATCAGCACCCCTGAACACTCGCGTATCCATCACCTGTTTTCGCAGTCGGTAATCCACCAGGAACAAATCAATCATACTTCTCTCATTCTTTCTTTCTCTAGTGTACATATGGATTTTCCTGTGATTAAACATAGTGTTTGTCACAAGAAGACCCCTTTCCTTGCATACAGCCAGTATAAGCTTGCCAGCATCATTAACCCTTTTATCGCCAAACTTTCTAAGCACCGACTCGTATCCTGGTCGAGCGATACCTACCCATCCATTCAAATCACAACATACAACAGTTCTTTCGTTACCCTTAACCAAATATAGAACTTCTCTTACATTCTCCCAAAACTCCTCCAGCTCAGCCCTGGACGACGAAGCTACCGGCGCATAAACAGCCAAAAGGAATAACTTCGTCAGTCCCAGTTTAAAGCGAACCCAGAGAAGTCTTGAGTTCACAACCTTATATTCAGTCATAAGATCGACCAACCGGGACGATAGCAGCACCCCCACTCCCTGGCAAGCGTTCTCGCTTTCCGGGACTCCGGACCATATAGCTAACGTCCCGCCAGGGAGCTCTTCAGTACCACTGCCTTTCCGTTTGGTCTCCGACATACACACGACATCTAATTCTCTTTCTTTCATTATTTCGATCAACTCATTCGTCTTATCTCTCATGCCCCCTCTAACATTCCACGTGCCAACTCTGCACTCCGTCCTCCACCTTCCGCCGTGTCGGCCTGTGCGTGACGGGTGGCGGTCCCCATCGCCGCTTTGCGCGCTGTATTCCACACCAACGGGGACGAGGTGTGGTGTACGTCGCCTTGGGGGGACGCCCTAACCCCCGTTTGAATGGGTGCGCAGCTGTGTAGAATTGCAGCCCTGAAAAAGGCTGGCAGGGGTCGCGACGAGCACGCTTCTACAATGACCCCCATAGGAAGGACATTATATGAAATGTCTCATTTCCAGTAAAACGGGTCTCCGGTTCTCTACACTCACCATACAAAACACAGCAGCATGGAGCTACTATTTGACGCTGGTATTCTGTGAGAGCGTTGTCCTTCCCCGGTCGAGCCAACACACTCGCGCTACAACTATACCGTTGAAATAACTGCAGCAGAGCTCTACCACGTAAAAAGTTTGAGTCTACTACGTAGAAAGTGTCTGGTAGATGCGTGTAAACTTCTTAGTAAGACCACATTCAAAGATATATTATTCAAAGATATATTATACGTCTTTTTGGTTATCGGTAAATCTTCCTGAAAAAACGTAGATATGTCGTTTTAACTAACGGGGGCAGCATTATTGAATTACACTGAAGTAAACTTTACCGCAGTTTTGCTATAACCGCCTGCTTTTAGCTTAAAACAGAATGAAGCGTGACTGAATGCCATAATCAACTTTACTGATATACATAGTTTAAAAAGTAAGTTTTACTCAAATAATTTTAAAACTAACATACACATTTATATTAATTTAATTGAATAATGGGATATATCTTATTATTAGAGAAGGGGAGGGGGTTACTGGTTTTTTTCCGTTTAGATAATATAGAGTGAAAATGGAGGCATAAAGTTTTTACGACACTACCCTATATCATCCCGCAGGTGTCGTAAAAGTCGACGGACGAAACTAAAACAGGAGATGGGCAGCATCTCTTAACGCCAGCCAAGCGCGTTAACTATAGCATAGATGGGATATGAAGCAGCTTGTGGTGGGGTTTTGATAGACTTTAATATACTTTTACGTTCATTTAACCACAAACCTTTTTACTATTGGATTTAAATATATAATATTATATCACATACAAAAATAAAAGATTTTTTTTAAATTTGTTTTTTAAAAAACGTTTTGACGGCTCCGTGGCACAGTGGCTTAGCAATGAGTGGCTGCGCTGGGGACTGCGGGTTCAAATCTCACACGGAACAATTATTTGTACGGCCTACTAGTAATTGTTCCGGGTCTGGATGTTTGTCCTTGTGAAATTTGTGTTTGTAAACTCCCCCACGATACAGGAGAAAATCCTAATGTGGAGGTAACATTTTTTTTAAAAAATTATTATTCTGTAAATTAGGCTTCTTTTATGTTAATTTTGATTTTAATTCAAATGATATTTTAAAACATTAATGACGCCTACGTTGCGTGGTTGCTTAGCATTAAGCTGCGGTGCTGATAGTCACAGGTTCAAATTTCTCACGTAACAAGAGCATTGAATGGCCTACAAATACTTGTCACGGGTGTGGTTTATTCTTGTGCAATTTCTTTTTGTTGTTTTTGTGTTTAGTTGCTGGCGATAATGATTGTGATATTTGGAATCGATATAGAATCTATGCTTGTTACTGCGGAACTCTTCATGAGCTTGCGAGTCCAACTCGCACTGGACCACTTTTTTTTTTCAACTTTTAGTTTTATTTTAATAATTTTTTTTCGTTTAAGCGGAGCTCTTTTATTTTAGATTTATTACCTATATCTATACCAATCAATCTGAGGAGGTAAAGTGTGTTAATACCATTCTTAAATTGTATTGTATTTATTTACTTTTATTTTTTAAGAAAATATTTAGCTCACAAATAATTGTTATAATAATATAATTTTATCACACAGCTAACGCCATCATTAGCAATGTAATAGTAAAAGAATTTTCAAAATCAGTCAAGTACTTTTCGAGATTAGGCAAAAAAATATTCATCGAAAGTAGCGCCCTCTATAATAAAATGCATCCCACATTATACATAACATTCTATTCATTCTATATATTCGTTGATAGTATTACCGTCTTTAATAAAATGCATCCTACGTTTCACAGTCATAATAGCATTCTAATCGTAAAGGATTTTTTAAATCGGTCAAGTAGTTTTTAAGCACCAGTGCAAAAAGCGATTCAGCTTAGCCATCGGCACATACAGTAAAAAACATTACCATCCTTTTTCGTCTGTAGTCTGATAGACAACTGATTTAGAACGGTTGCGTATCGGCTGCTTTGAATAAAAATATCCATTGACAACGGTTGCTTTACATCTATAGTCCTGAGCCATCTGTATCAATTGACTTCCTGAATGCCTATGTGACATAATATTCCTATTGTCTTTATGAGTGCATATAAGTTTACGCATATCCCATGTTACTCACCATAGATATAAGAAATATATTTCTATGTTACTATCGCCGCGGTTGGTGGGTGGATTTGCAATTGTGATAACAGAAATTGAGACGATTTTTCCCGTATTCGGTTTTTTCCATCAGGTATATGTGAGATAGTTTTACCACCACCTATGGCTTCCAATTTTAAAATTAACAAAGCATCGTATCTATGCAAGTTTAAGTTAATTATTTTTTTATAATGATAACATTATACAAGGTTTAAATAAAAAAAAATATTGGAGCCCTAGAGTACGGAAGAAAGAAATAATTATAATTTATTGAAAAATAGGTCGTTTTGCAATAAAATAACGTAGTATTCGTTGGTAAATGTAGAGATTACAATCTTTGTTCGCCAGACCACAGAATAAATAATAGTACTACGTACAGAAGTTGCAGTCTTTTGATGTTGACTGCTTGCTGACGTTTAATAGCCTACATAATTATTATTACTTATTATCTAATTAGGGGGTAGCAATGACGTTATTTCCCGATACAGAACTCTCTATCGGTTTTGCCACTCTGCGCACAACAAATCATCTATACGAACTCACACGTAAGAATTAAAATATTATACTAATAATTTCGCACACACATGGATACATTATATAACACTATCGCTTGGTTACAGCAACGACTCAAATACGAAGTCAGATAAGAGCGGCCTGTGTTGATAAACAAATCCGAAACAGTACTACCGTTATTATTGTAATTTTTAGGTTCAAAAAGAACTACATAGCAATAACGTAATTAAAAATTACTTATTTAAGAATGATATAGTAAATTTCAGCCGCGCAACTAGATTTAGTCCAGTGAGCAGTGCAGTTGCAACTAGTTTTATTGTATGCACAGGACCGCTTAGACTCATACTTTGACAGAGGGGAATAGCTACTACCCGGTCAGCCGGTAGCCCGTGTTGCTTTGTGAACAAAGTACTGAAAATATCAAGAATTTACAATTACCTAAATGAACGCAGTACATTTAGTAAATATATTTTATTTAAAGGGTATATAAGAAATTAATGTACTTACATAATTTATATCGTAAATTTTTTTTCAGATTAAAACAAATAAATATGTATGCACTATGGCTATGCGTTAAAATACACTAAGTTTTACTTTTTTATCCTTAGGGGTAAATAATATTCTGCAAACATATTGAAGACAACTATAAATCTATTTATTAAAAAAATGTTCAATTACCTTCACATTGTACGAGATTTATACATCGAAGAAAAGGTCAAAGAATAGAAATTCATAATTCGAAATATTACTCGTATTGGTAACATAATCGCATATCAGTTAGATTAAACGTAGAGAAGCGAGATTGCAATATATGGTACGTTCAATATCTTGAGATTAAGTTAGGTTTCCAGGGATGCTAATGACACAATTTATATGTCAAGACATAGTGCGTAATTTCAAAGGTACACCGAATCAGTTACGGTTACGTAATCACGTATGAGATAATTTTGTAGAGATAATATAATAGAGCAATTCGTAAATATTTTATAGGTAAGTAATGTTATTCTATAAATAAATTGGAAAGTAATTAACCTAATTAAGTCTTATTTTATATTTAAAAGTAGTATAATAATTTTAATATTAAGTACAGTCAGGCGATGAATTTTCTTATTTATTAAATATATTATATTCTTTTTTTCTTTACAGTAAGGAACTAGTAATAATATATTTTAGTCCTCGAGTAGTTTCGTACCTAAAGTGTAGGGTGTCACCATTAGATGAAGATCTGGTAAATATGCAGGAATTGGATGAATGCAGTTGTATCAGGTCCAAGTTTTGTATCATTCCTTGGAGGAAGCACCATGTGCAGCACTCTTTAATGGACTTGGGTTATATGTAATAAAGATGATGAAAGTAAGTTATGTTGAAAACATGGAGTATGTCCCATTATATTGAATGCTCATATTATTTTTAATATAACCCTCCTCAATAATGTATTATTACCATTATTATGAACTAGTTAGACTTGCATGTAAATTTTATTTTTATTTTTAGTACATAAAATTTCACTGCTGAATGTGAGCTTTTCCCATTGTAGGTATATTGTAGTGTGCCGTGATAATTAGGTAACTTCGACATAACTCTCCGTCAGTGGTCTGCGAGGAATGCATCTGGTTTAAACTCAGGTTATAAGATTTTGTTGGCCTTTCTCATTGTCACCTCTTAAGACAGCCACGGGACAAAATGAGATGAGTGATTCTCTCACACTACTTCCACACATTTTTCCCTTTTTAAAGCATCCAATCTACATGGTATAACCCGTTGCAGCATAATATGACTGCACGAATTCGAATGGCTCGTCTCGACTAGGGAAATATCACGCTAAAACATAATTATAGCGCTTAATAACGTTGCCGTGTTTTGTAAGGTGAATGTCAAAACCGACGACTATTAAGAAGACTACGTATTAAATATTGGTAATAAAGTATTCCATACGAAAAATGTGCGACGAAGCATTGGTTTTTGCGCAAATATTGGCTAGTATAACCCAGACAGAAATAGATTAGAATTAAAACCCAGCACCAGCAAAAGATGCATATTTGGAACACGAAGTCACGCGGCGGTATACGAGTAATTACGGCGCTATTTAGTGGCAGTGACGACATATTTTCTTGTCACGTATTTCTTGAAAATAAAAAAAGAGTGTACAATTGGTTACTGTTATAAATAAATTCCATTTAAGCTTAGGTTGGCTCAAATGACCATTTTGTGTCGTTTATCGATGCCATAACTCTATTATTATTTGACGTTTTGCATGCACTCATCTTTAACAAATTGCAATTTATTACCTTTCATTTGATTTCATGCAAAATACAGTTATTTATAAATTTTCATTACATTTATTGCATGCTGACGATATGCATATTTCATGTCTTGTTACCTGTCGACAAAATTGTGACAAATCGAAGGACTAAACTTTACTAATGATGCTTTATTTATTTCTAATAATGCTGAATGCACTACATTGCTATTTAAAGTTAATGGAAATACACAGATAGCATCCGAAAATAATATTAACTAATCTTCTTCGAGCTTCACCGTGATCGGGTCAAAGTGAGCTTCAAGAGCCTAACCTTTTTAAAAGGCCGACAACGCATCTGCAATTCCCTTGGTGTTGCAGTTGTTTGTAGGCGGTGCTAATCACTTACCATCAGGTAACCCATATGCTCTTTTGCCCCCTTTCCTATAAAAAGCGTCAATTTAGTTGAGAACAAATTCAAATAAAATTTGATATCTTAGAGATTGTAACAAAGAACCTAAGATCTAGAAACTATCATCCTATAAAATTTGTTATTAAATTGGATAATGCGATACGATGATATTTAGTAACATAATGTAAGTTTATTATATAGGATAAAGTGAATGTAGTAAAATTTCGGATATATGCAAAGAAGTATTCATTTTTCCGCAAACGTAATTTACAAGGAAAACAAATTTTATCTACTAATTTTAATAAACCGACTGCCGACCGGCAGGGCGACCAACATTTACTCGATCAACATTAAAAAAAAATAGAATCATTTTTTCATCTCATATAGGCGCGTCCGGACAGCGTTAACAGGCGGTCACGTCCGTCGGTCGTCAGCTCCCGCCCGGGCGGAAGAAGTACAGTGCGTCGCTTTGCAGTGGGTGCACGTGCTATGGGGCCATCTCGGCTTGCATCAAGCCTCGAGGACTCCCCTGACCCCGCCCGGGATGTTACATACCCAACGCTGCGCTTATTCTACCATGCTGGAAAGCGAACTCCAAAGGCCCGGTGTGCTGCTAGGAGAGCGTGCGCCTGTTGGTGACTTCGGCTCTGCGTCGAGATGCGTCTCCGCGGGACCTGGAGGTTGCTGACCCTTCGGCAGATCCCTTCCCAGAGGCGCGAAATACGCCAATTTCTGCCTAGGAAACACCAGGCCTTAACCTAGAGCCAGGGAGGAGCACTGGAGGCCCGGAATACTGCTGCTAGGAGCACACACTTGTATGCAGGATTGGCCCTGCGTCGACTCCCTGTCCGCGGAACTCCGCGGGGCTTCGAGACTGCTGACCCTCCGGAAGCACCTACTTGGTGGCGCGCAACACGCCAACGAATATTACCTACAATGCCATACTTTGTACGGCTCCCAAGACCGGTCCATAGAAATGGGATGTGAGGATTACCCGGGTAATGGGGGACACCCCGAGGCCCGAAACCTGCAGGGATATACAATAGTAGTCCCTCGCAGATGACGACACCAGGTTAATTGTAGGTGAATTGTAGGCCTTTTAATAAGGGGTAATATTTCGCTGTTCTTCAACTGTGTATAAACTAAAAGAAAAATTTCCGCAGCTCTATTGTTCTGCCATTACCTTGGACAAATAAATGACGTTTTGGATGATTTATGGCACCCATGATTACGGGAGCGACAGAGGTGTTTGACATCCTAATGTCATAGTTAGCCTGGCTATCTTCAGTCTTAGAATGTTAATTATTGGTCCGATCTTCGCACAATAAGTTTAGAGTATCTTGAAGTCTAGCAGTTCGTGCATGCTTGAGTTTAGATTAATTTTTTAGTTAATTAAATCCAAAGCTTCAGCATTTAAGTTCACGTAAATATAAGAAGATATTATTTTATACATATAAAAGGGAAGCGTTAGGAAAAATTTAAGCAGTAGTTTGAGATACCTGCCATTATTTCTACGAGCTCGAACAAAGAGACTTAGTTTGTACTAAAACGAGTTAAATTATGACAAACTTCGTGGCAATATTTGTCTATGTCATATATCACCATAAACACTATATATATATATATATATAGTAACTATTACGAAACAAGTTTGCTCTCGGTCGTTATACACCATCATGTGAGCTGCATGATTTTTGTGATGATGCATTTTTATTTTTGAGGAATAATATCGGAAGATATCGTCACCAGTAAAAAAAGAGTTACCGGTTTTCATCACCAAACCATAAGAAATACAGCATTATTGTGCTGCAATTGTACTTAGGTCTCCTGTTCGCCGAGTAGTGAGGCCGTAATCCTACTCTGTATCATTGCAAGCATAGATATAATAATGAAGTTGTTTTTAATATATAATTTTAATTATAATTTATTTCTGTTTTTAATATTTATATGATTGCAAGGGTGTCGTAAGAGGCGACAGAACTATATATGACGGGACTATGACTTTTTTGGGCGGTATTTTGTATACGATCCTGCCTGAGTAAAATTTTAAGTTAAAACCAGTTGAAATTCTAAAGAATTTACAAACTTTTCATGAAAACTGCAATTTAAAATAAAAAATTACGAAGGCTTCATTACATATTATTGAGCAAACGTTCTGTCTACTTATAAAAAAGAAACCAGCTTTTGAATTTTTAATAATTATAAAAATAGAGATCAAATTAACTTATATAAATAATTATTTTTTTTACGTGGTAGAGCTATGCTGCAGTTATATTAGTAGTATAGTTGTAGCACGAATGGGTCGGCTCGACCGGGGAAGGACCACGCTCTCACAGAATACCAGCGTGAAATAGTAGCTTAATGCTGCTGTATTTCGTATGGTGAGTGTAGAGAACCGGAGACCCTTTTTACTGGAAAAGAGGCATTCCATCGTAGTCTTAACGGGTGACAATGCGTCTGCATTTTGATTTGTAATCGAGGATAGATGTAGATGTCTATGGGCCGCAGCAACCACTCTACCATTAGATGGACTGTGTGCTCGTTGGTCACCCTATCACATAAAAAAAAACTTCATACAAGTAATTTACGAAAGTTAAACTTTGACGTAATAATTATGACTATTTAATTATGGGTACCGTTTGTAAATATTCAAAAACTTGATTTGTTATCTAAATACACAGGGAATTAAAAACATCGCACAACGTTATTTTGTTTTCACTGGTGCGTAATTAAAGACCCTCTAGTGACGTTTTAGTATAATGTTTTATGTTCATATTTATGGAGGGTCAGTTTTCGCTTTCTTTCAGTTTTTAAGTTATTGAAATTTTGCTTAATATTTTTTAATTTATTACCAAATAAAAATGATTATAAATTTGCTATGCGGCACAGCGAAAAACCACGCAGGTTTGTGTTGTGTGCCATTCCGTCTATATTATTATAATACTATTTATTATAAAATTGGGGATAACAGCTAATATTTGTTAAGGTAAAAATATTTTAATTTATACTTTATGTTAACTTTAGTAAGTTAATATAAAGTAAAAATTATGGCAATATAAGTTGATTTTTTCTTTATTCTTAAAATTGTAACTACTTTTTTTTGACTGATGCCGTTAGTAATTAAGAAAAAACCAAATCCGTGTATAAAATGACCGTGTATTACATGCATAGTGTAATTCGATGCAGGTGACTCAGGCCCGTGCTTTGTGGCGTACCTTGGGGGAATGAAGAGAGGAGGGGTATGGAAAGAAACGGAAGCCTGACTTTTGGTAAAGGCGCCAGCAGAATATTTGTTTCATAAAACTTAGAGAAAAACCTACTAATAGTCCACGTGATGGTAAGTGACTACTGCTGTCAATAGATATCTGCAGCCAGCATCAAACAAACAAATCTACACATGCCCTGTTATCTCAAAGTTCAAAAAAAGGAATATTAACATTGGCTACATGCTTTATCATCTAGTTATCTTGGCTAATTTTTTAAAGCAAAAGATAGCGCAATAGTCGGTGATAGTAGCGCCAAGTGTGTGTTTGATTTTCATATAAGAAATTTCTGGCAAATAAGAAAATTACGTATTTAGAGAATTTGTAGTAAAATTTAGGTGTAAAATTTTTGACAAAAGAATAGCTTTTTAAGTGATAAATGACGAGTTTGAAAAATAGTAAAGCTAAAATGAGAACTATGGGGACATCCTAAGCCGGTTTTTAAAATCTTGAAAGTAGAAATAAATGTCTACATTTCTTTCTACGAGTTACTATAATCACCACATTAGGTAAAAGGGTTGACTACTGCGGTAACGGTTCTCTACATTTTTTTCTACGAGTTACTATAATCGCTTCATTAAGTAAAAGTATTGACTACTACGATAACGGTTCTCTACATTTCTTTCTACGAGTTACTATAATCGCTACATTAGGTATAAGTATTGACTACTACGGTAACGGGTGGTTACTCACTTAGAAGTGCTGAGTGATGCCAGTTGCGGTGCTTTTTTATAGAATAAGGATGATAAGCGATTACAGAGTCCATCTGATGGTAAGCTGGTGATGTGCCCATTAGACATCTGTATACTCGAATAAGAACTAAAATGCAGAATTCGTTGCTATCCCTGACGAACTAGGATAGAATGCCATGTTTTCAGTAATAAGGGTCTCCAGTTCTCTCCACTCACTCTACCAAACAGATTAGCACTAAGCTGCTATTTCTCGCTGGTATTCTGTGAGAGCGTGGCCTTTTCTCTGTTGATCCGACACATTCGTGCTAAAAACATTATATTATATGTAGCTATACGTACAAAATATGTTATGAGAAGAACTTATAAGAAAACACAATAATTTATCTCATTATCTAAGACGATCACTTGTGCAGAAAAAATATTGTCATACAATCTGTATCCTTTAAATTTTTCATATTTTGTATGTTTACACTAGTTAATTTTTACTATAGTATCATAAGTTGATAAGAAATATTTCGAAGCGTGTTCAATATTTCATTCGTGAGCGCGTCGGCGTTATCCTCTTATATTTATATATAGTTTTGATAGTTCCAAGTTGTATTTTTAAATTACAAATTAGAGTCATCAAAACAATTGTCCCCCCTAAAATCAAACAACAATATAAGGACAATTACAACAAATTATTTAAATACTGTGGTATCTTGCCAGTAAAAGAAAAATTAAAACTTACTTTACTTGTAGAACAGTTCTTTAATACAAAATTACAAGTCATACCTACGTACAAACATCAGCCTAGAAGTATATTATAACCCTAAATTAATTATAGCTAAAACTCATAATATGTATGGTGATCATCAAAATAAGATTATTATTTCTAAATTAATTAATAAACTACCTAAAACCTTAAAGGAAAATATCAATCCCAAAAATATTAAATACAAATTAAAAACGTACTATTGAATCAACTAACATAATATAACTAAAAACTAACATACTTACTATATGTAATATGATTACCATATGTATATTCCAAAAATATAAAATAATATTTTCTCCAAGCATCCTGTATATATATACAACTCTCTCATTATAGAAATGAGCGAACTACCTTCTTACTCTAAATAATATTAAAATGTTTGCGCTCGAAAGACGGCGAACTGCAGTGTGCAGAAAAATCTTCTATAGGTTTATGTTGCACTGTATTTACGAAATTTGTTAAGTATGTATTTTAGTAGTTGTAAAATAAATAAAATAAATAAATAAAAACTTATGTTCGACTTTAGTTGACAAGTCTCAACTCGACAGGTCGCAACTTGTGACATAAGCATAATGTGAAGAGGTAATTAATTCAGAATGTTGATTTTTCATCAAAATTTGTCCTAATTTATTTATTATATTTTAAATAGTTTTATATTTTTAAGAATTGTAGTAGTTTGGTAACTCTAGTTCGAACCCCGTCGGCACCAATCAAATTTTTGATTGCAATTTAATGTGCCGATTTTACTAGTGTTGTAGGTGTTGTGTAGGGTGTTTTTCAGGATAAAGGAAAGCCTCGTGAGAAAACCTGCACGTCTGACGAATTAAAAAATATATTTTGCAGTTATGTGATTATCGCAAACACGCGATGAGGCAGCGCTGCGGACATTTCCTTGCCGTAAAACCCTCTCATATGAAAGGGCTAAGGAACTAAGGAATGCCTTTGTCACTCTTATGAAGACCCATATTCTGTTGCATATTTATGTTTGTTAGGGCAAATAACAAAATCTTTTATAAATCAGAACATGGAGTAAAATACTCTTTTAGTTACAGTACATATTGTTGTAATATATTGTAGCGTTCATGTTTGTCCCAATCCATACAAATTCAAGATTTGTTTACGAGAGATCGTATTCAGAACGTTTTACAGAACGAATTTCTGACCGTAAAAAAATTCCATATATTTCGGTACGTGTTATGGAATTTATTTTTTAAGCTGAATATCTAATGATTTCTTATATTTACGCCAACACTACACATAATATTATATTTAAATTTATTATTTATATATATTATATATAAATAATAAATTTAAATTATTTATTTATATATATTATAGATTAAAACTACATTTACGGAAATTATCGCGTTTATTTTACTATTATTTTTAATTCCCGACGTTTCGGGCGCTTTCCAGCACCCATGGTCACAGGGGACTGAGATGACTGACGTCATCATGACGTTAACAATAACATCGGGACGTCAGTCATCTCAGTCCCCCGTGACCATGGGTGCTGGAAAGCGCCTGAAACGACGGGAATTAAAAATAATAGTAAAATAAACGCGATAAAATCTGAATATCTAGTCAAATAAAAACCTATGTCTAGCTTTTATTTAAAACTGGAAGATTTGAGGCTGAATCCTCGTTTTGAGTTAATCTTCTTAATAAGAAAATTTAGGTCGTTCCTGCTGGTGACAAGAGGGTTTTTTTTCTCGCTCAAAGATCCCAGTGTTCTAATCATCGTGCCACGGGGAGTAGTCTATCTATATTATATTGAGTACTATATCATAATTTAAGTTTTTAGTTTTAGTTTTTTATATAGTAGAGGGAGCAAATGACCATACGGCTCACCTGATGGTAAGTGACTACCGCCGCCCATGAACAATCGCAACACCAGAGGAATTGCAGATGCGTTTCTGACCTTTTAGAAAGGAGTAAGCTCTTTTCTTGAAGATCTCTAAGTCGTATCGGTCCGGAAGTAAACAATCACCGAAGTCGCCGGTGGTAAACAATTCGATAAAGAAGTTGTACGAAAGTTTCATCCTCACAAGTGGTACATAATATTAGGTATATAGTTTTATAGTGTTTAAATTGTTACAGTAGTTATGATGTTTAACTCACAAATCTTGTTACATATACGTATAGGAAAAGTTTGGAGAGTATTTATGGCATGTAGTTAAATATTAATTAATTATTTTTTTTTATATGTGGTACTGTGATAGTGGTTATCAAGAAGCTGCGTAGCCTATCTCCCGTTTCATTTTCCTTTGTCGCCACTTACGACACCCTCGGAAAGATATTGTGTTCTTTTACACTCTTTTTTTTCCAACATGGTGGTTTATATAACCAATTAAACAACCTTAAATTACGAAAATTGAAAACAATTTAATAATAAATTATTTGATCGTTCTTTATTATCTTTTTAAATCAATGTGATAAGTTTCAACTTGAAATATAAAGTTATATGATTTTTATTTTCTTTTTATATTTAAATTTTTATGATAACAGAAATATGTCCGACAATTGTTAGGTAATATTATGATGCACCGACAGAATTACAGAGCTTTTTGACCGTGGCAACACCGTTACAGCACTACGCTTAGTCGGATGTCTTTTCGCCGCTGTAACCCTTTTTTTTTTTCAAAATAACTTGATGGTAACATATTCATTTATGATATCGTTAGGAACCAGAAAGGCATTTTTAATGATAAGAGATATGACATAAGACTGTTGTATTCAATATCTATACACTTTTTGTCTCTGCCTACGGGTAGCTCTACAAGCAATCGGTCGGCAAGCCATACAGATTTTTTCTAAGCGATCCACATGTAAATAATATAATGAATATAGTAAAGGTGCCTTAACTAAAAATAATGCATTTGTGCATTTTGTTTTGTTTAGTGTGTATTTTTAATTCCTTGTATTATGCGTTGTGTTATGTGTGATGAACAAGCAATCAAGTAATTATTCTCATCCCCTGTTTCAGTTTTCCTCTGTCACCTCCTACGACAACCAAGGGACGATATGTTGTAGTGGATATTACAACTTCACGACTTTGTTATTTGACATAGAAATAGAAATTTACTATATATGAATATATGAAATAAAAAACAACCTTTATATGTCCCACTGCTGGGCACAGGCTATTCTGCGATTAACTAAAAGCAATAAAGTGTCCGCCGCGCTGCTTTAATGAGTTGGCGCACTTCATATATCTTCGGTTTTTTTTTATTTCTCAGACAGGAACATTTTCTTACGATGTTTTCCTACACCACTGAGTACACTCAAAATTGTAATTTGCTATTCAATTAGTGCCGGGGGAATTTCATTAGAACCATTGTTTGCATTATTACAGCTACCAAAGGTCAATGATGGCTCAAAATTGGTTAAATAAAAAATAATTAGTATTATTAAGTTAAAATGTAGATATGTAAACTATAGCCCGTGGACACCTATAACTTCAAAAAGGGTGCAATTCTTCAAGACGAATAATTTATTCATACCGACTCTCTTGCCAAATTAAACTGGCACGCTACAGTGAGTGCACTACTTATCAACGGCATAAATATATTAGCAGGGAGGAACCAATCTTAATAAACTGCCAGGCAGAAAAGAAACCCTACTTAGTAGAAAAATAAGGGTGTTCCCATTTCGACTACGTAGATCGACGTTGTACAAATATTTCAGTCTTGCATATTCCCTTTCCACGCCTTTCCCCCGAGGAAGCAATCAATTATATTATCGTTGCTTGATTCTTTCCATTGTGCATAAATATTTTCTCTCGGGAAATCGATTTTAATATTATATTTTAAATAACTATTTATTTGTAATGTACAAACAATTTTTTTGTAATACTATACTCCATGAAATAATGATAAAAGGAAAGGCGGGTTAAGAGGCTTCTTGGTGATCCAAATCTAGTTAAATCAAACCTTGCCAGTCTCGAGCACCTTTACAAAATAGCCTCGTGGTGTTCTACAAAATACATTTCAGAGAGTGTTGGCAAATATAGCATTCCTCACACCACCTATTCGAACCAAACGTTCGAAACACATACAGCAATAGAGCGAAATAATTAACCGGTATCTGTCTTTTCACACGATTTTTTTTTATTTGAATAACGTTAACTCCACAGTAGGATTTTTTTCCTGTACCGTGGGGACAGTTTACAAACATAAATTTCACAGGGACAAACATCCAGACCCGGAACAATTACTTCCAGGCCATACAAATACTTGTTCCGAGCGGGATTCGAACCCGCGGCCCTTAGCGCTGTACCTCATTGCTAAGCCACTGCGCCGCGGAGCCGTATAACGTGGGTATGTTTAAAGCAAGGGTTAATATAGGAATTTTATTAAGCTTCAGTCACTGCGTTTTACCATTTTTGGCTCTATACTTGCAGTAGAGTCAATCATTTCTTATTGTAGTTCACTTTTAGTTGCAATGCAAAGATACAGTCTGCTAGTCTCATAGAAAGAAAAGATTACACTCCAACAATATTAAATAAAAGTTGTCTGTTTAAAATTACCTTCAACAGGTGCTAGTGAGATGCTAGGCTTTGCAGTGCTTGTTGATGGCTGAAAATGCCTGAAAAAAATACGAAAATTAAAAATGCGTATTTAACTGTTTTGTATCATATATTTTGAGGTAAAAATCTAAGTATAATTGCATGTGTTTATAATTTATTATAATCGGTATAGAATAAAATTTTGATATTATATTTAAAAAATAGTAAGAATCATATTTACATAATAACAAAAATTATTAAGCCTCACCACACATTGAATCAAACATCATTTACCTGGCAAATGTGAAGTTGGTACTGCATTAGGTGCAAGTCTTTTACTCTATGATTGTGTAATACTTCGACTCAAAGTGGAGATGACATACTTTGCGGTACTTAAATATATTGTCATCATTGCTAAAATGTCTCCACCAATGGCATAGACCCTAGAACGAAATCGATCAGCTTGTTTGCTTGCGTTTGGAAATATATGTAACATAACATTATCCGTATATTGAGTGGATATGAATAATTTTTAACAGAGATAAGTGATTTCATGCTTATTAAAACATTAAATAATTTATTCTTTTGTTTTTATTTCTTTATGAACAGCACGTGAAACTAACCTGGTACATGTTCAGGCTATCGCAATTACAGGGATGTTTATACAAATAGTATCAAGTAGGTTTTATTTTTGTACCTTGTAATAATTTTATGACATAATAAATACTTACGGTTTTTGTTGCAACTAGGTACACAACATGTTTTTTCAGCATCCATAGTAAAGGTCGACAGAATCTAAGTCTTAAGGAAATCCAAAATCCGAAAAGAAGTCCGTGAATTAACGTAAATAGATTCAAGGTAGAAGCCAAAAAGCAAGGCAAGTTCGTCGAAAAATCCACAAAAATTCACTTACAGGCAAAGGAACATATTCACGTAAACAAACGTCAAAGGGAATGAATTTGAAATTTGAATTAGTTTCCAAGATGGCGGGCAAAGCGAAAAAATGCGCCCTCTGGGGCTTAATGTTTGAAACATAAACACGTCTTAAACACAAAATGTATAGAAGTGATAGGCCCCTGATTGCCACTTCAGCTAATTTAGTTTAGTTGGGCTATGTCGTTTCTAGTGCGAATATATTATTTCCAAATTATAAGATAGTACATAAATAAAGTTATTTAATTTAATTTTATGATATTCACAAATTTCTATTATACAGTTCTGTTCACAGTTATTGGCTATACAGCGTCAGTCGCAGAAATATTAGAAAAGAAATAATCCCAGAAAATATACAAAATTTGCCGCATTTCCAGATGAAAATAATTTCTGGGAATGAGGTGATCGCTATGATTAGCATTGTTTTTGTTATACCGGATTACATGACTGTAAATAGTGCCTTTTTTACACAAAATCGCATGGTTTCTTCTTGCTTTTTTCAGGAGAGAGTTATTTTCTACATTACTAGTGAATTAAACGTAAGAATGAATTTTAATAAGTGTCGTTTATAAACTATATTGAATTACAAAAAATTCTATTCAAATATTCTTTAAAATTCTGTAAAAATGTCTGTTTAAAAAATCATTAGCCGTAACAAACAACTTAGAGAACACAGGCAGTTAGTAACTTCTGTTAATTATATAAAAGGCCAGCTGAAAGCAAAAGGGGATAATCTCGGATAAAGAATTTGTAAATAAAAATTAAGTGGATTAAAATAAATGTTATGAATGTGCGGCCCTAATTTAAGTAAGATTTATTTCAAATAATACTCGTAAAATGCATAACCATGTTTATAAACATTACTTATACTTTCAACATCCCATGCCGCTGACGGCCTGCACTTATATATGCATCCAGTGCTCTGATATGGGCAATCCATTATTGTTTTTAGAATGCTTGGGGGTTTTGCAGATCCTGCGCATTAAAAATGCAACTCTCTTGCGAATAACGTATATAGCTGTATGAATTCCCGATTCACCACAATAACGTGAATTATCCATCAATATCCAGAAGACATTATTACATTGTAGGAAAAGTTATTAAAATAATTACTTTCTGCTAAAATAAAGTGTTGACTGCATTTAATGTTAACTATTTCTTTCATTTTTATCAAGCCGGAATAGATTGTAATTAAGGAAAAACTGCTAAAGTTTTAATTACGTATTTGTTGGGCTACCCACCCTAATTTCTAAGAGAGAATTTATCCCAAAATTCTTATAATTTAAAACCTCTTATAACGAATCTACAATTCCCTTCTGGCAGTTCTTCATGGGCGGCGGTAGTCATTTACAATCAGGTGAGCCGCATGCTTGCTTGATCCCTCGCTTTATCTTACAAATAGGAACATACTCTTAATCTATCAAAACGTAAAGGAGCAATTACTACGCCGCACTACTCAAGTGCATGTGAGTGGACTAACACGTGCTCGATACATTTTATCCCTGAGATATATAGCTTTCTTCAAGATGTTTACTTTTACCGTCGAGCATATAGTAAATCAGCACTTAAGATTGCAATTAATAATTTAATTGCTGACAGGCAGGGATCGAAATTTGATGGCTTGCAATTTTATGCGAGAGATTATCCTTGCGAGCCGCACTTACCACCGTGGTAGCCTAACGATAATTTGACTGCATTGAAAAGAAAAGGATAATGAAATGAACAAAAACAGTGAAATATCCGAGACACTTTTAGATGGCAAGCAACCCGGCGTCTTTGATTTCTCGGAAAAAAGTAACTACATTTTTTGGGAAATGTCTAAGTATTTTGACATTTCCGCAGTCTCTTATCACGAGAGTTGCGTTACTAATATCAACTAAGGCTAAACCACTTCACTATTTAGCTGTTGATGCTGAACCACCAATGCTTGGTAATCTCCCAATACTCTCCTATGCAATTTCTGGTTTAGAATTTTGGATGTAAGAAAATGAAATAAAACGCATGTGGGAGTAATGGATAAAATTTCTGTTAAATGTTTGAACGTACATACAGCGTACAAGATCAAGACAAAGAATGAACAGCTCCATAGGCTACCTAATGTTGTTTCTAAAATAATTACACGTGGTAGAGCCATGCTGCAGTTATGTTAGTAGTGTCTCAACCGGGGAAGGACCACGCTCTCACAGAATACCAGTGTAAAATAGTAACGAGGAATTCCATCTTAGTCCTCATTGGTGACAACGCATCTGCATTTTGATTCGTAATCGAGGATAAATGTAGATGTCTATGGACCATAGCAACCACTTAAGATCAGGTGGACTATGTGTTCGTATGTTACCCTATCCTATTTAAAAAATTACCTTAGCACTTATCAAACTATTATCTTAATAAAAATATGTAATTTATTTCAATGTTATTACTTTGTATTGAATAGTTTCTTAAACGGAATGGATTCCGCCATCATTCAGCCACTATCTTCCTCACCTTCTGAGATGCGGCCTAATGACGTTGGACTTGTACATAAAGACTTACAGAAACAAGAATACAAAACACACACCAACGATAAGTAGAAAAGTAATGGTGTTGTGTTTGGTAAAGTGAGTGAAGAGAACTGGACAACTTTTTACTTTGTATTGAATAGTTTCTTAAACGGAATGGATTCCGCCATCATTCAGCCACTATCTTCCTCACCTTCGAGATGCGGCCTAATGACGTTGGACTTGTACATAAAGACTTACAGAAACAAGAATACAAAACACACACCAACGATAAGTAGAAAAGTAATGGTGTTGTGTTTGGTAAAGTGAGTGAAGAGAACTGGACAACTTTTTACTGGGAATGGCGCATTCAATTTTAGGTTTCAGGGATGTTGGTGCAACTGCAATTTAATTTTTAATCGAAAGTGGAGGTAGATTTCTATGAGCGACAGTATCTACATTCACTTATCATCAAATTAATAGGATTTTGTGTGTGTATGTGTGTGTGTGTGTTAAAATAATCTTTTTTTAGATCAAATTGTAATAAAATAAAGTGATAAAATATATAACGATAAATGAATAAGGCACTTAAATGTAATTCGGATATCTGTGATTAGGTCACTATGCGAATTGATCGAGTAAATAACTTCATAAGTACTTATTTGCGTTTCTTTGAAAATAGTTCTTTAATTTAGTGATACAATAAACTCGATAAATCTCATTATACTATTGTGATATTACGAATAATGCTTAAGCTGAATTTAATTTTTACTAGCTGATAACCTCTCGCTTTACTGGGCTGTAATATTTTATTGCGGAACCCAGATGTCAAATATCAAGATATTTTGTACTCGTATGAGACAATTGTAGTTCCGTTTTCATTGAGCGTCAAAATTCCGAAATGACTAACTATACTAAATTTTTAAGCTGATCACGGTGACTTTTTCACCGTGATGTTATTTATCACTCATCTCTAGAGGCGACAGGGGGAAATAAATCACGAGACGGGTAGCAGCGTCTTCCTAATAACGATGAAAAATAAAAAAACTGCGGTTGCCAACCCGCGTGAAAAAGAGTGGCAACTATAGCTAACACATTTCATGGGCGGCGGTAATCACCTACCATCAGGTGAGCCGTATGCTCGTTTGCATTTCTCTTATAAAAACAAAATATACCCCCTATGAGGCAATATATGGGGGAGGCCTATGATCAGCAGTGGACTTTAAAAGGCTGTAACGGTAAGTGTTTGTTGGAATAGTAATAAGAGGAAGGAAAAAAAGACAAATATTTTTTTAATTTAATCTCGGCGGAACGGGGCTGCTCCAATGTAGTAGCGTTGCCGAGGTGAGCGATTTTTGTGGCAGTATAATTTAGAGCTCTGCTTTATTTCACGACCCATGGCCAGCAGTGGATTGTTACGATCTGATGGTGGATAAAGAAAGAATGGTTAGGAAACTGTAAGAAGATGGATGGGATAATATTATTGTTTGAAAAAATATTGTTGTTTGTAAAAGGTCAATAAACATCAACATCAATCAATTTATTAAAATAAAGTTGCATAAACAAGTCAAATGGCTAAAACGGTAATAAATAATAAAAACACTGAAACGAAAACATATAAGTGCATGCAGCATGCAGTTGTATTTAGTAGTATAGTTGTGGGTCGGCTCAACCGGGGAGGGACTACGCTCTCACAGAATACGAGCGTAAAATAGTATAATACTGCTGTGTTTCGTATGGTGAATGTAGAGAACCAGGGACCCTTTTTACTGAAAACAAGTCATTCCATCTTAGTCCTCTCGGGTGACAACACATCTGCATTTTGATTTGTAATCGAGGATAAATATGGATGTCTATGGGCCGCAGCAACCACTTAACATCAGGTGGACCGTGTGCTAGTTTGTCACCCTAACCTATAAAAAAATATACTCGTAACTCGTTGTCGGCTCTGCCTGGAAAAGACTCAGTCAGTAGCTATTTCTATCCGCTAATTATGAGAATCTAATATGTATAATCCCTTTTTATTGGTTACAGTGTTTAATAGTTTTTTATAATAATAACAATAACAATAATAACAACCAGATGAAAAAACTATATAGATACCCCCTAATAATAGTAATAATAATAATAATTAGTGGTGGCAGTGGTCCTCGATACCGCTCGCATCGTTCGTCGGTTTCTTTCCCTTTCCTCCTAACCCTCGGCCGTTTGGTCTCCTCTGCCGAGGGCTTCCATCTGGTTGGATCTGTATTTATTTGTGTATTTTTTGTATTTATTTTATTTTATTGATATTTATGTATGTTTTGCTTTTCATTTTAATTTATAATTATATATTTATAGAAACCAACCAGATGAGAAAACTATACAGATACCCCTATAATAATAACAGGAACTAGAATTAGAGGCGCATATGAGGAGTACATTGGAAGAGGCGATTGTGGAAACACGCAGTACGCCTCTCGAAAATCGACCGCGACTCCCCCGCATAGCCCTAAGTAAGCGGAATCGGGCTGTCGTTAGGGCTCTGAACCCAATGCTGGTGACCTATTTGGAAGCCAGCTGGGAACTTTGTGAGACGGACTCAATTCTTTTTGGCGCCGCGCTGGCAGTCTACCGTGTCATAGGCGCCAAGGTTTCCACGGCTGGACGCGCTACTGGCCAAAGTAGGGCTATCCCAGCATGGAGAAGAAGAATTGAGAGGCTAGAGCTCTCATCGGCAGACTGATATGCTTCAGATCAGGCAATAACAGGCCAAGAATTGTACGTACCGTCAGGATGGCATTTGCTGGGACAAATGTTAGTTTGTCCCAGCCGGATATAACGCAAAAACTGACGGAGCGCATAGATGATCTGAAACAGAGAATCGCTGCTTGGGTAAAGCGAATTCGGCGATATACCGAGAGGTCGACACGTTTCAACTAGAATCGTCTCTTCCAGAGAGATCAAAAGAGGCTCTATGAATCATTGGAGCGACCAATGGTAAGTGGAACGGGCCCAGCACCGAATCAGGCCGACACTGTAGCATTCTGGCGCGGCCTGTGGTGAGAGCCCATAAATCACAGCGAGGGCCCTTGGACGGAAGTTGTGGCGAGTCAGTGTGCGAGTATAACGCCCATGGACCCCATCATTATAACAGCGGATGACGTAGCTGAGGCGGTCCGTAGGGCGCCGAACTGCAAAAGTCCGGGACTCGACGGGCTGCATCACTACTGGCTGAAGGGGTTCGTGGTGTGTCACACTGTGCTCGCCCGACAGTTTCAAGAGGCTCTCAACCAGAAGCCGCTCCCGAGCCTCTTCACTACTGGGATCACCCATTTGGTTCCTAAAGACCAGGGTACCACAGACCCTAGCAAATACCACCCCATCACGTGTCTACCGATCATATACAAGACACTAACATCCATTTTGAGCGCAAAAATCACTTGTCACCTGGACTCAAATAAGGCGATGTCGTGCGCTCAAAATGGATGACGGGGCGGTGGTCGTGGAACCAAGGAATAAGTCCTCGAGCTGTACAAGATAGACTATACAGTTAGAGACTTCCTCGAGCAGTGTATGGGGCAGTGAAGTACGATCCTTTGTCATCTGGGCGAGCGGATGATGGCTGCGAAGAACCACATAAGGATAAGAAGGGGTATCTTCCAAGGCGATTGCCTGAGTCCAATCTGGTTCTGCCTCTCTCTGAACCCTCTCAATAACTTACTGGAGGGCTGCGAGAGGGGATTTCAGCTACGGAAAGGAGGGACAAAAGTAACCCACCTTTTTTATATGGATGACTTCAAGTTATTCGCCTCCAGTCTCTCCCGTCTTGTGGAATTGCTAAACGTCACTTGTGAATTTTGCAATTCCATTGGAATGGAGCTGGGGATGAATAAGTGTGCGGTCCTCCATGTTGAAAGGGGAAGGGTTACTAACTCTGAGGGCATAGACATCTATGCCCGTCAACTTAAGAACCCTTTCCGAGACTGAAACGTACCGATACCTGGGTATGTCACAGAACATCGATATCGATGAGGCTGGTATGTCAATCAGTTTGCGACATGTTTTATGCACGTCTGACCAAAGTGCTTAACAGCCTTTTGTCCGGTGTGAATAAGACACACGCATATAACGGCTGGGTCATGCCTGTCCTCATGTATACCTTTGGTATACTCAAGTGGACTCAAACTGCACTTAACGCCCTGGATAGAAAAGTCCGCACTACCATGACGTCCCATAAGAAGCATCATCCGATGTCGTCGGTAATGAGGCTGTACTTGCCGCGAAAGCATGGTGGGCGTGGCTTCCTGGGCGCACTCACCATGCACAATCGCGATGTGTGCAACCTGATTACTTCCTGGCGAGATAGGATGATCCATTCTATAAGGACGTCATATCTTGTGATAAAGGACTTACCCCTGTATCTTTAGCCAACGAGCAATGGCAAGACCCGGCAGTGCAGAGCATTTCCGATTGGGAGACCGTATGGAAGGAGAAGGAGCTCCACGGGAGGTTCTAGAAAGTTCTACATGAGCCTTTCGTAGACACAGTAGCCTCCCTCCACAGTCTACGCTTTGGTGACCTCTTCGAGGAAACCGAGGGTTTTGTCTGTGCAATACAAGATCAGGTTATTAAGACCAACAACTATCGGAGATACATCCTAAAGGATGGCACCGTCGACATCTGTCGAGCTTGTCGCCATCCCGGTGAGTCACTTAGGCATGTCATCTCCATTTGTTCAGCGCTTTCTAACTCTGATTACTTGCACAGACAAAACCTAGTAGCCAGAATTCTTCACCAGGAGCTTGCTCTGAAATATGGTCTCGTGGATCGTAAATTGCCGTATTACAAGTACTTTCCGGAAGCTGTGCTCGAAAATGATCGCGCCAGGCTCTATTGGGACCGGGTCATCATCACAGACAGGACTATTCTTGCGAATAAGCCTGATATTGTGCTGATGGACCGGGCAAAGTCAAGGATATTTTTGGTCGACATTACCATTACGTATGACGAGAACCTCGTGAAAGCCGAAACAGATAAGCGAACAAAATATCTGGACCTGGCTCACGAGGTGACTGACATGTGGGGTGGTCTTCCGGCCGAAATTATTCCTGTAGTCATCTCTGCGAATGGGCTAATCCCAGTCAGCCTCTCAGGTCATCTGAGGCGACTGGGACTCCGTGACAGACCACTCCGGGCTCAAATGCAGAAGGCAGTGCTCCTCGATACCGCCCGCATTGTCCTTCGGTTTCTTTCCCTTTCCTCCTAACCCTCGGCCGTCTGGTCTCCCCTGCCGAGGGCTTCCATTTGGTTGGAGTTTTATTTATTTATGTATTTTTGTGTTTTTATTTTATTTTATTGATATTTATGTATAATTATGTATAAATTTATGTATATATTTATAGAACCCAACAAGATGAGAAAACTATATATATTCCCCAAAATAATAATGACTGTGTATTTTCAAGCCATTTTTCCCATTTTTGTAAGGATGTGGCTGATATTATTAGCAATAATATATAATGGAATAAAATCAAATTTAAATAACAATTAATGATTGTGTATTTGATAGACTCATAGATAAATCGTCCGTAGATGCCACAATTCATTTTTTATCCTATAATTTCCAAAAATTCACTGGTATCCCCCCTAAGTCGCAACATCGAGGCACTGAGGCAGAATAGTTTCGCATAATTTCATAAAAATAATTTACTTTCGCGGCCGAAAATATGCTTGAAGCTCTACAAAAGTGTGAGAATCCCAATAGAGCTCTGAGTATATTATTATATTTACTTCTAAGGACATTGTAAGAGAAAACTGGTCCACAGACAAATTATTTTTTTAAAGTTATGGCAATACCCTCTGTAGAAGTCAACGTTTGTGCAAAATAAAAACATAAAACATAAACATAAACATTCACGCCTGTCACCCAGAGGGGTAGGCAGAGACTACAGACTTCCATTTGGCACGATCCTGACACACCTCTCTCGCCTCCTTCACACCCATACACCTACGCATGCATGCTCGTCAGTTAAAGGTACTCCTAATTTGGCCCGTTTTCAATAAATCGCCAATTTGGTCGATAAATTTTCGCCTAGGACGTCCCTTTCCGACTCTGCCATTCACTTCTGCAACATAAATTTTCTTTGTCACTCTTTCCTTATCCATTCTTTCCACATGACCAAACCACCGAAGCATTCCTTTCTTAATCCTGGTCACAACATCATCTTGCAAACCACACTCTTCTCTTGTCACACAATTTTTCACCCCGTCATTCAGATTTAGCCCTAACATACTCCTTAACGACCGCATTTCTACTGCATTTATTCTACTCTCGTGCTTCTTCTGCCACACCCAACTTTCACTACCATACGTTAAAGTAGGGACCAACACAGCAAAATAATATATATATATATATATATATATATATATATATATATATATATTTTATTGATATAATAACACTCTTTAATATTTTTAATTTTATTTAATTTTTAACTTATTATGTTTGCTATTAAATTAAAAAAGTTTTAAAATCTGTAATAATGAAAAATTAAAACCATAAATTTACATAGTCATATAGTCTTTCTTTCCGTAGTATCGTGCCAAGCACGCTAGCTCACACTGAAAAGCTATACTTAGCCTTTGAGCGAGAAAAGAACTAGCCCTCTTATGCCGAGACTACGAACTGTGAACTATGTAGCTCTCTTATAACAGTGACGACCAGTGGCAGATATAGTTCCTTTAGGAACTTTACTGCACATGAACTCCACGGACCGATAGTCTCTATAGCAAATGCCAAAAATATGTAATCATTCCTCAAAGCCTCATATTTGCATATTTGCGCCATTTACTCAGCTGCCTCTGATGACACTAGGTCTTTACCTCTCTCTCAAGGGACCAAAATCATACCGTCGGTTTTCTTGCAATCGTCTCTATATATCTCACACGATTCTAAAACCAAGGGAATATTTATAGAGACAAGAGCCCTACGAATGACTTTGTTCATAGAACCGTGACAGTAAAACCTACCCTCACTTTTCTTACATGAAAGTCCGTGGAGCCCAAACTCATCAACGCTGCTATCACAGGGGCACTTGTGATAACCTTACGAGTGCCCCTGTGATAGCAGCGTTGATTACTGCTCCTAGGGGGATACCTACAGCCATGCGCAAGCTTTCCTCATGGAGTAATGTGCCGAGATTATTTGATGGTATACCATCAAGTAATATCGGCATATCACAGGAATCTCCAGTGCCTAGATTTCTTAGTCGAGACAACTAGAAGGCGAGTCTGATATTGGTCACTGTGGAAATTGTGAAACAAATCTTTCTGCACACTCTGTACCAACGGAAAATCGCACTGTTTTTATTGCTTAACTTCCAGAAGGACATTTTCGCCGGGACAGAACGTTATTCACGTTTGTATTGGCTTCACAGCAAAGTACAGGTCTACTTTATATATTAAAAATTATGTTTCGTAAGTCACTGATAAAATGCATGGAAGCAAGGAAAGCTTTCTTACACCAATACCACCAAATCTTATAGGTAAAGTAGCTTGATTTCGGGCTGTTGTACTTAAAGTCAAAATTAGATTTTTTTTACAGCTATTTTAAGATTATTATCAATATCTTTCAAAATGTACGAACATTATCAGACTGGAATTGAGAGCAATAAATATATAAATTTAGGTACAAAAAGACTATTTTAAAATACTAAGGGAAATGTGCGGGCTTAAAATATACAATTTGTCAACTTGGTTTAAAAATTGATCAAAATTCGTTTTTAAAACAAGTTTAACACTATCGATAAACAACGGAGCACCGAACAGTTATAGCAATCTCTGGATAAACATGATTGAAATTTAAAGAGAGATACTTTAGTTAATTAATTCTGTTAGAACTAGATAAATTATTGGAAATAAATATTTCAAATTTATTGCTGTTTGGTTCATGACCAATATTTTACGAAAATAAGAGTAAGATCACTGAAGACGTCATCTTTACCTCCCACTGTACCGTCGTACCAGACATTCAGCTTGGATTTCAAATTTGAAATAATAGGTTGAAATCCAAAAATGAAAAGACCCGGACCTAGTGGGTCACCCTGCTAAACACCAGCAGCAAAATCAATGATATGGTTTTCACAAAACAAGTTCGAATTTTGTCTGTAACATTGCCAAACGTATTAGTATTGTTAGCCGCTTCTTTCTCCTGGGTCAACCTACCTTTAGAGTTAAAAGCATTCCTAAGGTCAACTTTCGGAAGAACATCTGCATTAGAATTTGTTAAATAAAGTACGCACAGAATGTACTGTCTCCTCACAGCCACCGTTAACTCCTCGTCTGTCCAAACGCCATATTCTGGCGTCTCAAATAATATGCGCATCTGTCAGACGCCATAATATGGCGTCGAGTGATAGCAAACTATTTGTAACATATATGATATATATTGCATATATATATATATATATATATATATATATATATATATATATATATATATATATATATATATATATATATATATAATATATATATATACTTAGTATACTTGTTATATACTTACTTATTACTTCGGAAAGTGCTCGACAGATGCGCCATATTTGCCAAAATGACCCCTACATTCGAGTGGTTAGTGCCGATACCTAATTATGTTGAAATTTTGTCTTAACGCTAGCTAATTTTGTATCTGCAAGCTAATTATGAAGGAAAAAAATCGCAATGTGATACCGATATCCTTTTTTTGAAGGCACACAATCTTGTCCCATAGAAGTAGTGAATAAAATTGGGATTGACATTACCAGAAAGCATAAAATTACATAATTTTGTAAGTTCATTTAGAAATACTCTACCGGCGTCATTGGCAGATGTGCTCACAATATCTTTGATATGTTGAGGCGTAGTAGAAAATGACAAAATTGCGTCGAAAGTCTTTTTCGGAAATTTGTAAGGGTTGCATATAAATATTGGGAGGCAGTAGTAAATTCTGAGATAACCGATGGAGAAGAAATGTTCTCGTTGTGTACTGTCAAGTGAAGTGTAGGATATCCCCCCACACGAGAGTGAGTGACGACCTAGTAAGACATGTAGGAAGTCAATGGCTAGAGGTGGTTCAGGACCGTACTTTGTGGCGTTCCTTGGGGGAGGCCTATGTTCAGCAGTGGACTTTTGAAGAGCTTTAATGATGATGATGATGATGATGGTGATGAATGTATTCTGTAACCAGTGCAAACACTTACACTGTCGTAAGTCATGTTTTGAATGCTAAACTGCGTACTAAATAACTGACACGGCAACTAACATAGTAAATTAGTAAGGCCCGTATTAATAAACGTTACTCAGCTCAAGTACACGCACTTGAGTACAATGTTGAGTTTATGACCTTATTAATAAACATATCTCAAGATAAGGCTTAGGCTTACGTTATCAGCTGAGCGACGTACTGATTAATAAACGAAACTCGCCTCTTAAGTGTGTGTACTTGAGATATGCTTGAGATGCTAAAATGTGAGTGCGGGAAGTCCGTGACTTGAGATCGTTACTGTTGACATGGAGATGGAAAATATTTTAAGAGAAATTAATTATTACGACGATATTGAATACTATGACGATATTTTACGGCATTTGCGATACCGTTTACCAAAAATTTATATAAGAGATGCATCCGATCCTTTTAAGTTACCAAGTGAACAATTTAAAAAAAGATACAGATTTGGTCAAGAGGTGGTAATATATATTGTAACATTAATAAAAAACTTATTGGTAAAAGTAAATAACAGAGGTCTTCCAATTACCCCAGAAATAGCCGTCTTATTAACTTTAAGGTTTTATGCCACAGCATCATTTCAGGTATGTACATATTGTATATTTATTTAAGTAGGTATGATTTTATTCATTGTTGAAATTAATATAATGTATTAAATTTCAAAGTAGGTAATGAGAGCAACTACGACCTTTTCTGCCACCAAGGCGCAGTCCCTTAACAATGAGTTGTAATATTTGACAGATTTCATATTGGGGTAGTTAATTTGTTCAAAAAATGTACTTTTTGTACTTTTAGTTATACTGTATATTAATTAGATTAAAAATAATTAAACTGAACCACAGATATTCATAAAAGTAGAATAATTCAAAAAGAGTTAAAAATGTGGAAACAATTAAACAGCAAACCACTTAAGCATTGTTTTGTGTATTAATATGATAGTTTAAACTAACTTCTCATTTAAATGAAATTGTATAACAAAAAAATAACTACACCTCAGTGTCAACTAGCAACATCTGATGAGCCGAAAATTATTAACATCAAAAATATATTCCTATGAAAATGTAATCTTCAATCAATTTATATTTCAGCTTGTTTGTGGCGATCTAATACATTTATCACAACCTACAGCATCAAATATTATAACTAAAGTCTCAAAACTATTGGCCCTTCTTCACACAAAGTACATAAAAATACCTCAAGGAGAGCAGGCTAGTAAAAACAGAGAACTTTTCAAAAACTTGGGAAGTCATGGACGTTGGCCTGGACTTCCAGGGGTAGATGGTGCCATTGACTGCACTCATATAAAAATTGTAAATACTCCAGGATGCAGACATCATGAAGTATATAGGAACAGGAAGTCATATTTTTCAATTAATGTGCAGGTATGCATGTATTATCTATTTTTGCTGCAAAATATTGTTTGTTTACAGTCACATAATATCAGAACATTATAGTCAACAAAATCCCTTATAAATTGAAAAATAAAATGTAAATGTTCTATATTTTTGCAGGTTGTTGTTGGTCCACAAACGGAAATTTTAGGTATAGTTGCTAGATGGGCTGGTAGCATGCATGACTCTAGAATATTTCAAATGTCTTCAGTGTACATGAAATATTCCCAGGCTGTCCTGGATGGAAGACTTGTAGGTGATAGTGGATATCCTGCATTACCATTTTTACTTACGCCTATTAAACCATCTCCTGAAGATCCTCCTTCGATTCGTTATAACAGAGCACAAATAAAAACAAGAAATATTGTTGAGAGAACTTTTGGAATTTGGAAACGTAGGTTCCCTTGTCTGTCAAGGGGGTTAGGTAACAAACTTTCAACAGTGTCTAATATAATAGTCGCATGTGCAGTGTTGCACAATTTATCATTGATTTTAAATGATAATATTGATATTTCTGATGGAGTAGACCAAAATGTAGAGGAAGATGAACCAAGTACTCTGATACCTGGTACTAGCTCTGGGTTTCTACTAAGAAATACAATTATTGAAAATTTCTATCAATAAATTATAATCTAGATATTTAGATGAAGATGGTTTCATTTTTTAATAATTGATTTATATTTCTGTAAAAAAAGATTATATTTCAGGTATTACCTAAATTTAAGATATTTTTACATATCTAAATGTAGTTTATTAAGTAAGTAAATCAAATTCTTTATTAAACTAAGTTTGTTAATATAAAAAGGTTTATTCTACATATTAAGGAATTTATGGATGATAACCCTTGGGAATGAGGTGTTTCTAATTTGTTTTGTATTGTTAATTATGTAACATAAATGATTGTAAGCTTTATATATATATATAGCTGGTTCTTTCCAGGACAGAGGTTTTTTCTGAACCAGTGGTAAATTAAACAAAAGAGAGACTTTCAATAAGTATTATTTATAATCTATATTGAATAAAAACATTTTTCTTTCTGATTCTGTTTAATTAAAAGTTTTTAAAATAGTTAAAGACATACTGAAATATCATATCATATTAAAATACTGAAATTAAACAACTATAATAGAAATTAAATGTCTGTTTATTTTATATAATAATATCACTTAAGAAATTATGTATGCATTACATGTTGTGCTGCAATCTGCGTCACATCTGTAACAAAAAACAAAGGCTTGTATTTGAATGTTAACTACAAGAAATAGTCAAACTGTACTTTCAAGTGCTCTGTATTACAGTATATGTCTCAAAATGTGATTTTTGTAATATAGCGAGCGGATTCACTGGACTATTTAACATTATTTTGTAGATATGTAGCACTTTAATAAACAAAGTAATCATTATACTCGTAATAACACTACCTGAGCAACATTGTTTTTTTGACTAAGGATCAGCTCAGCTAGCTCAGCTTTTGCCTTGGCTTCTCGGAGCTGGTAATTAAGAATCTTCATTTCCATTTCATGTTTTTCATTAGCCCTCATTTGCCGATCTTTGTATTCCCTCTCCAAAATTGAGTCCTTCTGACGCTGACCTGTCCGGGCTGTTGGTTTTCTTTTTCGTATATTAGGGACTATTTGAGTAACAGAGGTGGGTGTAGATGCTTCATGAGTGGATGGTATATTTTCTGTTGCTATCCCTATAGGTTCAATAGGCAACGTGTCATCCACTTCCTCTATATATATATATCGGTTGCATCATGTCATTCTCCTTAATTTCTGAAAAACACAGTTGTAAAATTAACCTCAGACATATTGGTTAGAGCTGTATATGAATTTATTTATATACTATTATATATAATATATATATTTACCTAGGACTGCATCTGAATCAATAGCACTATCTATACCAACAATAAGTGCTGGGGCTACTTCGGCAACATCAGGGTCGATGGTGGCATCACTTATTGAAGGCCCTCCTCCAGTGGACAAGCGGTGTTGGCGTTCTTTTGTTAGTGCCTCTCTCTGCCTTTGTTTTAAATTCATCCATAGCCGACGTAATTGTTTAGTTGTTGCCTGAAATATTAATGTAGAATGTAAGATAAAATAAAGCTGTCACGATTAGGTACATGCGGAAATTATGTTGAAAATTTCAGATTACTGATGTTATATTGTTTAAAAAGTGATATTTGTAGTACTATATTTAATTACCTACCTGGCTAGATGCATATGGACTAGCATTATATTCGAGGGTTATTTTGCTCCAGGCCTCATTTTTAATGCGTAGAGACGTGCCATCGGTTTCTTTATTTTCAATTATAGCCTTATATTTTTTAATAATTTCGAGAAAGCCTTTTTTCTCCATTGGAGTAAATATATGCATTTCCATTTTTGTATTTAATTTTCTCGCGAGATCAAAGTCACGTACAAGATTCTATTTTCAAGTGTCAAAAATGATACGTCGGTTTTATTTTTAGGGTAGGTTTTATATTTTAAGCTTTTAGTTAGTATAAAGCAACCATATAAAGTGATACAGCTCTATTTATTTAAGTTTTATCAAAATAAAGGTATTCAATAAACCTCATGATATATAGCAAAAACGAAACGTGATGAATGATATTCTAAACTTCAATCTATGTGACGTAATCGTTCCCGAGATCAAGCGCTCAAGTCACAGAACAGTATCTGACAGTAACTCTAAGTACAATGTCTTAAGGAACTGATCTTGGTAACTGAGATACTGTTTTTATTTGTTTATTAATTAGCAACGATCTTGAGATGCTGATATCATGATGAGAGCGTATCAAATGAATACGCACTTGAGCTCGTCGTTGAGTAACGTTTATTAATACGGGCCTAATATACTAATAACAAGAAATATACGTTATAATCATCATCATTAATTCAGCCCATCACAAGCTCACAATCGTCATTCATTCTCTGTCACTTATTTCGAAAACAGGCAGTATCTTTTTTGGAAAAAAATCCTTTGCAAATAATGGGAGTCGAATGCCCTTAGAAAATTTCATCTCTACACTGACTTTAAATTTCTTTTTCCTGCCTTATGGTGAGTGTTTATTACTATGATATTTTAATCTTAATTTGTTTGTCCGCTATCTCATATCGCCTGTGGGTATCATACGATGTGATAGAGCAAAAAACTAGAAAATACAAAACTGCGGTTATCATCGCGGCTTAAAACATTGCAATTTTGGCAAATATAGAGGCGAGAAGGGAAGCTTATGTTCGGCAATGGACTTTCGAGCTGTATTTAGTTAAATATTAATAATAAATTTATTAAAATATAAGTATTTAGGAGCAATCTTCTAAATAAAATTATTACCTACTGTCAAAGTAAGCTTGAATAATATTACCTGCAAACAAGTATTTTCCCCAGTGATAAATTTTGCTTCAAGCGAAATAATAACTCAATTTGTAAAGGTTAAATATTATAAATTAGCCTCAGCCTTTTATTTCATCATATTTATTTTTGCTTCCAAATTTGAATTATTCAAAATATAGAAGTAATTTCCTCTCTCCCGTCATCGTAACTAAATACTAATTTTTCCTACCATTATGAATATTCCCATCCAATACTTTCAAGTATTATGAATATCGTTGAGAATGATGTGATCGCCACCGCGCTGTTTCCAAATGTTGTCATGCTTAATTTTATAAAGTTATCATAATCGTCATTATCATTACAGATTTGGGCAAAATTCGAAAATTAATGATATCGAGCTAGACAACTATGGCAAATCCTACTATGTTACCGTCGGGTTTACCGCTGGTTCTTTCCAGGTCAGTGGTAAATAAGAATGACTTTCATAATCACCACTACAGCCCTTCACAAGTCCACTGCTTAACATAGGCTTCCCCAAAGGAATGCCACAGCACGGTCCTGATCCGACTGCATCCAAAAACTTCCTGCAAGTCTTACCAGGTTATCACTCCATCTAGTGGAGCTCTACGTTAGCTCTACGTTTTGCCTGATGGTACGAGGCTACCAGTTGAGAACCTTTCTTCCCCATCGGTTATCGGTTCTTCAAGCAATATGGCCAGCCCCTTGCTACTTAAGCTTACTAATCCGTTGGGTTAAGTCGGTCAGTCTAGTTCTACTGCAGATATCCTCATTCCTAAGTTTATCACGTAGAGAAATCCCGAGCACAGCCCTCTCCTTAGCTCTCTGTGGGACTTTGAGCTTTCTCAAACAGCCAGCGGTGATGGAACACGTTTTAGATCCATAGGTCATCACTAGCAACACGCACTGACTGTCCAATTTATTTTGTTTTGGGGTAGGTACGAGAAGATGTGTCAGAATCTCCCGAAGGCAGCCCAACCGAGTTGGATCCATCGATCGACCTCTCGGTTGAAGTTGGACTTACCTAGTCGGACTACTTGTTCCAGAAATACATACTCGTCAACCATTGTGAGCTTATTGCTCCCAACAACCACCAGCATAGGTGTGACATGGACATTACACATGATCTTTGTGTTGTACTTGTTTATCTTAAGACCTATCCGTTGGGAGACACTATTGAGGTCATTGAGCATAGTACTCGTACTTAGATCTTCCAGTGATATTTCCATAAGGATTATATCGTCGGCGCTTTGTGTACTCTTTTGACTTCTGTACAATTTGCCGAAAGGTATGTATATGGTATCTATGTATATGGTATCTATGATGATAAAGCCTTTTCGGAAACCGGCTTGTTTAAGAGACTGGAAGTCGACGAGTCTGCGTGCGAGACGATTCTTAACGACTCTCGAAAACATTACGTGGATGCGGCAGAGAAAAAAATCAGTATGTAATTTTTCAAGGGAGTGTTTTCGATTTCCTTGAAGAACAAGAACATCCAACTTCTGTTCAACGCCTCCGGAGTAATGCCACCATGGAGGACGGAATTGAAGAGTTTCTGAAGGAAACTAAGTATCGGTTTTCCACCCGCTTTCAGAAGCTCCGCTTGCAATTCCATCCTCACCTGGGGCCCTGCCGTTTTTAAGGTGTTGGAGAGCCATTCTAATCTCACTCAGACTGACGTCCGGGATATCATTGGAATAGTATCGGATAAGACTTACTCACACTTGCGTGTGGCGCCAATGATGACGTGTACAGCTGCCTATAGAAACTCTCAGTCCGGTCCCAGTGAACGATGCTGCTACATTCGGTCTTCAGCTTCGACAGTTAGCTGTTTCTGGCAGACGGATCTCCGGCAAAGACTTTGAAGCCCTGATTGCGCTCTATCGCTTCTCGGGACTCTAAAGCAATAAGTTTGTATGTCGTTGAGAAGCGAGTACTGCAGCCATTATATTATGCAACCATACTAAGCTAAAGAGCACATTTGTCATTACCTCACTTTATTATCACACAAAATATTATTTAAAAGGCCAAATATATAATACATACAAAACGAAATAAGTACAATAACAGATTTGTAGAGAAATCTTTTGTGATAAGTTATAGGATGGCTTTCGCCCTTACTGAAATAAGATAAATGACGTTGGTCCCTTTCTCATAATATACTGACCGTTAACCCGAGACGCCTCATAAGAATACTCTTTTATATATCCATTAATGGAGATGGTGCAACTACAAATAGCGAATATGTGTCGTGAAAAAGATTTTCTTATTGCCACCAATAATTGATTGAAACTAGTTTTATACGGATTTTATCGTAATCAATCAATTTATTTCAACTTGTTTTATAATATGGTTACAACCGAGCACATATTCTACGTGATCGAGGCTACGATCTAAAACTTTAAATAACTCTATATATTTTAAGTCATTTGTTTTTAATTGAAATTCACATAACATGAAGTATGTGGCAAAACTGCGACCTTAATGCGTAAAACATTATCAGCTATAGTCAACCAAGGATAAGAAATAGAGCGACGATATTCTTTTTTAAATATAATGCGTGTGCTAGAAGTATGTTTTGACTTATATGACTTTTATTGTCCTACAGACCGTATTTCAATCACGGCGTTCGGTCTAAATTGAGACTAGACACTTTTGCACCATAATCCAGCCCTATTCCGAAATAGCGCAGGATTATGGTTCATAAGTGGGTGCGCAACCACTGGTGCACTCTTTTTTTTCTCGTACTTATATCATCCAATGGAATGTTATCTGACATAACGGGAGAGTATTTAGACGCAGGACCAACAACTTTACCTGCTTTCCAAGGCACGGCGATGAAACGCCACCATGTTCCTGATTGCAGACTTTTAAGATTTTATTGCCAAAAGAACCTTGCATTTATTTAATAATGGCACGATTTAACTGAATTCTGGACTAAAGCACGGAACAATATGATCAGCAATCGCGCTCACAACCTTTAGGCCAACGGTACTCACAAGTTGAATAAAACTTAAATCACACGATAATGATTTATTATAATTACGCGAACGCTGCAGCGTTCAGCGATTGATTAAAACTACTTTTACGGATTTTATCGCGTTTAGTTTTTAAATATTTTTAATTCCCGACATTTCGGGTGCTTGGACCCATGGTCATGGAGGACTAAGGTGACTGACGTCCTGATGTCATTGTTAAACCCGGAGTACCTTCAGCATTTTAAACTATTGTTTATGGTTCGATCTATGCAAAATGAACTGACCATGCTCTCTGTAACAAGGGATCTGTGACAGCAAACACCTGGCTGCCGAGCTTCAGCACGTCAAGCAGGTTCTGCACAACAACAAGCTTCGGGTCCCGCGTCTACGTCACAGCGACCGAGTGAAGCCGGCCACAGTCGAGCATGTACCATACTACCATATGTCAGAGGCGTCACAGATAAGATAGGCTACATCTTGAAGCAAGCTTCTATTAGAACTCTACAAGCCGCCGAAGAAGATTATTCGGTTCTTACCATCCGTCAAGTGTCACATCTACAAGATGCAGGAGTACACAAACTTGATTGTAAATATGGTCTCTCTTATATAGGTCAAACAAAAATATAATCTGATGTGAAGCATCAACGTTCCGGGAACTCTGCAGTTTGTGATCATATCCTAGACGGCCCCAACCATTACATCAGATTTGATAGACCACAAGTCCTCGCGAAATAACACCGATTCCTGCCAAGGATTATACGTGAGGCTATTGAAATTAAAAAACATCCTAATTTCAATAGAGAGGGAGGCTGGGTGTTACCACCTGCTTGGGATCCTATAATAAATAAAATTAAAATTAAACCCAGGCGTATCACTGCAAGACATTAAAACACTGTCAGTTCATTTTGCATAGATCGGATCATAAACAATAGTTAAAAATGAGTACTGAATGTACTCCGGGCTTAACAATGACATCGGGACGTCAGTCATCTCAGTCTCCCGTGACCATGGGTGCTGGAAAGCACCCGAAACGTCGGGAATTAAAAATAATTAAAAATTAAACGCGATAAAATCCGTAAAAGTAGTTTTAATCAATTAATTACACGATATTTTTATCGCGCTTAACTTTAAAAGCTTAGTAATTGTTAAGGGTTTATAGCAACTATTTTCAGAGGCTTCTTCCTTCTTCCTTTTTGATTCTTATTTTGGATTCAGAAAAAAAAATGTGTTTTATTCAACGTTCAAACATCGTACAAGCCCTCTTAACTTAAGAATATAACCAGAAAAAAATGTCACACGAAAATTCGATTATGAGAAGGAAATTTCAAATACACAGCAACAGTTGACCGTTTTACGACCATTTTATTTTCTTCAAAAGAGCGTAACATCTTAGGATTTATGTTGTAATTTTTTACTTAATAAAAATTTATTCATCGTAAATCTGTAATTATATGAAAGATGATTTTACTCTACACGTGCAGATATATATTTGTGGTAACACATATGTATCAGCTCGACCAGGGTACGCTTCTACAGTTTTCGGATCTCTAAAACTACCATACGAAGAACAGCAGTATTAAACTGCAACTTCACGCTGGTATTTTGTGGTAGCGTGATCCTTCCCCGTATGAGCCGACCTACTTGTGCCACAAACACAACACAGGTATTCTTAGATCACGGTAATAATTTACAAGTTGACTTAAAAACAATTAATGGTAAATTCCTCGATGTTCAGTTCTTGAAATTAATAAATTTATAAGAGTAGAATTGAGCCGTGGTAGCTCAGATGGTTGCTGTGGGGTCCCCGGAGTGTTTGGTGATGGTGGGTGAGGACACCTGCATGTTGAGGGTTAAGAAGTGGTGGGGGGTTTTGAGGGGAGGTGTGAGTGGGAGTTTAGGCTGTAAATTTATAAGAGTAGAATTACAGGCAAGACAATTACGTTTCACGTGATATTTTTATATCAATTTCAACATGGAACTCAATATTTGATGTTAACAACAAGGCTTTATTGATAATTATAGTATGCAGCTTCCCTCCAATAATACCATTATGTTATAAAGTACATTTCTATTTTTTATATAAAAAAGTATTTCCTCTATTTTGATTCCAAGAAAAGAGCTTACTCCTTTCTAAAGGGCCGGCAACGCACCTGCAATTCCCTGGTGTTGCGGTTGTTCATGGGCTGCGGTAGTCACTTAACATCGGGTGAAACGTATGCTCGTTTGCCCCCTCTTCTATAAAAGAAATCCCATTATATTTTGAGTAATATTTATACAGACTTTACTTTGTATTTTTTACTAATGGCAGAACTTCTTTTCTGCACAGGGATCTATCTGTTAGGTTACCCGTAAATTGCCTCATAAGAGGTACAGTTCTAGTTTCTGGTTGTAATTAGGAAGACGCTTCTGCCTATTTCCTAGTTAGTTTATCTCTGTTGCCTCGTAAGATATCCTTGATACGATATGGGGTAGTGGATATTCTTTCACAGCCATTACACGGTATACCTTTTACCCACATCTGCCGCTAAATGGCAGTGCTTTCACTACTGTGTTTCGATGTAAAGGGAATTGAAAGCCGGTATAATTAAAGACTATGAGGTATTCCATCTTATCAGCCTTCTTTGTTTGAAGTTAGCTGCGGGTCTGGATTGTAGTAAAAATTACGTGGACTGTAAGTTCGTTTATCACTTCCGTTTTATAATAAAACATAACCCTTTTGAAAAGTTATCAATTCAGAAATAACTAATCTGTATAATTTTCTATATTTCCAGTATTATCAACTCTTTTGAAGTAATTACTAAAGAACTTTTTTCTCGTTAAATCAGTAGATACTATATTTTAATATTTTTCTTCCGTAGTCACTTTACACAAATGTTTGTAGAGATGTAATTTACCGCAGTGTGTCACTTCGCAAGTTGGGTACCAGTGTTTACTTCAGTAGGAAAACGTTAGTTCAATACGCCTTGAAATTTCTTTTTCGAGTAGTAAGTATTTTTATAACAAGTCTCGGTTTCAGATTTTATAGCAAGTTATTAAAATTTTAGAGTAGATCCTCTTCTGCCCTGAAGTGCATCTGGGTAGAGACCTGTTATCTATTTCTACCGCCAAATAGCATAAAACATGTATTTTTGTTATGATTAAGTGAATTTACGCTTAAAATTAAAAGAGGTAGTTGCTTAATCGAAGCATGTTTTTACTTTATTATTAATCAAGTTATGAATGTTGGGTCGCTATGATTCTATTACTGCTACTAAGCCCAGTCAGTGTACGCTCTACTGTATTCGATGTTAAAGGATAGTTGGAATAAAATAGATTACAAGGTAGTACATGCTAGAACATAACGGTGATAACGAAGCACTTACGTTTACGTACATATATGTGTTAGAATCACGCTGCAGCGATATTAAGGTTGGATCATAAATTTGGTCGTCTCGACCGGGATAAGGCTACACTCTTAGAGAATATCAGCGTAAAATAGCAGCTTATTACTGATGTATTTAATATGATGAGTTAAGAGAAACGGAGACCTTTTTTACAGTAATCGAGGCGTACTATCTGAGTCCTCAGGGGTGATAATACATTTTGCATTTTTTCTGTGTTTGACGTGTTGTTAACTACACAGTCAAATACAAAACAAAATTTAACAAACGTACGTTTGTTATACTTTCAATATAAAAAAGAAACATATTATCACAACAATCCCCTCTCCTAGAACACGTTCCTTTCACCTTTTTTATAGGATATGGTGACAAAAGAGCACACAGTATACCTGATGGTAAATGGTTGCTGTGGCCCATAGACATCTACATCTATCCTCGATTACGAATCAAAATGCAGATGATATGTTTTCACCCGTGACGACTAAGATGGAATGCCTCGTTTCCAGTAAAATGGGTCTCCAGTTCTCTACACTCAACATACGAAATACAGCAGCATTAAGCTACTATTTCATGCTGGTATTCTGTGAGAGCGTGGTCCTTCCCCGGTCGAGCCGACCCATTCGTGCTACAACTATACTACTAATATAACTGCAGCATGGCTCTACTACGTATTAAATTATTATTATTATCCTTATTGTGGAGAGTCTTCAAAGACCTGGTAGCCGTAGCGAACATGCACAAAATAAACAAAGAGAAGTTTACTCATAAAACAGGTTATTTAAGCTACAGATAACTCCTTGAATGAAAGCAGAAAGCCTCTGTGAAAGCACTAAGAGCTGGACCAAACTTTCAAGCTTTTGACTACTCTTTTTTACTATCAAAATTGGTAAATATACAATATTGTTAAAGAATAAAAATATTACTTTTAATTACATTTGTAAAGTGAATCAGTATTTTATGTTTTAATTTCGTTAACTATTCGCGATTTTACAAGCTGAAATACAAAAGAAAGCAAAATTGCAGCAAAGGAAGTGTGGGCTGTATTTCGGTCCATTACTTCTTTAGTATTTTTTAATGTTTCACGCAAACAGGATTAATTAAAAAAGATAATACTATTCGTATTCTACTTTCATCATAATTTATTTATGAAACATGGTACATTACAGGTTGGTAAATTATTTAAATCCAGCATGTTTTGTCATAATGTTGACATACAAATATTTATCTAATACATTAATTACATTTTCACAACTAATAAATTAATAACATGTTTTCAAAAATCATCATAATAATTTTACTACATTTAATTTAATTAAAATAATATGTTAGTAGTTACTTAATTCATTTTAATATCGATTCCTAATCCTAATCATAAAATTTAAATATTCTTCAACAGAGTAGAAGCATTGCTCCTCAAGCCATTGTTTGACAATCCTGCGAAAACGTACCTTTGGGAGTGATTGAAACTCTGTAGGCAGTGCATTGAAAATTTTTATACACATAGCTGAACAATTTTTCCTATAGAGGCTAGTGCTTGGCATTACACTATGTGTCAATCTTTCAGTATGCCTCAAGTTTCTCTGTGCAGTATTTCTTAGCTTTGTGAATAAAAGTATATTATTTTTAACAAAACATACCAAATTTAGGATGTACATACATGGCAGCGTCAAAATGTGTAATTTTTTAAAATACGGTTTACACGATGAATCTGGTGCCAAACCATTCATAGCTTGAATACGTTTCTTTTGGGCTGTAAAGGCTTTAATAGCATATGTACTTTTACCCAAAGCAAAAGACCATAATCGAGTGCAGAATAAATGTATGCATAGTACGTCGTTAGTAAAGTTTCATGAGATGTAATTCTTCTGAGTCTGCTAAGAAGAAAAATGTAGCTATTTATTTTAAAACAGACTTTTTCAACTTGGGCTTTATTATTCAATGTTCCATAATTACTAACTTTCCATTAGTGATGTTTTACTACTATACCTTTACTTTTTTATTTGCAGAATAGGCAGGGAGGATCTTTCTTACTACTAAATTATCTTATTTTTAGTTCGTAATTATTGTCATTCAAATTATTTATACATTCATATAGCCTCATACAGTTTCATTAGTCATACTTTTGGTTTACACGAGCGACCCTCAGATTAATTATGGGCAGTGGTGGTTTACGGGAAAGTGCGTTAGAGTCATATAATATATCTTAAGGTTGCAACGCCGGGAATATATAGATACATATATAGTCAACTAGTACGACGATCTTTGTACGGATTTGGCATGTGAATGATTTCATGTAAACTGTATTATTATCAATATCGAAAAGTTATGTTAAAGTTATGTTATGCTATGATTTAAAAATAAGTCCTTCAGTTACCATCTTCCTATTTGGGCCCATTTTTAATCGAACTATTTTAGGCGAACTCTTTTAATATGCTCATTATCAGTATAACTCATGTATTAGGACGGAAAACTACGGAACCTTAGCTCTACATTGTGCGTGGCCCGCCACGTACTTATCCAATCTTTAAAACAATAAGGGTGAGCAAAGAGTACACAATACACCTGATGGTAAGTAGATACGATAGCCTATAGGCATTAACATTTTCTTTGATTTAGGATCAAAATACAAATGGCTTCTTACCCAAGAGGACTAAGATATAATACCTAGTTACTAGTAGAAAGGGTCTCCGGTTCTGTATACTGACCACAAGAAATACAGAAGCATTATGCTGTTACTTTACACTGGTATTTTGTGGGAGTGTTTTCCTTCCCCGGTCAAGCCTACCAATTCGTGTTGCATGGCAATGACACGTATTTTTTTTAGTGATGAATTATATAAGGTAAGACAAAATAATTTCTAATAAACAGTCGCTTAAAGCGACTGTTTATTTCAACATCTTATAAAAGCTTTATGAGTTTGTTTTAAACGCGTCCATTCTAAAATGGTAAGTATTCAAAATTAAAGCTGGCAGATGAAACCTCAAACTAGTGGAGTTAATAATTGATCCAGTCGATTAAGTGTTTTCTATCAAATTCTTATATCGCTTTAATTATCCATAGCCGCGATGTAATCACAACGTTAAAGTTTATAACTTTAATTTTATAAAATGTAGTAAAGTATAACACGTGCCAATGCTGGGTACAGGCTTCCTCTCGTTTCTCAGAAGGTAAAGGAGAAATTATTCCACCACGCTACTTCACTGCATGGCGACGGACACAATGTTTTCCTTCACCTCCTAACAAGTGTTAGCTCAAGAGCATAATGGATGTAATTTCAAAGTACGTGGGTTTGATCCTCGTCGGCACCAATATTTTTTTCTATATAGGATAGGGTGACAAACGAGTAAACAGTCCACCCGATGGTAAGTAGTTGCTGTGGCCCATAGACATTTACTTCCATCCTCGATTACGAATCAAAATGCAGATGCGTTGTTACTGGAGAGGACTAAGATGGAATGTCTCGTTTCCAGTAAAAATAATCTCTGGTTCTCTACACTTACCATACGAAACACAGCATTAAGTTACTATTTTACACTGGTATTATGTGAGAGTGTGGTCATTCCCCATTCGAGCCAACCCATTCGCGCTACAACTATACTACTAATAAAGGTTTCGTAAGTATAAAAAAACAAAAGACTTCTTTCATTGTAACCAGCAACTGGACTGGATATAATTCTAATTGGTATTGTGGTTGACTTCGTTTTAACCCGACTTTAAAGAAAAAGGAGGATGTTCTCAATTCTACTGTTTTTTCATCTTTGGGTACCTGTGTATGTTACGTGATATCGTTGTCAAATGTGAACAGATTTAATATTTATTATTTTGTTATATAACAAGTCCACTCAAAACGGTCAAAAACGAAACTAAAATTAAATATTTATCCGTTGGCTTCTAAAGTAGCGGTTTAAATTCTTCGATAAATTATGTCTATCACCACCGCACCTGTCAATCTGAGGTTGTTATTTCAAAATAATTTTATTCTTTTTTGTCTTTTGAAGTCGTAAATTATTAACAATTTTAAATGGTAGAGCCACGATACATCTACATTATAGTTGAAGCACGAATGGTTCGGCTCGGCCGGGATGAAACCACTCTTACAAAACACCAAAATACCAAAGTAAAAAAACAGATTAAAGCTGTTGCGTTTACTATGCTGAGTGTAGAGAACCGGAGATGCTTTTTACCGGAAACGAAGCATTCCATCTCATGATAACGCATCTACATTTTGATTCTTAATTTAGGATACATGTAGGTATATAGTAGCGTTATCTTTTCCGAAGACTTAGATAATATAATGACTAACCTAAGAGTAACAAACGAACTAAAACTCCACCTGATGGTAAGTGGTGTGCTTTGCCACTACTGAGGACTCGATGAAAAGCCAGCTTGTATTTATATCAGCACTCTTTACCCTTCAGAAAGAAACACAGCAATTCAAGCGCAGCTATTAAGCGGTTATGTGTGTACGTAATAGTTGATACCAAACTCTTAGTCATAAATGAAATCCTAGTCTGCTGAAATTTAGATATTAGGACACGGAAAGCATTTTAAAATATTATTCTACACTAAACTGATGAAACAACATTTGTCATGATCCCAAATATATCACGACCCTCATTCGGCCTTTCCAGACGATTAATTCTACTTCATTATCTTTACGATATAAGGTAGACATGACTACTCAGCTTAAAATATTTTACTTATTTGACGCTATTAAAATATCAGTGTATGCACTTTTTTTTTTAATTTATTTTATGTACACACATTAAGATACAGAAGCAGTCTTGTAATTCTGTCAAAGGTTCTACTTATTCCAAATTAGCTGAAATATCTTCCAGTAGACCCATAAAGGAAATTATATTGAAATTGCAAAGTTAGTGCATACATTAGTACTACTAAAAAATAAATAATATACACAATGTTAAATAAATAAAAATAAATTATATAAAATAAAACAATAAATAATAATATTAATAAATACGATAGTTACATATGATGTATATAAACTAAAACTAATATAATAGAATAATATATATAAATTAACAGGATGCAAAGTAGTTATCTCTAAGACGTTTCTTGAATACCAGCAAAGTTTCGGAATTTCTTATATTTGACGGTAGTGAGTTCCATAATCTTACCGCGTGAACTGAAAAGGAGTGGGAGTAAAAACCGGAAGTATAGACGGGAAAGTCAAGAAGAGTTTTAACAAGAGATCTGCATGGTTTGTCCGGAGGATGGGTGAAGGAAAATCGGCTTCTGAGGTATGTGGGAGAGGAAGGGTTGTGCAAAATGTTATAGAGGAGACATAACAATCGAGTGTTCCTTCGAAGTTGAATTGGGAGACACTTGAGTTGCTTACGAAACTGAGATATACGGTCAAATTTCTTGAGCCCAAATATAAAACGGATACACTGATTTTGAAAACGCTCAAGTTTATTAAGAAGCTTCTCTGTAGCATCCAAATAACAGGCATCCGCATAATCAAGGAGAGGTAGGATAGGAGTAAGCACGAGTGAGCTTTAAGGGGTAAGAAATTTTATAGACATTTAAGCGAATGCAAAGTAAAGTAGACCTTGCGACTAACCTCAGCGATATGCGTGGTCCATGTTAAATGGTGATCAAATATGACGCCTAAGTTTTTGACAGTATTAGCAAAGGGTATAGGAACGCTATTAAAACAAACAAAAGGTAGTGATGTAAATACTAATCTATGACGCAAATGCCTACTACCTATTATGATGGCCTGCGATTTCGTGGGATTAACTAATAGTCCGAAGGATGCAGACCATTCACAGATGTGGCTCAGATCCGCATTCATGGCTGCAATTGCATTATTTGTATCACCCATCGGAAAATGACGATAAAGCTGTAAGTCATACGCGTAGAGATGGTAATAAGATGTAATAACACTCGTAATAGAGTTAATAAATATGGAAAATAAAAGGGGGAAAGAACGTCACCCTGAGGTACACCCGTAGTGATACCAGACCAATCAGAAAGAATGTCATTAACACGAACACAATGTGATCGACCACAAAGATATGAATCAAACCATGCGATGGCAGAAGGGGAAATGTTTATAGATTCCAGGATCCGGAGAATATCAAAGTCTACTGAGGTAAAAGCACTACCAAAGTCAAGCAAAACTAAAAGTGTAAGAGATTTATTGTCCATGGCCCAACGGATATCATCGGTTACCTTAAGTAAAGCAGTGACAGTGCTGTGTCCACGACTAAAGCCCGACTGATAAGTGTAGATCAAGGAGTTAGACGATAAAAAGAGAGAGAGTTGACTATGGATGATGTGTTCCAGAACTTTAGAAAGAAAGGGTAAAATAGATATGGGACGAAAGTGGGACAAAGAAGAGGGATTAGAAACCTTAGGCAGAGGAATTATATATGCTTGTTTCCAAACTGAAGGAAAAGATGATGACGATATAGAAAAATTAAATATGTGAGTAAGAATTGGTAGAAGTAAAGGTAGAACTGGCAAAATCATCTTCGCGCATAGACCATCAATACCAACAGCATTTGAAGAGATGGCTAGGATGGATTTTTTGACATCTTCCTCCGTTACAAGGGAAAGATGAAAAACAGGGGGCAAAAAAGGGCAAACGTGCGGTTTCGGTATACACGCCAATGCGAGTAGTGTGTTGGATTTGATGTAAGGATCTAAAGTCATAGGAGGAGTAGCAAAGTGATTGTTTAGATCCTTTACTTTAACGTTATTGAATTCTAGGATCGGAGACCTGCCCACACCAACAGAACGAAGGAACTTCCACATCTTAGTAGAATTTTTATTATGGAGAGAGTTGTAAAAGTAGCGTCTTTTAGCATACCGACATAAACGACTGCAGCGGTTGCGTAAAAATTTAAAACGATTTAAGTTATTTTCAGATGGGAGACGTTTAAACCCTTGCTTAGCTTTGTCCCTCTGGCCCATAAGTTCTCTTATATCTTGTGTAATCCATGGTGTAGGATTACGCTTTATTTTTACGCGTTTGAGCGGAGCATGGTTATTGTATACCTTCAAAATTATATCATTAAAGTTACAAACCTTCTCATTAATATTAGTATAGTCAACAATAGGTGTCCAACCAACATTACTTATATCACGCTGCAATGACTCCAGATCTATTCCCTTGTAATTACGAAGGAACAAGGATTGGGATTTCTTTAGGTGGACAAAGACGATAAGAGGGGTAGATTAAATCATGATATGAAAAAGAGGCAGTTATTTGTCCATGAGACATGACACTATCAGGAGAAGAAACGATCATAATGTCAAGCAAAGAAGGGTTACAGTTAGGGAAGTGGTGAGTTGCCTGAAGGGGAGAGTGAGAAGATTGAAGGAAGATACCAAAGTCAGAAGTTTTTGGGAGCGAGAATCATTTTTAGTAAGGCAGGTGTTGAAATCTCCCATAAGAATAATATGACTGTAAAATACCGCCAGCAACATTTTTACATCATTGAGAGTAACTTCTATAAAGAGATATTCAGCAGATTGAGAGTAAATAGAAGGAGAGGCACATATGGTCTTATAAAATATATCCGAACGCAGGTATATAGCTATCCCACCACAACCTTTTCCTATACGATCATTACGAATGAGGACAAAACCAGGTAAGGCAAACTGTGTAGAGGGGAGTGATGGCTTGAGAAATGACTCAGAAATTAGTAAAGCATCGAGATGTGCAATGTTAATGATGCTAGAAGATCAGGATAATGGCGAGGAATACTCTGGATGTTATTGTGTGCAACATTAAAGTTGTTAGGAAATTTAGAGCGCAGGGATGAAATCTGGTCATACAAAGTTAAAGGTAACTCACTATCCGCACTTGTAAAACTACTTGAAGATGAAGTGCATGAGAAGAAACTGTCTTCAAAAACATCAAGGTTATCCATTTAGCAAATAAATTAAAATGTAAATATAATAATACAGTTTAAAGAATATGTATAAATATGATATATATTTTTATATATATATATATATATATATATATATATATATATATATATATATATATACACAATATATATGTATATATTTATAAATATCAATTTAGCAATTACTTAATTTAAAATAAAACAAAACTTAGGTATAATCTAATACAAACGGAACAGAAAAAAATTAGAAAACATCTAAAATCACCAATCACAGAACTGTCATGAAATACTGAAGAAAAAAAATCTTATGAGAGTATAATTTATACATAAAATTCGAATAAAAAAAGAAGTTTAAAATGTTATGATATGAACATATCTTATAATTACATACATATTAAACTTCCTTAAGAGATTAATAAAAATATTGAAAAGCACTATTACATATTACTGCAAAGCAGAATAAATAATACATTTTCCCAAGCTACAACTTGACAGTAGCACAGTGGCCAAAGGGCCGTGTGCCACTTTTTCAGCTTTTTTCGGATTATATTAAAACAAAGACTAGGGATCGTTGTTTTATGATTATAACACTATTTATCTGAAACTGACTACCTCGTTGGTCTAGAGGTTGTAGTAGAGAGACTGCTGATCATGAGGCCCTGGGTTTGAATCCCAGGTTAGGCCCGGGTTTTTCCGTCAAGAAATTTTTAGTAGCTGCCCAGAGTCAGAAAGTCGGCGGTGTCTCACCCCCGTGCCTCGGAAAGCACGTAAAGCCGTTGGTATTGCATCTGATCTCTCTCCGGTCGTATCGGTTTACCGTCCTATCGGATAATGATAATGGGGGAATAGAGAGTGCAGCTGTGCTTGCGCTTACACTTGGGCACTATAATCGTGTCCTACGCCAACGGCTAGTCTCCGTTTAGGCTGGCGGCCGTGACCGAAATTTGATCTGGAGGACATTATTTTAAAATACACATAATTACTTATTACAAGACATTCATAATGAAATGGTTACTACGCTTACTGCTGTGTATTATTAAAAGATATCAAAAGTAACTTCTACAATATGAAAACATTGCAATGTTTTCAATAAGCTTAAGTTAAAGCTCAACAAGATATGTGGATTATTTATAAAATAGATATCATAATATGAGGCGGCATCTCAATACATTTATTTATTTATTAAATATATTTGCTTAAAGCATAGACAGATAAATAGAAATTTTATACGTGGTAGAGCCATGCTGCAGTTATATTAGTAGTATAGTTGTAACACGAATGGGTCGGCTCGACCGGGGAAGGACAACGCTCTCACAGAATACCAGCGTGAAATAGTAGCTTAATGCTGCTGTATTTCGTATGGTGAGTGTAGAGAACCGGAGACCCTTTTTACTGGAAACGAGGCATTCCATCTTAGTCCTCACGGGTGACAACGCATCTGCATTTTGATTCGTAATCGAGGATAGATGTAGATGTCTATGGGCCACAGCAACCACTTACCATCAGGTGGACTGTGTGCTCGTTTGTCATCCTATCCTATAAAAAAAAGAAAGGCAATTCGAAACTATTGATTGTGCAAAGGCATAGACGGACAACAGGACGCATATATGACCCGGTCGTGGTTAAGACCACGAGCTATCATAGTTAACCCGTCGGATCCAGGAAAACCTCTTCGACGAGGCTAATGGCCAATGAAGAGCGGCGCGTTTTATTTGGTGAGAACAATCACCATTCTGACCGTTAATCGCTTAGTTGTCGTGGTCCATTTCTGTCGAGATTGCAACTTATGTAGATATTCCGTTTTCCGTCGCTTCCAAAATGACTGCACCAGTCGGTCCAATAAGTTATGATGTGTAAGAATACAAAATATATCCTCGTCTATGTCTACAGCGGGTAAATACTTCAAAGTCGTTAGATTCAAAAAAATCCTGGAGTTAGAACCAGCGGCTCCGAGGGGTCACTCGTTAACGTACGATAAGGGGGGCGGCTATTCATGACGCACTCGATTTGTGCGAGTACGGTGCTTAATTCTTCAAAAGACAAAATTTGATCTCCAATTATTCGATATAAATGACTCTTTAATATTATTCTCCGATATATAATATATAGAAGTCCGAATTATAATATTTAGAGGTTAAAAACTCGTGTACTTCCGATCAAATACATTTCGCCCCTACGTAGTTCGTAGCATTATCCAAGTGCATTTTACTTAAAGGGCCGCGGCGAGAAAGCAACCTTATAAATGCACCCATGAAGCTAGCCGTGCTTAGATCACCGGTAAGTTCTATATGCAAAGCGCGGGTAGTCAAACATATGAAAATACAAAAATACGCCTTTGTGGATCTTTCACCACCCCCTTGAGTGAGCGTGACCTTTAATGGACCAGCAAAGTCTGACCCGGTGTGCATAAAAGGTTTTACGGATTGTGTTGCACGACAAGATTTAAGGTCCGCCTTTTCCAGAAATGACGGCCTAGGGCGAACTCGAAAGCAACCTTATACATCTGTACACCCGATTGCAAATTAAATTATGTGTAGAAAGAATCCAGTAAATATGACACAAAACAGACATCAAAAAAACAGGGCCAGCGTGACAATTCAATTTATGGTGGTAATCAACTAATAAATTAAAAATATGATCTTCACGTGGTAAAACTATAGGGTGTCGTTGAGCGAAACTGTGAGTTGGATAAGCGCCTACCAACTCTAACACTTTCATTCTGGAAAAAATGGCTTGTGACGTTGAAAAGCGCGATTAAAAGTCTTGCCAGTGTAATCTTGTAATTTCATCAGCGAAGTGCACACGTTAAAGCTCACGTTATATTAACAAGTTGGCATAACTATAATCGGACGCAACGATATCGAACGTCGCGTTAGAAGCTTTACAAATCGACAAACGTAAATCACGCTACGCAATAATTTCGGCCAGGAAGAGAAACGGTTTGCCAAAATAATGATTGGAGAAACCTCACTTGAAGCATTCAGAACCAGAGCGTGCCTTTTCTTTTTCGGTGGTTGGGATACGGACGAAGAGTGAAAATCAGCTAAGGCTCACTGCGAGGGTTCCAAGTAAATTCAAGAAGATCCTTGAAACTAAAGTTGTTGATCTATTATTTGTATCGGAGTAAGTCCACGAGATAGACAATCCGCAGGAATTTCCATATCTGACGCATGATAGAAATTCTGTGATCCTGATGTGAATGATGTGATCTGTGAACTCGTCTTGGATCTTGGCAAACGGTTCGCGACAAAAGTATCTCAACGATGAGGTGAACAATGAACCCAATATAGAGCGAAAGTAGAGTCGCAAAGACAAATATTTTATCTATGTGAATTCGATCACTACAATACTTACGCGCTAGTAACTGCGGTGATAAGCTTGGCAAGGACCAAATTGCGCAAAGCTCAGGCACGCGAGAGAGACAACCTTACGAGAGTACACCCTTGATTTAGAGCTAAGGCAGCTGGTCAAATTCCTACCATTGTTCTCCACGTGACAATATACAACGCCCCCTTAAGATTTCTTGCTAGCGCCTGCAAGACCAACGACAGTGACGACGCTATCTTTACCGACGTTTATATGTCGTGGCATTTTAATTTCGCTTAGTAAAGAGAGTTCTTTTCTAAAACGTAGCGAAGAACGAACAATGTTATCGGGCAGCGTGTCATCCCAATCACATTCACAAAACCAAAGTTGTTTAATCAAATGCTTAGTGTACAGCACCACTGGTGCTGCAAAACCCATAACATCCCATAATCTAGTAACGCATGACAATATCCTGCGCTTTGTGCATGTCTCTGCGGGCGTCTTTACTTTAAGGCTAAACACGTCGGACTCTGGTGACCAACACAAACCGAGCACCTTGTGCGTATCAGAATCGTCGAATTCTTTTACAGCCGAAAGGCGGTGTGATAGTGAGATTGTATCCAAAACCGTACGTGAATTACTAGTCCACTTGATGAGATAGAATTGACCCGCTTTCATGAGCTTTATAACTTCGGCGGTAGTTAAGATGACTTCCTCTACGTTATCGACCGAGTACACGAAATCGCCCATATACAAACCACTCTCAATTGCCTTCCTAGCCTTAGGGTGGCTTCGTCAGCGGCAAGCTGTTTCACTGTGCGTAGCGCATGCAATGGGCCGTATTTAAACCAAAACAAATGCGATTAAATTCAAATACCTTTAGAGGCTCCTTCGGGTCAAATTAAATATATTTATGTATATTTATCAATTTATATATTTATTCAGCCCAACCAGATGTGAATACTCTATCAATAACCCCCATAATATATATATATATATATATATATATATATATATATATATATATATATATATATATATATATATATATATATATCACACAATATGTAACTAAAGCCCTGTGGTTCCCGTTAAGTGTGTTATCAGAATCAGTATCTAAGCGTATAGAAATAAGTTTTTTTTTTTCAAAAAAAACCACATTTAAAAATAATTAATTTTAATGCAAAAAAAAAATAATTTGCAAATTGTATGTGGTTTTATTTCCTCTAACTCACTCGAGTAACTGTAATGCGGGATCTTTGACAATTCTCTTACTCCTTGGCCAATTCAGAGATAATAAAACCACAAACAATTTGCAAATAATTTTTTTATGTGTTTTTTTTGAAAAAAAAAAATTATTTCCATATGCTTGGATACTGATTCTGATAACGCAGTTAACGTGAACCACAGGGTTTTTGTTACATGTTGTATATATATATTATCATTGTTACTGGTTGCGCGGAAAACGATTAGTGTATTTAATTTTATTCGAGGGTATATTGTGCCAAGTATCCTTTCTTCGACCTATCTCTTCCGTACACACTGAGGGGAGGTGAGAGGGGAAAGAAGAGATCAAAGTCAAAATCAAAGTCAAAATCTTTATTTGCAGAATAAAATGTTTAGGTAATACAGGTATTTAGTATAAGAGTAAGTCTCAATAATATTCTACCGGGAGTTGTACCGGTGTGCAAATATATCTTAAAATAATCAAATTTAATTGTACATATAATATGTCAAAAAATTAAATAAATTATGTAATACATTAAATAATATTGCAATTAATTAAAATATTCCTTAACACTATAATAACACTTGTCAAGAAGCCATTTATTAATCTCAATTTTGAATTTATTCAAAGGCATTTCTTTTAAGTTATTGGGCAATTTATATTCTAGAATGTTGCGTGATACTTGCAACCAATGAGAAGCGCGCCCGACCGAGATGCATTGATAGGAGGGCCGAAGCAATATAAGCTCGCGCGCAGCCCTCGAGTGCTCTCTTGCCTTCGCGCCGCTAGTCGAAACCGCACCTGGAGCAGTCGCGCTCCAGGAGTAACCGCCTCACCTAGTGTGAGATATCGTCACGCACCGCTCTCTTCCATCGCACCACCGGCCAGGACCGCATCCCTCGGGCCCCAGGAGATCCGCCAGAAGTCGCACCGCAGCAACAGAAGCGTCCAAGCCGCATCGAAGTCACACCCCGGTAAGTGTGTTTCTTTTTCCTATAACTCAATGCCTGCTTGAGTATTTGTTTGTTAGTTAACCCGCCCCATTTCATTCCTCCTAATGTGCTCAAGCAGGATTCCTTCATAACCTTGGCAAACAATAGATTTCGGAAGAGCGAGTGCATTGTCAAGGAACCGCGTGACACCTCCGCCATCTTGTTGAGGCAGAAGAAGCAGTCCAGCAGCGTATACAGTCCATCTAGTATAACATCTCGCGTAATAGGGTCAAGGCTCGACCGGGGAATCGGACTCGACAATCCTAGGGCCCGCCGCCCAACCAGTTATTATAAAAAATTGTAGACTGAAAGTTCGTGAAATGATGGCATATATATTGTAAGGTTGTAGCAAAAAAATATTAATTACGAATACTACGCAAACGAAGTCGCGGGAAAAGGATAAAAAGTAAACATGGGCTGTGGTTTTCCAAATTGATGTTATTTCACCTCCAAGCGTGTGAAGCCACGAGCTAAAGCTTAAAATGTTATCAATATTTTAAAATTTGGACAATTTAGTTGATTTATTTAAATATGTGGCTGTATTTTATTTTACATTTAATACAAATCAAAATTTTAAAAACCGTTTAGTAAAATCTAAACTGGTAAGTAATTCATCATGTGAGGTCATTCTTCTTTTTGGCTTTTTTATAAAAAACGTAGTTCAAACAGTCGTCCTTTGCACGTTAGACTTACAACTTCTCCGTTCTTTTATACTAACGTTCAGAGCATTTTGCGTCGTAACCTCTTTCTTTATATGTCGCTCCTGTGGGAAATAAAGAAGCATTCAATACATGCTATGCAAGACACATGTACGGTAAAGTGGTATGAGCACCAGTTGTATTAAAAGCAGGTAAAGTAAAATGTTATGCTGGGTCATGACAAAAACGTGCGCGTTGTATATACTGCAAATCTCTTCATTGAATTTAATAACATCCTTTAATTAATTTCATCGAAAATAAGGTTAAATTTATACATACATTACATTAGGTTAAATTTATCAATTACATAAATACTTAATTATTGTCGACAATAATGATTTTTCTTATTTCTTACGCAAACACTACACATTGAATAAAATTATTTTTATAAATTTATTCACGTTTAGTTTATTTATTATAAATATATAAAATCTGTAAAAATTGTTTTAAACAGTAATGGGAGTATACAGTTTATAAGGTAATATTCACAAATGTTGACGATGTTAACCTATGATGTGTTAACAACTAGGAAAACTTAAAGAAATAAACTGCATTTGCACCATAGCAGTATGAAGTACTTAAGCAATTCGTGAGAAAATCCACAAATAATGATATTGGAGGAAAAGTTTGCAACGTAAGACGTTACAAACTCTTCGGATCGTACCAAAAGTTAAATTTTAATCTATGGTAACCGCGGTTAACTATGGCATATGGACGTTGAACATCTCAGTCCCGCCCGTGACCATGAGTGCTATAAAGCGTTCGAAACGTCGGGTATTTAAAAAGTTAAATATACACGATAAATTCCGTAAAAACTAGTATTATTTCAACGTAAGACGTTACTTCTTACTTTAAATTTCTGTTAACTTTGGCAACAATATTGGAAATTAAAAGTTTATTTATGCTTGTCTTAATAGTTTTAAATGAGTATCTAATAATATGGTTATGTGGCTGATTTTGTTTTCTACCAAGAAAAAGAAAGAAAGAAAATTAATTAGTCATGGAACAACATGGTTACACTTTATTTAAAATAAAGTAAAGTAAAATTACAGCCTATATACGTCCCACAGCTGGGCACAGGACTCCCCTCATTTCTGAGAGGGTTTTAGGGCAAGGAAGTGTCTGCCGTGCTGCCCCAATGCGTGTTGGCGAACTTCACATGACTTCGAATTCGAAATATTTTTTTTTATTCCTCAGACATGTAGGTTTCCTTACGATGTTTTCCTTCACTGCCGAGTATGTGGTAAATCAGCATTTAAAATTGCAATTAGAAATTTCATTGGTACCGGCGGGAATTGAACCCGGATTACTCGCATTCTCTTATATTTACAGCGAGCGTTAACCATCTGAGCTACCACGGCTCTAACAATTTGTGTAGTAATACAAATAAGTTACGTAATGTGATTAAAGTTAAAACGCTAAAAGATCTTTCATTGATATACAAAGTCTCATATCTTTCCATAATTTATTGAGCCAACTGGGGTGCAAAATATATTCCCATCAGCTGTTACCAAATATGCATCCTTGTGGTTGCCAACATACAGATCTCAGCTCATATTACACTGACACGTGTATTCCTGCAACGATGCTCGCAGAAAGAATTCCGTTATTAAACATCGAGTGAAACTAATTTATAAAACGTCTAGGAAACTGAAGCGTTACCACATATAATCGTTTTCTTTTATATTTTGTTTATTTCTATATAATGCCAGACTGAAAATATAGGTCATGTTTACCTCATGAAATGATTACTGCAGTTAATAGACACCTTTAACCCTTCAATTCCCAAAAAATATCCCATGCAGTCGCATGCGTCCAGCAAATCACGAGCATTCGCATGCGACCGCACCCACCCACATCACTTTAAACTATTAAAACTTATATTTAGAGACTACTTTTTAATGAAGAAGTTTGGCATTATAAAATCTATACAAAATTCTCTATCCTGTGGTTTAAACAAAAGTCCGGTTTCACTTCATTACAAAAAGATTTTATTGTATTTTGATAACAAAAAAAATCATACCTAGCGGATGTCGGCATCGTGAAAATTACAATTATTTCTATATATTACTCGAAATTATTTACGTAAAAAGATAAATTATATTCACATAAAAATTTCTATAACAATTTTATAATAAAAGACTATTGTAAAACACTAATAAAATACTACTACAAAAATCTAAAAATCAACACAACATCCAAATGAAAATGACGTACGTAATGAACGTAGAATATAAATTAATATCCATAGATTAAATGTTTTTTTATTCCACTAGATGATAGAAAATTTCATATAGATTCTATAATGCCAAACTTCTTTGTATAAAAGTAGTCTCTAAACATAATTTTAAAGATTATTTTTAATATAATGATACAATAAATTTTTAAAGATTAAATTATTGAGGGTACCCACCCATATATAGCGGTCATATTTGACCTCTTGAATTTTGACGGAATATCGAAGCGTTCAACCACCTTCATGGCGGTACTTCGGAGAATATTCGGGCTACAGCGATGTATATGGCCGGGTACATCGTTGCAACGCGATGTATTCGCGTGCAGACGATGTAGCATCGCGGCACTGTCGGTAAACTGGCGCGCTTCAAAGGACTTGTCGCGACAATATTCGCTTGAGTGGCCACACCTACGTCACTTCAGTGTCGTCCAGAATTTGAAGCGGGACTGACGTTCTTGAGTTTTTGTACACTATGGAGTGAAGTAACGAAAAATTGTTAGAGTTCATTCAGTTTTATGAAACTGAGAATATTATATGGAATTCTAGTAACCCCGACCACAAAAAGAAACATTTGGTACATGATGCGTGGGTTAGAATTAAAAAAAAAGCTCAGTTGGCCTACCACAGTAGAAGAAATGAAGAAGAGAAAGATTCTTTGATATCATATTATAGAGCCCATCTCAATAAAATTAAGAAATCGATGAAGTCAGGAGCTGGCGCTGACGTTTTCTTCAACTTATATACGATTGCCGCCGGACTATAGACACGCAGGTAAATAATAACAAAACACGCATATTTAATAGGTATATCCTATATTTATACAGTTTCACAAGTTTAACTTTATCAAAATAAAAACATACTTTTTATTGATGGAAAAAATGTTGAGCAAACTTGTCCCTGATTTGTGTTGGTAAAAGACCGCCCCGTCTAACTACCACCGAAAAAAGGCGCAAGGCAGTTTCTTCTGGTTGTTCATTTTGCCATGTACCTGGAACTACTTGTCCATTTATAATAGTGTCTGCAAAACCTGGTGGTATATACATATTATTTGATGATAAACTGTTTCTTAAGGAGTTGTGTAGTAATATACAGGATATGACAACATTAGAGGCGCGAAGTGCGATCGGCTTTCTGAGTACGCGAAATACGGCAGACGTAATTCCAAATACATTTTCTACAACTATACGGGCTTTTGACAGTTGCGTGTTAAATTTTCTTTTAATACTGCCTTCTGGATGATCTCCAGGGTATGGTTTCATTATGTTTGTATGTAAAGGAAACGCGTTGCCCACCACAAATACAAAAGGCACGATGATATCAGAACCGAGAAGCGCAGAAGGAGCTGGTAAATTAAGTGCATTTGTCTGTAGTTTCACAAATAATGAGCTGTTTCTGAATACTGCACCGTCACTAATGCGACCTTGGCAACCAACATCTGCATACATGAACGATACTTCTTATCTACCAAAGCCATGAGAACAATGCTGAATATATGCTTGTAATTGTAAAACTCAGTTTTTCTGTGAGTCGGTGATAAAATTTGAACATGTTTCCCATCAATGCTTCCAATATAATGTGGAAGGATATCACGAAAACTAGCTTCTTTTAGCAGCCGTTCTTCTTCGTTTGCAGGCATCTGAAATAATTTTAATTATTATTTCAGAATGAAAGTGTACAAGAAGAGCATGCCGAGTGTGACGATGAAGATGAAGTAAATACAGTTACTCGTAGTCGTAATACAGAAGACCCAATTTCCACTAGTCCGCTTAACTCAAGAAAAACAAATAAGCTAGCAAAAATTAATTTTCCTTCAGAAATATTACATACGAAGAGACAAATGCAAGAGGCATTTCAGCATGTAAAAAGCAGCGTTAGCGACGAATATGAAATGTTTGGGAAATTGATTGCTAGTAAATTGCGAAAAATTAAAAACCCTAATACAAGAGATATTCTTATGAATGATATTCATACTATGATTAAAGCAGATGATAGATCGGGTTGACCGAGCACATCAATATCAATCTCTGATCCATCCATCGCCATCTCCGTCACCACTGAACCAAACTTACCAGTCTTCAATCCATCCATCGCCATCTCCGTCACCACAGAACCAAACCTACCAGTCACCGATCCATTCATTACCATCTCCGTCACAACAGAACCAAACTTACCAGTCTTCAATCCATCCATCGCCATCTCCGTCACCACAGAACCAAACCTACCAGGCACCGATCCATTCATTACCATCTCCGTCACCACAGAACCAAACTTACCAGTCTTCAGTCCATCCATCGCCATCTCTGTCATCACAGAACCAAACCTACCAGTCACCGATCCATTCATAACCATCTCCGTCACCACAGAACCAAACTTACCAGTCTTCAATCCATCCATCGCCATCTCCGTCACCACAGAACCAAATCTACCAGTCAGCGATCCAATCACCATCTCCGTCACTACAGAACCAAACTTACCAGTCCTCAATCCATCCACCGCCATCTCGTCACCGCAGAACCAAACCTACCAGTCACCGATCCATTCATCACCATCTCCGTCACCACAGAATCAAAGTTACCAGTCCCCGATCCTTCCATCGCAATCTCGGGGAGCCTCACAAATTATGATATCGGAGACCGGTGAAATATCATTCATATAGAAATGACGGAGTTTTTTTATTGATTATAATATATGGTTTTTTTTAAATTTGATGTCACCTAGGCACTTATATTGAAATAAAACTAAACTGTGAGTGAAATAATGTATTTTTCTTACCTTAATCTCGTTTTTCAAAACGATCAAGAGACTTGCGCAAACTTCATGTACTATTTTGGAAATGAGTTTATGAGATATTTTGAAAAGATAATGAAGGCTTCGAAAATTATCGTTAGTATGTAGTAGTGTTATTGCCAATCGCACTTTTGCAGGAATTGCTTTTCTGAATTTTGTATCTTTTTTGGTGATAAGTGGTGCGAGCTTCTGTAGTAGTATTTCAAAGTCAGATGTCGACATACGTAAAAATCCAGAGACTTCTGACCAGACTCTAAGGTTAGCTCAGTTAACACACTTTCCATTCCTGTTCTATAAATGAGATAGTAAAGTAAAACTATTATACTTACGCCTCTAAAGTCTCACCACAAAATACTTAATGTCTCGCGCATAAAAAGATTATTTTACTGGTGGCACTAGTCACTGAAATTTCATACTATGACGAATCACAAACTTTCGGCCATTTTGTTGATCATACGGTATCAAGATTGTTGTGGTGCAGTGAGCATTCGACAATTGAGAGTTACATTTTACTGCTAGACTTTTAAATCATTGATAAGTACTACTATTATTTTATAACTCAGCTTAGAATAAATGGGTATTAGTACAATTGGTATAAAATAAAAGATTCGTAAGAAAGTAAGAATGTATAGAGGTATTTTTATAGACATACATCATATATGTCACATCGGTTACTTTTTTCTGTGACTTAACCGAAATGAACGGTTAAGGTTTGTTCACATAGTACACAAATAAAAATATTTTAATTTATTAATATTTTTCTTTTTCATATTTGTATTATATAATATAAGTTTATCGAACTAGATCAAAGAGACTAGACCTATTCAACTTTGCTTTAAACAAGATGAAAACAAAAACTTTAAAAAAGTTCTGTTTATTTCTTTTTAATGGGTAAATATTTAATTTAAAACTTTTATTTCATTATAGGATACACAATTTATAGGAACTACAACATTTATAGCATTTTTATTTATGTTTATAAATATAATGTTATGAATAATAAGGATTTATTAAAAAAAAACATTATCTTTAGTAGGTTTGTTTACATTTTATCTCAAGCCGAATAGACATAAATAATATTTTACTTATTATTATTACTTCTAATTTTCTTTAAAACGTATGTGATTATAAACTGGCCCTAATAACTCGTCTCTGTTACTTTTCTGTTATAACTAAATCGTTTTCCTATCTGTTTTGTATCTGTAATTTACAATTATTTTAAAATGACCCATCTATCTATCCTCGATTAAGAATAAAAAGTGGATGCGTTTTCATCCTTGAGGACTTATATGGAACGCCTCTTTTCCAGGGAAAGGGTTCTGTACGCTCACTATATGAAACACAGTATAATACACTATAAAAGAATAGAGTGGATTAGAATATAATTAGAATAGAATATTTTTAATTCATTATAGATTACACGTAATTTTTATTGTAGTGTAAGTATTTTTTTTAATTTACCAACGGTACGTTACAGCTTCATTAAGCTGTTATTTCATGTAATTATTCTACGAGAGCGTGGCCCTTCCCGGTCAAGCTGTCCCATTCGTGTTGTGTTCAAAATATAGCTGCGGTGTATTTCTACTACTTTAAAACTTCTTAAATAGTTGAAGGTACTTGGTTAATAATTACTTTTGGTGGGTGGTCTGACGACCGCAGTACCGGACGAGCCGTGTTGGTGGTACTACCCGTCACTTATCTAGTTACGACTACATCTCTACCACTAGTAGGTCAAAAGCCTCTAAGGTCAAAATCTATTGGGAATGTTCGTTTCATATTTTTATATACATATTTCATAATTTATTTTATTTGATTTGAAAATGACGCATGTGAAAATGATGAATGATGGGTAAAAGCTTTTAAAAAACTTGTGCGTTCGGTAGCTCGAGACGACTAAAATGAAACAAGTTTACAGTCGTTTATAATTTATTTTAAATTAATTTTTCGAACACCTTCTGCACTACAAAATGACTACTATAAGAAACATATTTTACTATATTAACCAGTTATAAGTTATCTCTCAACGCCCACGGAATGAGATGTGAGTGAAAGTTCGACAGCAGTACGCCAAAATGTAACTTATTAGATTAACTGGAATTTTTGTAGAAAATTATCCTTGATTTTGTCTTCAAAATCTTGACTTAGTTATATTTAATCCCTTATATAAATTACAAAATACTATAGCAAAGGTACCTTGGAGGTCGATTCTTACGGAGTGAAAGCTTATCTTCACATTTTGCCTGTCAGCACCGCTGAGTGGAAAACTTAAGACGCGATAAAGACCAGATTAATCTCAAGGGATAAGATGAATTCGCTTGCCACAATATTATCGTTTATTCAATAATATCTGCTTTAGATTTCATCTTTTTTTTTTGTTTTATCAGCCAACTGTGTGTGGTGACACCGCAAGAGATTACATCATACCATTTCGACCTTGGGTGACGTAAGCGGTGCTTAGTTATTGAACGTATGCAAGGTATTAACATTAACAATTTTTACTTTTATACTGATGGCTCCTATGTGCAGATAAATTATGTATAAATTATCTTTGTATGTCTATATCGCCAAATAATTTGCGATTTCCATTACGTATAGGTTTTTCGAAACTGGGCATAATCAAAATTAAAGCGAATACAAAAAACATAAAAAATAAAGTTTTCAATTTTCTAAATGAATGTACAACATTATTTTTAATTCTATATAGGTGAAAATATCAATTAATCATTGTAATCTGATGTTTTTATATCGTGGGTGCTGTAAAAGGCGATAGAGAGGAATGAAACTGGAGAGGGACACCGAGCAGTAGCAATCTCCTGATAACTGGCAAATGTACTATGTAACTTGGGCTGTGATGAATGACAAATGATGAAATAAGACTAAAATAGTATATTATGACACAAAAACATAAGCGAATCTTGATTATTTTGCATTATTTTTGAGGTCAATGTTTCACATTTATATGGTAGTACACTCTTTTGAGGTATACTTTTTATGACTCAATATAAAAATTAAATAAAAATCGTTGAATTGCCACAATCACTGTTTTTGAGATATTGAAAAATTTACTACAACTAATTATAAAGCGGTTGAAGAGACTTTTAACTACTTCATTTTTTTATAGTTGATTTCGTTTTTCTTTTTATTTTAATAACTTCAATTTTTTTTAATAGTCGATTTTTTAATAGACGAAAATCGATTTCAAACCTAAACTGTTTTTAACTTAACTTTTAAAATACATTTAATACTCCTTTTTCTTGATCTCCTTACTCCTTCCTAAAAGGCCAGAAATGCATCTGCAACTCCTCCGTTGTTGCGGTTTTTCATGGGCGGCGGTAGTCACTTACCGGTAGGTGAGCCCCGTGCTCGATTGCCCCTCTTCTATAAAAAATATACCCTTCAGCAAATTGTACAGAAGTCCGAAGAGTACAATCTGCCTCCTTGTATTGCGTATGTGGACTATGAGAAAGCCTTTCATTCCGTCGAAATTTGGGCGGTACTGGAGTTTTGGTTGCGAATGCTTATTAATTTCCTTGATGTTGGTTGCCTTAAAAATGTTATAAACGTTGCCTTTGCATTCTTTAATACAAAATGTATTCTTTAATACAAAAGTAACTAAAATGATTATTGGTCTACTCGTATTATGACGGTTCTTACTTCATATAAATAAAATCTTTTGTCTGCTGAAAATTTTCAAAGCACGTTTTTCATATTTTCTATAAATTAATTTTAATGATTTCTTAAATTTACGCGAACACTACACATTGAATAAAACTATTATTTGCGGATTTTATCGCGTTTAATTACTTTAATTTATTTTTATTATTATCCCGACGTTTCGGGTGCTTTACAGCGCCCATGGTCACGGGGGGGGACTGAGATGTTTGATGTCCCAATGTCATAGTTAGTCCGGCTACCTTCAGTTTTTTAATATTAATTTTTTGGTCCGATTTACGCAAAACGAGCTTATAGTATCATGAAGTCTTGCAGTGGTATGCTTGGGTTTGGGTTTAATTTTGTTGATTATAGGATCCCAAGCAGATGGTAGCACCCAACCATCTTCTCTATTGAAATTTGGATGTTTTTTTAATTTCAATAGCCTCGCGTATCATCCTTGGTAGGAATCGGTGTTCTTTTGCGAGAATTTGTGGTTTATCAAATCTAATGTAATGGTGGGGACGATCTTGAACATGTTCGCAGACTGCAGACTTCCCGGAGCGTCGGTGCTTCACATCAGCTATATGTTCCTTCACGCGGGTTTTTATAGATCTCTTTGTTTGACCTATGTAAGAGAGACCACATTCACAATCTAGCTTTGAATCGTGAGTCGTACGGAACAGACCAGAACTCACGATTCTCCGCGCGGATAAAGGAAATGCTACGGTAGTAATGGACACGTCGGAATATAATTTTAAAATACAACAACTTTTATCGGACGAAAGTACATATAAAAAGGTCAAAACAGACCCTACAACTAACACGCTTAAAACAACTAGCGATTTAATAAAGAAATACTCCGAAAAATTAAATCTCGACGTGAATTAATAGTGAGCCAGATCGATTCACCAACTTATAAGCTGGCACAATACTTAGCAAAAATACTATCACCACTGAGAGGACATACCAGAGCACACACAAAGGATTCATACCATTTTGTGAGTGAGATAAAAGACCTACATCTCGCTAACAATGAAACTATGGTCAGTTTTGATGTTCAGTCACTATTTACATGCCTACCTATTGTGGACTGCATCTCAATTGTAACTAGGAAGCTAGAAGAAAATAACATGCCTCAAGAATATGCAATACTACTTGAACATTGCCTCACATCTGGCTATCTATTGTGGAAGGAGGAGTTCTACAAGCAAGTAGATGGTGTGGCGATGGGCTCACCTGTGTCTCCCATAGTCGCCGACATATTCATGGAGGACTTTGAGGAGAAAGCCCTTCTTACTGCTCCTGTAAATCCAAGGTTCTACAAGCGGTACGTAGACGACACTTTCACAATTTTACCATCTGACAAAGTAACTGCATTTTTAGACCACCTTAACTCCATAAACTCTAAAATACAATTCACAATGGAGTTAGAGGCAAATAATTCTTTAGCTTTCCTAGATGTTTTAGTCATCCGAAATCCTGATAACACTATTGGTCACACTGTGTATAGGAAAAAGACCCATACCAACCGATATCTAAATGGTGAATCTCACCATCATCCTTCACAGTTAGCTACCGTGGGTAAATCTTTGTTTCAGAGAGCACGAGGGATCTGTGACAGAAAACATCTGGCCGCGGAGCTTCAGCACGTCAAGCAAGTATTGCAAGACAACAAGCTTCGGGTCCCGCGCCTACGTCACAGTAAACGAGTGAAGCCGGCAACAGTCGAGCGCGCACCTGCTCTACTACCATATGTTGGAGGAGTCATGGACAAGATTGGCTACATCTTGAAGCGAGCGTCCATTAAGACATACTACAAGCCGCTGAAGAAGATTAGTCAATTTTTACCATCCATCAAATGTAATATTCCTCTACAAGATGCAGGTGTGTACAAGCTAGATTGTGAATGTGGTTTCTCTTACATAGGTCAAACAAAGAGATCTACAAAAACCCGCGTGAAGGAACATATAGCTGATGTGAAGCACCGACGCTCCGGGAAGTCTGCAGTCTGCGAACATGTTCAAGATCGTCCCCACCATTACATTAGATTTGATAAACCACAAATTCTCGCAAAAGAACACCGATTCCTACCAAGGATGATACGCGAGGCTATTGAAATTAAAAAACATCCAAATTTCAATAGAGAAGATGGTTGGGTGCTACCATCTGCTTGGGATCCTATAATCAACAAAATTAAACCCAAACCCAAGCATACCACTGCAAGACTTCATGATACTATAAGCTCGTTTTGCGTAAATCGGACCAAAAATTAATATTAAAAAAACTGAAGGTAGCCGGACTAACTATGACATTGGGACATCAAACATCTCAGTCCCCCCCCGTGACCATGGGCGCTGTAAAGCACCCGAAACGTCGGGATAATAATAAAAATAAATTAAAGTAATTAAACGCGATAAAATCCGCAAATAATAGTTTTATTCAAATTAATTTTAATTTTTTTTCATCAACCTTGCAAAATATATATTTGTTTAACAATTGCCGTTTGGTAGTCTTAGATTTCCAACAAGAAATGATTTCGAATATTGATATATTTTTCAAATGTATGTTTTACATGCTTTCTTATAAGATATTCCTTTTGGTTAAATATAATCTCAGGAAACATTTAATATGTTATTATGCGTGATTAACACATTTCCAGCTTTTGTATCTTCTTCTTCTTCAGTACTGTCATAGGTAGCCTCGTTTTTTCGAACCATCACTTTCCCAGATGTTGAATTGATCCTTTTCACAGCATCACACTTATCGGTGTTAATGTTACGTATACATTTTTTTACGTGGAATTGCATTGTCTTTCAAATATCTTTTGTGATGTTTGGATAAGAAATCAGTATCAAAAAATTATTATTTCAGCCTTCCGTGGCTTTTATTCATATTGTTTTTGTTCTGATTGTATCTGATTTTCCTAGAGAAAACTGGAAAAATGGCTTATGTAAAAAAAATATATCTTATCTAATTTGAAAAAGAATAGTAATTAATAGTAGAGTATTGGTTTATGTAAATAAAAATATATTATCCTATCTTATTTGAAAAAGTATAAATAGTAATGAATACGAAACCAGAAAATGGTTTCTAAAATTTTCAATGATACCTATAGAGGGAACAAAATTACAATTCAATAAACACGTTGCAACAATTTATTTTTAGGTCATTAAATTGATATTTTTCACCGTTCGCATCTATTTATTTTGTTACTATATCAAGTACAATTTTAAAAGCAACAATATTTACCGATCTACCGGTATCAGTAAAATTTTGTTACATCCCTAGTGCTGTTGTTTTAACACACAAATATTATGTTATTTTTTATTCCAATATTCAAAAAATATGAATAGTTTCGACCAACCGGTGAAAAGATATTACAATTCCATATGCGGCTGTTTTTCCGACACGTAATTATCGAACAAATCAGCGTTTCTGAAATAAATTACACCCAGAAAAGCTTGACACATAAATTGGGCAAAAAAAAACATTTATACATGGAAATACATGTACTTCTTTTGTAGCTGTGAATTAACATTGACACAGGCTAAACGGGCACCGCCCACTACCCCGCTATATTATATATATATTATAGTATTCTATGAAAAATATACAGGGTAAATGATAAAATAATAATTGCATTAGGATCTTCAAAATAATGCAAGCACTATTTAAGCTGAAGCATGACATATCTGTATGAATGTAAGCACATATCTATCAAATCACTTTGTGTCGATAGTTTCCGGAAAACGTTAAGAGAAGGTAGCACGGAAGTTATTAGGCAAGTTCAGAATTACAGACACTCGATCATTATCCGGACATCGCAGTGTTGCTGAAATTGGTTTCTTCGCTTAATAATTTTGCAGTAGAATATAATGTTCTATTACGTGTTGACGTTTATTTGTATATTTGGTAGTTATGATATTTACGAGTATGTTTAATTTAAAAAAGATACTTTAATTTCATTATTATCATTAACAATACAGTCTAACACAAGTCGACAGCTGAACAAAGACCTACTCGAAGGAATGACTCTAAAATCAGTTCTTAGCCACTTACATTCATCGACTTCCTGCTTATTTTACGAGTCGCTTTTTAGTGGGGAGCCTACACTTCGCTAATCGAAGCTGTCAATCGTAAACCTATCTTTTTAATCAGTTGTCAGTTTTCACAGCTCTATTGCCAACCTATTGTCCCATAATGATCATTTACTTTTTCATTTGGTTAAGTTAGTTACTCTGAGATATATTTCTTATGACAGACTTCGTAATAAGAAGTAGGCAGTTTATCAGCAGTAACAAACTTCTGGTAGATGGCGTCTTAAGTATTTTCTATACGCCAGACGTAACTATCTCTACCGGCGACAAGAAGCAGCCACAAAGGTGGAAGGCAGGTGCTGCAATCGTCAATCCGCATGTCAGGCGTGAGGATTTTGGCTCCCTGCAAAGGGAGGCCCTCCCTGCCCATATTTGAGGATGATATCCGGGGTATTTATGAGTTTTAATATACGTACTATGCTGTAACGGAGGCTGCCGTATTGGGACCATCTGAAAGATGTTGTACATATACAGAGCACACACCATTGCTATTGGCGCAAGACCAAGAAACAATACGGCTCGATAATTACAGGGTGGAGCATCGGTTTAGTTTAATACACTGCTTAAACGTGTGTTTGTGATGTAAATTTAACTAAATATCTGGCAATTTAATTATAGCTGTGTTAATTATTACGCTATATAAGTACTTGTTTTTGTGCAATATAACCTTAACGTGTAGTAATTTACTAAATAAAGTAAATGAACGATAAGAAGAGATGAAAGTAAAATGTTAAGAAGAATAACGAGAGGCTATTTTCCGGTTATCCTCAAGACTGGCAAGGTTAGCTTTAATGAGATTTAGGTCACCAAGAAGCCTCTTAGCACGCCTTATTTTTTCCGTATGGAATACAGTAATAATAAAAATATGTTTTGTACATTACAAATAAATTATTGTATAAAATGTAACACGAAAGTCTTTTTACCGCGAAAAAATATTTACGCAAAATGGAAAGAATCAAACGTTACAATAATTTATTGCTTCCTCAGGGAAAATGTGTGGAAATGGAATATACAAGACTGAAATATTTGTACAACGTTCATAATACATCTCGGTTTTCAAATTGAGGACACATTTGTTTGTTAACTAGGTGGGGTAGGTACTTTTTATGTCTAGTATTCTTTCTTCCCATAATATATTTTTGCCGACTATTAGCAGTGTACCTACTACTGCGTGGCAGTTTGAATTGGAAAGGGAGCCGGTACAATTACAGAATGTAATTCGTCTTGCAAAATTTAAAATTGTATTCTTTTTTGATGTTGGTTAAGGGATACATAGGCTATAGCTTACACCTCTTCGTGTTTTTCGCATATAGTAACTATTATTAATTAATTTTATTATTCATTCATATTTAAATCAGGTGCCAAGCTCTTGCCGTAAAACGCAAACAACCTGGGTCCGATCCCGGCCGGCACCAACGAAATTTTCTAATACAACTTTAAATGCTGATTATCACACACTTGACAGTGAGGGTAAATATTGTGAGGGAAAATGCATATCTGAGAAATTAGATAAAAATTATTTTGAAGACATGTGATGTTTGCCAACACGCATTGGGGCAGCGCAGCGGACACTTCCTTGCCCTAAAACCCTCTCAGAAATGAGGAAAGGCCTGTGCCCAGCTGTGGGACGTATATAGGCTGTAACTTTACTTTTTACTTATATATCATATAAGTAAGTTGATTATAACCATGTCAAATTGTTATAAATTCATCATCATAATTACAGCTTATTTAAAGTCCACTGTACTCCTCCATCTTTATGTAGATACCACTATATAAATATAAATACTTTGTATTGATAGCATGACTTGCTACTGTTAAAACTCAAGCTAAAACCTAATAACTTATGTCATCATTTGTTAAATAACAGTTTATAACTAATAACAGCTTTAATTAGCATACCTTGATTTATAGTGTATGTGTTCTATGTTTGATATAATTTATAATTAACGGTAAGAAATAATGGCCGTCTATAATTTTATGCGCAATCATGAAACCATTACCGCTCGCTTCATAACCATTAAATTTTATGCGCATCATTCTCAAATAGATGTAATTATTTTTTCAACTGATTTTCCTTTCATAAAAAAGAGTTAGCTGACGCTTTTAACATTTTGATTTATTTTAGCAGCTGTAAAATTAGTTATAGCATTAATAATAATAATGATTTTTCTGTCCTTCCCTAAAGTTTTGGATAGCTAAGGGCTATCAATGAATGAATTAGTGAATGAATTTATTAATTGATTAGTTACTTATCAATCACACAACATAACAAAAGAAATTAAAACTACAAAGCAAACAAAATAAAGTAACAATATACACACGAACATTGCGTTGCAGCAACAAAAATTCATGCGACTCAGCATGATGCTGTAGTAGTGTTGCCTCGGCCACAGGGCTGTTATTCTGTCCGTGCCTCTTATTACATAGCAATTGTCGGACATATTTCAGTCCTGATATTACTAGCTAATTAAAAGTAAACAAAAAAGAAAAATAATGCGAATTATTATAGAAAAATTTATTATTTAATAATATTGAGTTTTTGTAATTAATATTGTTCAATTTAATTTAGAAACCTCCATGTTGAAGAAAAATCTACTATCCGATATCTTCCCGAAGGTGTCGTAAGTGGCGACAAAAGGAAATGAAACAAGAGATTATCAGGAGGATGCGCTAACTATCCTCCTGATAACAATTTCAAATAATAATAAAAGTAATACCCAAACCATGAAACGAGCGCCAATGAAAAATTTACCCTCTATGAGGCCATTTATGCATAAGACTCTTGTTCAGCAGTGACTTTTAAAATCTTCTAATGAATGAATGAATAAATAAATAAATGAATTAATAAATTTAACAAAATAATTAATTGATAAAGAATTTATAAACAAATGTCATAAGCTCATAAGTACATACCTAACTTTCCCTATAGATAACGTAACTTGAAAGTTATAAGGTCGTAACGAAATAAACTAAAGAAAAAATAAAACAAAAGAAAGTCTGTAAGGCTATATGTAACACGGCATATGACGTGGGCGTCCTCTTGTTTCTGAAAGGATTTTAAAGCAAGTAAATGTTCGCAGCGCTGGCCTAGGGGGTATTTGCGGACTTCACATGTCTAAGAAATATATTATCGTAATTTCTCAGACATACAGGTTTTGTCGCGATGTTTTCCTTCACAGGCACGTTGTAAAATCAGCACATAAAATTGCAATAAACAATTTCATTGGTGCTGGCGGGAATCAAACTTGGCTTGCTTACATACTAAGCTGGAATAACTCTTAAAATAAAACTATAAAATGTAAATATACGACAGATTTGGATAAAAAAATCTACATTTGATTTAATTACCTATTCACATTAGGCTTATGTCTCGAATTGACCTTACAAGTTCAGACTTGTCAACTAAACTCGAACAAAAATGTAAGTGGATAACGCCAACACTATCAGTAATGATATATTGAATATGTTTCGGGTTACTTTTTCCGAACTTATGATACTTTAGTCAATTAATACTAGTACAAACATACAAATACTAAAAAATTATCTTGAGACCTAGACTTTGTAGTAATTAAAAACTCGTCAATTGTAAAATTGATGGCTATTTGGAAGATAAATATTGTATGATAATAACTTTTCCCGCACTACCGATCACACACACTGCAGCTATATTATGATTGTAGCTCAACCGGGGTAAGGCCGCAGTCTCACAGACTATCAAATAGTGTGAAATAGCAGCTTAATGCTGCTGAGTTTGCATAGTGAGTGTAGAGAACCAGAAACTCTTTTCATTCGTAATGAAGCATTTGTCCTCAGAAATAAGTATACATTTGCATTTTGATTGTTATTCGAGGATAGATGTAGATGTGTAAAAGAAACACCATTTACTTAACGTCAAGGGGACCATATATTCGCTAGTCATCGTTATACGTAATAATTTCAAAAAATACCACAACCGGCAACGCTGAGCAGTCTTTAAGTGAATAACGGCAGGTATCGACATTGCCAATCTGCCTACAAATTGTAGCAATTATATCAAATCCTCCCTGCAACATAAATATATTCTAGTACGTATTGCTTAATAGTAGCATATCTGTATTCGATGGATGCAAATGGCTCAGGACCTGGTTTTGTGACATACCTTGGGGAAAGCCTATATTCAGCAGTAGACTTATGAAGGGCTATAATAATAATGATGATGATGATGATAGTTTAAAATTCTTCTATCAGAAAATTTGCAAAATTTCACTAATACTTAAACACAATAGACGGTTCGATATCTCGATATTGGTTTATATTATATCTAAAGTTAATTGTTAATTTTATACGGAAGCATAATTATATTATCCTGTGAGATGTGAAGATTAGATGTAAAGCACAAAGCCTGGTTAAAACACGGTAACGTTCAAAATATATTATAAATGTATGTATAGTTATAAAACAAAATGTATCTACAAAAATATATTATAAAATTATTTATTAAATATATCACATAGGATTTTTTTCATAAAACGGCACTAAAATATTATGGCCATTCTAGTCTCTATAATATTTGAAGAGAAAATATAAAAACCTTGAGGTGATGGAAGTAGTAAAACCACAAAAGTATGTAGCTTTATTCTCAGTTACTAATAGAAAAATGCAGCCTATGTAGTGGTTTGTTTCCCTTTGTTGCCTCTTAAATCACCCTTGAGGCGTTATGGAGTATTAAATATTAGTGAATTTAATAATAGTAAAATAGATTATTCACTTCATCTCAATTATATTTTGTGCTTTCATACTAAACCTACTACATAATACGAGCAATATATCATAGTTAATATCTAAAATTCAACATGTTTCAAACCGACACAATGCCCAAAATCAACACTCTGTATCAATTAACAAATTGACAGCCGCTGATCACTACTGTAGACTTTAAATAATCAAATTAATTATGAGCCCGCTAAAATGAGCATAAACTACTTGCAATCTTTGTCACAGCGTATAACAAAATTAGAAATGATGGCATAACTGTGTTTGGTTTTAAATTATATGTCATGTGATGGCAGCGAAATAGAATCACTCACAACATTTTGTCGCACGAGTTATATAAAGGGGAGTATGGGGCATGCTTTAACAATCTCATGGCGTCCGATAGATAGTTTTTTATCATATCATATATATTTTATACACCAGTCATGAAATATTCAGGCTGGCAATAGGCAGCATTAAAAGTGTAAGATGATGAAGACGGAAGAGGCCACGGCCACCATAGGGCTTTTACTGGCTGATCAAGCAGAAGAAAAAAAAACTTAATAACATCTTGCGGATAACTTACAATTTGTTTATTAACGAGATTATTTTATACATATTCATAAAACCAAATAACCTTTAAGAAATGATTTCATATATTTACGCGAACACTATACATTGATTAAAACTACTTTCACCTCAGTCCCCCGTGACCATGGGTGCTGGAAAGCACCCGAATCGTCGGGTATTAAAAATAAATAAAACGCGATAAAATCCGTAAAAGTAGTATTAATCAACCTTTAAGAACACAAGTGTTTATTTTAATTTATTTATTTTATGTATAGGATAGGGTGACAAACGAGCACACAGTCCACTTGATAGTAAGTGGTTGCTGTGGCCCAAAGACATTTACATCTATCCTCGATTACAAATCAAAATGCAGATGCGTTGTCACCCGTGAGGACTAAGACAGAGTGCCTCGTTTCCAGTAAAAAGGGTCTTCAGTTCTCTACGCTCACCGTACGAAACACAACAGTATTAAGCTACTATATTACCCTGGTATTTTGTGAGAGCGTGATCCTTCCCCGGTTGAGCTGACCCATTCGTGCTACAACTGTACTGTACATTTCTTTAACTGAAAAGTAAATTAAAAAAATATGTTTTTTTTAAATTGTTCGCTAACACCATCGCACTATCATCACTTATTATCCTCCAAGGAATTTCGATAAAATGCAGCCTCCAGTGAAATTCGGCCACTATCGTACACAATTCCAAATATTTATATACCTACATCAACTCAATTGTTGACAATGTAGCTAGCACTGTAGTATTTTTACAAGGAATTTTCTTCCATGCATGACCACATTTAAGAACTGATGTAACCCAGAGGCTAAGCACTCACGGTGAATTTCACAGAAAGCGATCAACTCGGGTTCGATCCCCGTCGATAAAAACGAAGTTGTCCATTGTAATTTTAAGTGCTGACTTACTAAGTGCTGAGCGGTAAAGGAAAACGCCAAAAGAAAACCTGCCTGTCTGAACCTGAAATGTCTACGTCGAATATTTTACCAGAATCGGTATGACCAAATGCTACTTCAAAGAGTGTTAATCCTGTCGTTGAATGAATAGTATGATTATATGCCATGACTGAATATGTCATGACAGATGCAGCGTCTGTGCATTTTTGCTCATAATTTGCAAGTCTGTATATTTCAATTATAGTAGAATGAAATCTTTCGATAATGCCTGTCGGATTGGGGTTATTGGGAGTTGTGATATGAGTTTCTATTTTATACATAGATAGGAGCTGACGCATAAGTTCGTTATTAAATTCAGTGCCTGGATCAGATGATATTTTCTTAGGAATTCCGTACATAGAAAAATATTTAATTAATGCCCGCGCTACTTTAGCGGTTTGTCGACTTGCAATCTCTAAGGCCTGCCCTAATTTGCTAAAAGCATCCACAACGGTTAAATAATACTTTTTCTCAATGGTAAATAAATCTATAAATGTTCCTGAAAAGGCGCATCCTGAGTTGATGTGAGTTGGAGTACAGGTTTTATTGGTTTTATTATCGTACTTCATTAATCTGCAAGGTTCACAAGCATTTATAACGGCAGCTACAGTGTCTTGCATATTTTCCCAATAATAGTTTCTGCGTATTCTTATCACAGTTTCTTTCACACCGCGATGACTTGTTTTTCCTTCATGGTGTTTGAGAATGACAGCTTTTTGTTCTTTTTCATCCTCCACATATACTACGCGTTCTGTACATTCAAAGAATTGTACTGCATCCTTCTTAAAGAGTTCTATAATAACTTTTGTAAATAATTTCCTGTACTCAGCGTTCTCGAAATAAATAAAGTATTGACTCTTAAATTTTATATATTCCTTTAAAAATTGTTTTATTAATTCTTCGTTTTCTAGTGGGAGAAATAACTCTAGTACTTTTTGTTTTTCTCTAGATAAATTTCTGACTTGTAGTTTATTTTGGAACCAAGAAAATACTAGGATCTGATTTGGTTTGGTATCTATTGCCTCGATCAAAATTGGGATTGGTGTTGACTCAGGTTCAATATTTGAGTGTATCGTGTCTGTTCTACTACTGTTAGTTACAGATGGTACAGGGTAATTTTCTTCGAACAATTCTACATGTTCCGTCACACTCGAGTCTGAGTCTGAAATTATCACTGTCTCTGGTTGGGGCTCAGGTCTGTATTTTTCAAGTTCTTTCAGTTGGCGTATTATTTTTTATATGTCATCGACATCCACATTAACATCCATTGATGCTTAGTCTAAAGCATTAAGTTTTATGCGAGACAAGGCCTCTTCACTCATATGGTTTAGACGTAACTTGTTTAAATTTTCAAGCAATAACTGGTTCGTTTCTAGATCAGAGTGATCTATAAAATTTACATACGATTTATATTTCAGGTGGTTTTCGGAGGCTTTTATTTGAAAATTTTCAGTCTGTGCAGACACGTCATTATCCTCTGAATCATCGTTTTCGTCGACCTCTATTATAGAATTTTCTTGTATGGATTCATCGTCATAATAATTACCGTATGTTTCTTCATACATGTAATTTTGAGGAAATTCGTAGGGATAGTATGATGGATAAATTTCTAATTCGTTTAGGTGAAAACCTGGCTTTGGAGGGGCAGTTCTCAAAGGAACATCAGTATCATTAGAAACCGGCTTATTATGCACATTATTATTACTAGGATAATTAAAACGCTGAGAATTACCAAACTGTTGTGGTAACATTGGTTGCATGGGGCTATAGCCCTGGGGTCTAAATCCAAAGTTTGGTCGGTATCCAAAATTAGGTCGGTATCCAAACTGAGGTGGGTGATATTGCTTAGGGAAACTCATTTGCTGTTGAGGCTTATTTTGTGGTAATGGAATCTTCATTTGTCTACTATGGGGAATGCCAAACTTAAATAGAGGTGGTGTTCCGAAATTCTGCCTAGGGGGTTGGTTTGGTGCTAACATTGGTCTAAAACCTGTAGGCTGTGTTGGCAATGCGAATTTAAACGATGGTTGTTGTACTGATCAGGTGAGACATATGGCTAGACTGTAACAGTTTACTACGCATCTGATATTGGTCATAGAAGTTTACTTCTTCTAGAACTATACTTAGTGCTTCCTCTAGTGTACTGGGTGTTTTCAACCTAACAATGCGCACCATATTTTCAGGTAAATTATATAAGAAAACCTGCAGAGCGGTGTTATTATAAATAATAGTTTTACTTATTTTTAAGTTTTTATCACCAATTTGATTAACCTTCGATAATAGCACTGATTTAACGGATTGTATACGAACCACAAATATCTATATAATTCTCATTTTGGTGTTTCTTTAAAATTTCTAATTCAATGGCTAAACATTCTTCGCTACGTGGGTCGCCGAAGTGAGTTAAAAACAATTTCTTGAATTCCGCCCACGACTTCCTCTTCCTTTGAGAACTTTGTTTGTTCTTTGGAGAAAGTTTTAAAGAGAAATAAAAAAGAAGATTTTAATATTCTTCCATTTTAAATTCGAGGTAACTTTGTAATCTTCAGGTTTTTTTTTTTTTTTGTGCTCCTGCTAGCAAACAAAAAATGAAACAAAAATTTTTTTTTAATTATTTTTTTATACTTTTTCAGGGATGTACTGGTATCAGTACAGCGGCCACTTATATGTGTAATTTTCCGAACCATGACTTTTTATTGGAGAGTGTTTTCAAACACTTCGTGCATCCCTATGGGAACCTTGCATGAGGCACCGTAATTGCTTTTCAAGCATCATTGGGTAGTGGCCTGAACCATCTTGAGTCAGTCCTTTGACCAAAGAAGAATATGATCTGGCTATTTTTTGAGTTTCTTGTCGCAAATAGTATCTGGCAAGACTACGTCGAAGCAAAAGTTGATCCATCCATTTATCCTTGCTCATAACATGTAAACGCCAAGCGGTTGAAACGGCCATGTCCAACAAGTATGTAAATAAAACTCATCACCACTTTTTGCCAGGAATCCCGATGCTGTATAATGATATGGACTGATCAAGTTCATCGACTCAACCCATACCTTTATTGTAGTTTTCAAATAAAAGCGGAATCCTTACATCGGTTTTGTCTATTATTTCTGGACACCATCTTTATACTGCGCTCATTGGTTCAAAGTAATCATAGTAGTACAAATACGCCCCATTGATTTAATTTGGTCGTCAGTATGTCGGCTACGGATCTAATTTTAAACATTTTATTTCTGGAATTTGATTTTTCAATCGTTACTCACAAGATGAAGATATCTTTTTATTTCACTAAATTTATTCCTAGTCATAGCTCTTAAAAATAGCGAAACTCTGAAGTGCAATTTTTGATATCCCGACAAAATCAAATTACCAATGAACTTCTTTAGGTCTGGTAAATCAAGTTGAAAAGAGTGTCTATTGTTTTGATTAGCATACAAAATACTATTAGATAATACGAGCTGTAATACTTATTCATTCAGTATTTTTTCAAAAATCTGTACAGGATTTTGGTCTTTCAGCTGTTCTTTTATAGCAATTTGTTTGTCTTGCACCTCAGCCGTATGCTGATGGCCGAAAGTATAGGGTAGTGAACATTTTCTACAGGCTGAAGTTTACTGCCACTGCTGAATGTTAGGCTTGCGACGAACTCGTTTTACGGCCAATGGTTCTTCGTCACTGAAATCATAGTAAGATGAAAAAGTACCTTCATTGCGTACCATAACCTCAATATTTCCGGGCACGTCTCGTGACAACGTATATGTCACCATATCTTCATCAGACCCTTGCTTTTCGTCAGTCACGACACTGGAATCAGGTGATATTATCGAAAATCATATTCACGGTCATCATCACTATCTGCTGTGACTGCTGCAATTGCTTCCTTAAGTCCTATAAAGCTATCTATACCAAATAACATCTTGCGACTCATTGTTGGTAAACTGAAACAAAGTTGTATTTTTTATCTATTGAAGTAACCAGTGTACTCAACTGAGTACATCAGTAAAAATCTTCATCTAAAGTTAGTAATAAACAATACCTGTTTCAAATTTGTAACTCTATAGACTACACTATATCTTATCACAATTATTACAAATAACAACATTTACACAAATAATAATAATAAAATATAATAAAAATACTACTCACTTTCACGCTAGTCCAATAACATGAAATCCGGTTGCTCCAAACGACACATATTTTAGAAATACCCTAAATTTGTACGACTCAAATAAAATATGAGTCTACCCTTTATTTCAATTAACAAAATAAAAACTAATAAACCCTCACAGATTTAGTCAATTAATTTTTAAATAACTGTACTCGTTTGAGTACAGTGACAGAGAATGGGTTAAGAAACACGTGTAGACACAATAAGAACTTAATATGTATAACACTTAATATAATATTACTCTATAATTTCATTGAGTAATATGGAACTTAATATTATGTACGTATTACAATTAATTTAATATTATTTTTAATTTTTATTTATTGATAATTATTTATTGCACGTAATACTTTATAAAATTTACGTAAAATTAGTATTTGAAACCCAAATAACAGTCAAAATGGAAAATGTCTAATTCCAAGTTCACTAAGGGATTATGAAGGAAGTGAAGAGTCGTACTCACCAGCCCGCAGTGCCCATCATCAGCTTCACGACTCCTTATTCTTGACGAATTTGTTTTGGTTCGCTTGATCACCACGCTTTATGAATCGCCCGCCGATTTGCGAAAATGGGTAAAATGTATACGCGATATTCACGAACGGTGGCACAGTTTTCCGGTGATCCTACCGGCTGCGCCAGTCAAGTTGCGGGAGCTGCCGAGAGCTTTTTAAAAACTAATTTAAAACTAATTAAAACTACGTGTTCTCAGAGGGAGATGTGAATTTATTCTGACCATTGTCTTTTTACAATTCTTAATCCTAAGCTTACAGTCTACTTAAATTACTACATACTCAGCGTTTATGTATTTATGCTGATGGACGCTTTATACGTATTATGGGTGGTGCTGGTGTAACCATAACTAGGTTGAAGTTATGACTGTATTATTTTATCCTTCATATTTTATCAATAATCTGTTTTTATTCACTTCTGGACACAAAACTTTTTAAGAATATACAAGATTTGTTCACATTTAGCGTGAGTGAAGGATTTTGGACAATTTATTCACCAGTACAACGTAAGTTGGCCATAGTATTTGAAATTCCACCCATAACAATCTATCAAAAATTCATAACTGGATAAAGGCTTCCCCAAAAGATTGGCTTTTAGGGATCATGCCATATTTGGCATGTTAGGAAGGAGGGCTGGCAACTCAATTTTTTATTATTTTCAGTTGTAAACAGGTTGACCTTACTTTCTACAGTCAATATACTTCTATCAGTTTCTTAAAGCAAAGTAGGTATAATTGCCTTTTACCTTTAGTAATCTAAGCCGTACAAGTTCCGTGATATAAATAATGATAAAATAAGGGAAAGCTCGAAAGTCGCCATGCCTAAGTTTTATACGTAGCTTAATTCAGCCCGGCTCATCACACTCGGCGGACCCATCAGTCAATCCAGAATAGCAGCAGTTTATGAAATTTAGGTTAAACAACGTTTTTGGATGAATCTTTTAGCATCAGTCGTTTAACAGAGCGTCATCGACAAGTCATCAAATTTTGGATTAATGGCTGAAAACACAATATAGGTTTATTTTATATATAAAAAAATGTTTTATAAAATTGTTGCTTTAACCGAATCTAAACAAAGAAGGTTACATATACGTTGTCACCTCCGAAGATTAAAATAAAATGCCTCACGTTTTATCACAATGGCTTTACAATACCATTAAGACCGCAACACAGGAGAGCAGACTGCTTACCAGAAATAGGTACGTGAGACCAGAATATCAATAATCAATATTAAATCTCTAAGCCTAACTACTAACGTTGGACTTCCCAAGGAAAGCTAGATTTTCACAAGCGTTGTATCTCAAGGGTTAAACACTAGCCTTAAATTTCACAGTACGCAAGCAAGGCGGGTTTGATCCCCTCCAGTAACATTTTTTTTTCAATTCAATTGTAAATGTTGCCGTGCTATTTTTGGCAAAGGAAAATATCGTAAAGAAACCCACTTATCTCGGGACAAAAATATTAGTGGTAAATTAAAAAAGTGGTAACTATTATTAAAATCTATATTGATAAAATAGTTTTTATTTCTGTGCATATTTAGACGTTTAGTTCGCCAAAATGCACTTGAGCATCGCGGCGGACTTATTACTGCATTACCCTCTCAGAAATGAGAGGGAGGCCTGTTCTATTATCTTGATGTTAATGCTGTTAGTCTATACGACTCTTACAGCTTCATCTTGTCACAGGGCGCCTTGCAGGCCGCGAGCTAATTAAAAAGGGAAAGGCAATGAGGTGAAATGATGATGAATGATTTATGATTTGATATTGTTATCAATCATCATGTCGCCTTTTAGGCGTTTTTCTTTGAGCTATCTAACCGCAGTCCGAGGGGGGTGTGCGGACCCCCGTCTCTGACTGCTCAGCTCGTGTCGGTCGATGTTCTGGCGGTGAGAACCGTCCAGGAACGCGGGTGTACGGTGTGTACGCGGTGTGAGCTGGAACGCGTCGTGCCCGTCTGCGGGTGCGACGCGTCCCATTCGTTGTCCTATTTGTGTTTGTCCCGTTTAGTGTGGGTGTAGTGTCGTTGTGTGATGTGCCTGCGACGCTTGGGTCGACTGGATCGAGCGATATTGGTGGCTCTATTAAAACATTTCGCGGTCTACGGAGATAGGACGCGACGTTTGCTATCGGAACGTAGTTAGCTGCGTTTGTCACTAGCGGGTTAGGGTGGGTTTCTACACTATCAAAGTAGCGTTGGGACATCTCCTTAAAATATTCGGAGATAGATGGTAGTTCACAATCATTGTGTAAGTCAGAGTTCCGTTGATACCACCGTGCGCCGGTGGCTTTCCGGATGAAAAAGTTTTGTACTCTTTGGAGTTATAAAATATGGGTGTGTGGGCGAAAGCTACACTTGCATAGGACATAACTGGTCTAATGCAGGTTTTGTACAGTCGGAGTTTGTGTCTTAGGGACAGTTTACTCTTGCTGTTAACGAGAGGGTGTAGACGGCCAATTATTGACTTGGCTCTGTTGCGTACTACACTTATGTGCGTCTTGAAACTCATGCGGGAGTCGAAAGTGACGCCTAGATATTTGGCCGATTTTTCCCAAGGGATTGGGCGGTCGTATAAAGAGATTGTTTTGGGTTTAGAACCTCCTGTAGAATTCCGTTGAAAGTATACTGCTACACTTTTATCGGGATTCACGTCGATTCTCCATAGGCGGAACCATTCACCAAGGCGATTGGTCGCTTTTTGGAGCTTTATAGCGAGTCTATTTTTGTTGGGGTCTGACACAAAGAGTGCCGTATCGTCGGCAAAGAGAGCGGTGTTAACTACGGGATCTTTTGGGATATCACTCGTGAAGAGTGTGAAAAGGAGTGGAGATAGTACGGAGCCCTGTGGAACCCCGGCCTTGAGGAAGCGTTTCGAAGAACGAGTTCCCTCCACTCGATATCGAAAAGAGCGGTTCGAAAGGAAGGCTCGTATGATGTGCACGAGCCTATCGGGCACTTTTAGTTTGTACAGCTTGTAAATCAAGCCGTCGTGCCAGACCTTGTCAAACGCCTTCGCGACATCGAAGAAGAGGGCTCCCGTGTTTCGAGACTTTTTTCTTAACGGGTTTTGACTGAAGCCAGACAGAATGTATTCTGTTAGGCGATGAATCTGGTGAGTGCATGAGTGATTGGCTCTAAAGCCGAACTGTTCGTCTGGGAGGAGTCCGTTGGTTTCGGTGAAATGACGGAGACGCTTATGAATAATGCGCTCATATAATTTGGCCAATGTGTTGAGAGGCTAATGGGTCTGTAGCTAGAGGGACGATTACGCGGTTTACCCGCTTTTGGGATCCCTATTACGTCTGCTTCTTTCCAGATGTCCGGGAAGGAGCAGTTCGTGAGAAAGGTGTTAAATATTCCTACTAGGAGGCAAATTAGTGGTGCCGAAAGGGATTTGAGAACCTTGTTGCTGATGCCGTCTGGCCCAGGGGCTGATCTATTTTTAAGACTTTTAATTGTATCGGTGACTCCATCTACTGTCACAGGATCGAGAGGTTCACCCGCTGGTGGCAGCGCAGTCCTACGTTCTACTTCCGTTTCTACCTCTAATAGGTGAGCGGGATCTATCGGTGCGGTGGATGGCGTGCACTGGTACTCTAGACTGTCTGCTAGGCATTCGGCTTTTTCAAGATCGTCAAGGGCGAGATCGGGGCGGTCCAGCCTCACGAGGGGCGGCATCGGTGCGGATTTGTCGGCTTTAAGAGCTCTTGTTAATCTCCAGAAGGCGTCTTGGGATGGTTCGATACCTTCTAAGAGGTTCCCAGTTATTCTAAACTCGGCTACTCGTTGTTTAATCTCGTTTTGTAGAGAACGTACCCGAAGTTTATTGGTTTCCGTGCGATAGCGGTCGTAAGTTTTAAGCGCGGAATTCTTCGCTCTAATCAGCCGTCGAACATCCGCCGGAAGTTTCGTGTATTGATCGCTCGATACACGAACCTTACGGGAGCAATCTTCGACCGCTGATGTGAGGTGAGTCGAAAGGGCGCTAATCGCCCTATCGGCCTCCTCCAGCGAGTCTATCTTGTCAGGTATAGTGTCCAAATGCTGGGAGTTCGTAGACTTAAGTTTGACCTCAAGTTTACGCCAGTCGATTATAGTTTTGGTCTGAGGGACCTCACCTGCCGGCTGGCCCAGTTGTAAAACGACCGGCCTGTGGTCTGAGACTAGCTCGATAATAGTCTCTATCGAATTAATACTAAGTCGGATGTCTTTTAGCAACGCTATATCAAGAACGTCCGGATGTTGGTTGTTTGAAAAAGGATAACGTGTTAGACTCTCGGGAGCGATAACATCGAAGTTAAGTCTCTCCGTGAGGTCTCTTAGAATTATTCCGTTAGAATTGTTAACGTTAGAATTCCAGCTAACGTGTTTACTATTTAGGTCTCCTGCGATTAATACGCTAGGGCCTAGGTTTAATAGAGCCGATATGTCGGAATCTAGTATGCTTTTTACGGGAGACAAGTATGCTGATGCAATTATTAATGGCGGATGGCCTGTGAGTGCTATCCTACAGACCGACGCTTCTAAGTTAGTAAGCGGCGGAGTATCTATCGGTACACATTGCAAGGACCTTTTGTAGTAGATCAAGGTGTCGCCTTTAGGTCCGGTTAACCTATCATTTCTTACTAGGATATAATTAGCTATTTTGGGATCGCTCAAACTAGGTTTCAAGAAGGTCTCTTGCACTAGCATGATGTCGATATCATGATTGCGTAAAAAATATATGATCTCTTCCTTTTGATCTCTGATACCGTTTGCATTAAAGTACGCGACAGTCAGAGACCTAGGCTTGGTTCTACCTACAGGTCTTACTTCCATTTTAGTTAAAAATAAAGAAAAGAGTCGCTTAGGCGCACTGGAACGAACCTATCGCTTGGATAAGACTAAGATGCTCAATGGTAGCATTGAGCCTATCCTGAATCGAATTAGCTTCGCGAAGTTTGCGGGCTAGAGTTGTGACTTCGGCCACATTAAAGCTGCTAGCGAAGTTGAACACTAACGAAAGGTCAGTGTTGATGTTTGACGGTGCCTGAGGGGCGGGTTTGGACTTCTGGGCCTGGCGAGGAGGCACTGGCCGTAAAGCGGCCGCGCTGACTATCGCCGGGGGCTTAACCCATGCGTTGGGCTTAGGTGCTGAAGGCACCGGAAGGCTTGGGCCTTGCCCGGAAGTCCCTTTAACGGGGGCGGGCTTGGCTGTAGCCTGAGCGGGCGCGGGTTGCGGCACCGAGATCGGTGCGATCGATGGGGCAGAATGCCGTGGGCGCGACCTACTGGGGTTGCCAGCCGAGTGGCCGTATAATTGGCATCGGTAGCATTGGCCAATTTTTTTTTGGGTGTTGGCTTAGAATGGATTCGGTGTCAAGCTCTTTAGGGAGTCCGCGAACTACAACACGGAGGTTACGGTCCTCCGCGAGCGAGTAGGTATGGAAGCTCAAGTTTTGAGCTTTTAAATGCGCAGTTAAAGCGCGGAAATCGTCCGTCGTTGCGACGTCGATGCGGATGCCTTGTGGTCCATTGTGGACTTTGGGGCAGAAAATTTTCTTGGAGTCTATCCACTTGGATAGGTTGCTCCAGCGCGACTTGTCCTGTAAAATTATAGGTGGCGGCGGCTTCTCCTTTCTAAGTTCGACCTGAGTCGGTTTCGCGGTTTTAATCGCGGTAATTTTGCGCGCGGAAGGCGCGACTTTTTTTGCCGGAGTGGCGTTAGGTGACGTAGGGGCCGAGTGAGGCTCGTTTCCCTTTTTCGCGGCGGTGCGCTTACGCTTTTTACCCGAGACTAGGGTGAAGCCTTCGTCATCGGGTTTAGTAGGACGGTGAATTTCAATATCCATTTCGGAGCCTGATTCGGCGTCCGAAAACAATGGTGTAGGACCGCGGGTGGAGAGCGCAGAAGGCGCAGGGGACGCGGCGTCGTAGACTGTGTCGATGGACACAGGGGTCGAGCGGCCGGAGCTCGGTGAAGCGGGATCGTCAATACGAACTACTGGGCGTTCAGCGGTGGACGAGTTACGTTGGGCTAGGAATTTAGCCCAAGCGTCGGGGCACACTTGTCCGAAGAAGTCGGCGAGTTCGGCTATAGTTATAGCCGCCATCTTGTCAGCGGTTAAAACACTTGTGTATCAAGCCCCCCCACCTTTCGGCGGGGGAGGTGTGTGCCTAAACGAACACTTATACAACTAGCGCGTTGGTACGCTAGGGTGTGTACCTAGCTGTCGCCTAGTGCGACAAGCGAACACAGAAATTAAAAATAGAATAGCTGCCTCTGAGGCAGCGGGTGTGTAATAAAAACTACTTACAGTTTTTACTGGAAATCCGGAGAACGTGGGGCACTACACTAGCACTACACGAAACAGAACAATGGGCCGGCGGCCCGATGCACCTGGCAGCCGTAACGGAGCACAACGACACCGAAGCACTCGCGCACGCAGGTAAAATGTCCTGTCCTTGTCTTCTTTCTTCTTGTTATCGCACTGGGAGCGCATAGGCTCGACCGAACAATAGCACTTCAACGGTTGGGTCGCAGGCGACCGAATGCGGCGAGGTACCTGATCGGAATCCACTCACACGACTCACTGGACTCGGACTGACCACTCGGACCGGACCTGGACCGGAGGCCTGTGCCCGGCAGTGATACGTATAAATACTGAAGCTTTACTTTAGTTAACTAAACTAGCCGTTCCCCGCGACTTCGTTCGAGTGAAATTTATGCCATGTATGTTACGATTGTATTCCATGGATTTCAATTTTTTGCGAATGACCCTAATTATTTTTCTAAAATAAAAATAAGACTAAGTTACTCCTTATAATATCAGCTATCTGCCAGTGAAAGTCCTGAAAAATTGGTTCAGCCATTTCGGAGATTAGCCGGTACGAACAGAAAAACGGACACAAAAATTTTAAAAATTGTTTTTGTTTTAAAAATATTTTATATAGCTGTGCCCCGGGGTGACTGCATCGTGCGACGTGACATGACACCTCGCTCATTTAGTTCAATCTTTTTGGCTAAAAAAATTGGCAAAATTAATGTAGTACCTTTATCTATCGGCATATGTATGTTACACAGCAAAGTTAAATTTTATCCACTCTCTCTCCCCCTCCCGGATAAATGCCTCAGAAAGTGCCCCAAAACGCGGTTTTCTTCAGTTTTAAAGATATATATATATAGTATAATAGATAGAACTGTACACATTACATGAAAAGTGTGGAGGTACGAAATGATCCTTGAGGAATTTTCTATCTACCTTTTATACATACGAAAGCGATATCATTTATAGTTTTTGCGCGATCTGCCACAAAATATGAACATTTATTATCTTTAATCGATTTTTTTTTGCTCAAAGTTTAGGTATATTAAAATTTCCAACTTTATTTAATAAAAATAATAAAAATAATTATGATGATAATATTAATTATGATAAAACTATTTATTTGAATAAGAATTAATAACTACGATACGACTGTAACCGACTTTTGTTTCGACCGGTGATCTAATTACATTTTAGAACACAAAAGCTACTCTTGTGACTTAATTATGATAGTAAGATATATTCCTTACGCGGACTTTTTGAAGATAATAATGAGTATTAATCATGTAGCACATAATTTCAATGTATAATAAAGTTTTCTCAGGGCACGCCAAATAATGAATTTTATAAGCAAAATTTTTCTACTTTGGGTTACAATTTTCTTAAAGATCTCCTAATTTATTGGAAAATAAATTATACTCGTGGCCGATGTTAATTTGTGATAATTTAGCTTTCTATTGGCGAAAAAATTATTAAAATTGGTCTAGTAGTTTTGGAGTTTATTCGGTACAAACAAACAAACAAAACTTTCTTCTTCATAATGGTAAGGTATAGATAATTATTTTTTTTTTATTATTTTTTGCTATTTTTTATTCTTTTTTAATTTTGGTTATTTCATTTTTATTAGAAATAAAATTATATTATTTGTAAAATGATAATATCTACAAAACATAAATTTATTAGTTCAGAGCTTCCCTGTAACCTACATCTGACGTTGTTTTATTTTGTGGCAGCAAAATATCCTCGGTATATGAGGTAGTTGACCAGCTGACAGTCCATTAAGGATGATCGCTACAGTTAATTTTCCTTCAATTCCTTAATAAGTAGCCTCATCCCATAGCACATGCTTGGGGGGCTTTGCATATTTAATACTCGTACATGAAAAAGTGGTTATTGTGACATAATTGTAATACTGACATGGTATCACTGACATTTTTGTAGATATTGATATCTTCTAAAAAACTGTAGTATTCAACTTTGATATATTGTCAACAGTTTCTGCGGCGTAAGCAGCGTATGCGATATAAGGATTTTTTGGCGTTACTATTGCATAACTTAACCTGAAAAAGTAGTTATTTTGACACGACTGTAATAGTTAGACATATGATATCACGAACTTTTTGGTAGATATTGATATCTTCTATAAAACTGTCGTACATAACTTTGCTCTATTGTCAATAGTTTCCACAGCGTATGCGATATAAGGATTCTTTTTTTTTCACGCCTAGAGTTACATTAACGAAGTTTTCATACGGATCCCTAACTTTTTGAAAATGTACTATAGCCTATGTTCATCAGAGATAATGAAGGATTTCAACGGTGAAAAATTTTAGTAGTAGTAGTAGTAGTGGCGGTTGAGAATATCCACTACCCCATATCTTCCCGTGGGTGTCGTAAGAGGCGACAGAGGGAGACAGGCAGGAGATGGGCAGCAGCATCTTCCTGATAACAACTGTGATATTGGAGGTTCGGTTGCCACCTACGACGACTCGACCTGGCAACATATAACGCACGCACCATGAGGACTGACGAGAAGATACTGGAACTGGAAGAAGAGGAAGACTTCCTCGGATAATCCAATAATATTATTGGATTATCCGAGGCCCGAAGAGAGGGGAGGACACGGTATTCCTCGAGTCCGGCAACTTGTTCTATCACCGGGAGGGTAACCATCTGTCCCAAGGAGGTGTCGGATTTATCGTCCACAAGTCTGTCGTCAACCACGTTGTAAAGATTGGGAGTGTGTCGACTAGGGTCGCGTACCTGATACTCAGAATCACCAAACGGTATTCGCTGAAGGTCATACAGGTTTACGCACCAACCTCGGCACATCCCGATGAGGAGGTGTAGGAAATGTATGAGGATATTTCCAGAGCCATGCATTACTCCAAAACCCACTACACGGCGTTGATGCGAGACTTCAACGCAAAACTAGGCACAAGAGAAAGCAGTGAGCTGAAGGTAGGGAAATTTGGAGTAGGGCAACAGAACCGAAGGGGCCAGGAGCTGGCCGACTTTATGGAGAAAGAGGGACTCTTAATGATGAACTCTTTCTTCCAGAATCGGCCCCACAGGAACGGTCACTGGTCGAGCCCCGACGATTCGACAAAAATGAGATTGACTTCATTATGATGACCAACCGCCAACTGTTTAGTGATGTCTCAGTGATCGCAAGGGTGAAAACTGGCAGCGATCACCGAATGGTTAGAGGCACACTGAACCTAAAAGTTATGTTGGAGAGGACTCGTCTAATGAAGTCAACGCTCCGTCCCCCTCGTGTTCTAATCCAGAATCCCGAAACCTTTCAGATCGAGTTACGTAACAGCTTTCAGTGCCTAGAAGATTGTAATGCAGTGGACGATATGAATGACGAGAGAGAAAACTGTCCATGCGGTCGGAGCTAAGTTTTGCAAGACCCGCCGCAGAAGAACACAAAAACTCTCCGGTCACACTCTTAATCTCATGGATGTTAGATGGGAAATGAGGCTGCAATCTTCAACATATTTGACAGGCAACTGAACAGACAGATTTCCAAATGCATGCGGCGAAACTTACACAACTTTAATACTGCTCGTATTAAAGAAGAGATCGAGCGGAACCAGGGCTTCAAAGTCTTTGCCAGAGATCTGTCTGCCAGAAAAAGCCAACTGTCAAAGCTGAGGACTGGGTTTAGCAACATCGTTTCCGGGACATCTGAGATTCTGAGTGAGATTGAGAGGTTCTACGGGTAGCTGTACACATCACACGCAAGTGTGAGTAACGATCCAAGAGCAAGTCTTATTCGACACTATTCCGATGATATCCCGGACGTCAGTCTAAGCGAGATTAGAATGGCTCTCCAGCACCTTAAAATGGCAGGGCCCCAGGCGAGGATGGAATTACAGCGGAGCTTCTGAAAGCGGGTGGAACACCGGTACTTGAAGTCCTTCAGAAGCTCTTCAATTCCGTCTTCCATGGTGGCACTACTCCAGAGGCGTGGAGCAGAAGTGCGGTGGTCTTGTTCTTTCAACCCTTCTCCCGAAAGGCGACAACGCTCTCTTGAAGAACTCAGACCGATTTCCCTTCTGAGCCGCGTCTACGTGCTGTTTTCGAGAGTCATTACGAATCGTCTCGCACGCAGACTCGTCGACTTCCAGCCTCCCGAACAAGTCGGTTTCCGAAAAGGCTTCAGTACCATAAACCACATACATACCCTGCGGCAGATTGTACAGAAGGCCGAAGAGTACAATCTGCCACTTTGCCTGGCATATGTGGACTATGAGAAATCCTTTGATTCCGTCGAAATTTGGGCGGTGCTACAGTCCCTACAGCGGTGCCAAGTTGACTGTCGGTATATCAAAGTGCTGAAGTGTTTGTACAGTAGAGCTACGATGGCTATCCGAGTACAGAACCAGAGCTCGAAACTTATCAAACCGCAGAGAGGTGTAAGACACGGTAATGTTATATCCCTGAAACTCTTCACCGCTGCGTTGGAAGACGTTTTACGAGTACATCACTCACCTTCGATTTGCCGACGATATAGTCCCTATGGCAGAATCGCTGGAGGACCTTAGCACTATCAATCAATCTCTGAAAAATAAAGTGTATAACCAGTGCGTGTTGCCAGTGATGACTTACGGATCTGAGACATGGTCCTTCACTGCTGGCCGTATTAGGACACTCAACGAGGGCTATGCTCGGAGTTTCTCTTTATGACAGACTCAGAAATTAGGATATCCGCAGTAAAACCAGAGTGACCGACATAGCCCAACGGATTAGTAAGCTGAAGTGGTAATGGGCCGGCCATATAGCTCGAAGAACCGGTAACCGATGGGGAAGAAAGGTTCTCGAGTGGCAGCCTCGTACTGGTAGGCGTAGTGTAGGGCGACCCCCACTAGATGGAGTGACGACCTGGTAAGTCATGCAGGAAGTCGTTGGATGCAGGTGGCTCAGGACCGTGCTTTGTGGCATTACTTGGGGGAGGCCTATGTTCAGCAGTGGACATGTGATGATGATGATGATGAGTAAGAGCCGTGGTAGTTTAGATGGTTAGCGCTCGCTGTAAATTTCACAATACGTGAGCAAACCGGGTTCAATCTCCGCCAGCACCAATGAAATTGTTAATTGCAATTATAAGTAATAAGAAAAATAAATATTTCGAAGACATATGAAGTTCGCTAACACGCATTGGGGCAGCGCGGCGGACTATTCCTTGCCCTAAAACCCTCTCAGAGATGATAGGAGGCCTGTGCCCAGCAGTGGGACGTATATAGGCTGTAACTTTACTTTACTTTAAGAATGTGTTGTACAATTTGAGGAAAACTTATAAAACAATAATCGAAAAACTCATTTACGATTTGGACAGGAGAGAGCTCGCTCAAAGAATTTTAAAAACTCGTGATTTGTATTCTACAATGATTTACTTTGTACCCTTACACTTTATTGAACTTCACAGTTTGAATAAACTTTTATTCGGACTTTGTATAGTTCCGGTTGTAACGAGCTCTTTGACACAGAGGGTCTTGATATTCTATTAAGATACTTTGAAGTACTACTCATTAAATTTAATGTACGTAGTTAAAGGAAAGTAAAGAGAAACTCACTCAGCGCGTTATGTATACACTTCTTATAACCCTCGTGTATGTATCTAATTTGTATTATGTTAAGCAATACTACTTATGTACTATCTAATTAAACATATCTTTATGAAGAAACAACCTATAATAAAATGACTTATTTAACGATATACTGTTGCACAATTTAGTGGGCTTAAAACATTGTGGACTTTGTTTGTTCGAAATAAATTACTTAGTTATTTTTTGTGCATTACTCATAGTTTAGTAGTAGTTTTCTTATTTATTTGGAATGCATAACTGTAAGAAAGAAAAAAAATAAATTATAATAATAAACATTATTTATTATTATAAGAGTTGACGCAGGGTAATAACACAGGAGATAGGCAGCAGCGTCTTGCTAAGAGTGGCAATAGTGCGAACTGAAAAAGGTTTTTTTTCTTTCTAACATTTTCAGCAGTATGCTTAGGTAGGTTGCTTAGGAATGTAATAAAAACGCTATTTCATAAACATCGATCAGTAATAGTCCTTCGTAATTTAATTCAAAATGAAATTTGTAAAATTTTCTTTCACGAACTCGTCGTGATTAGGTATGAATACCAACTAATTCATCTCAAGTGACTGATCCTTGCGAAAGCTGATATTTAATATAATAAAATAATATGATGTTCGTTTTTTTAATCTCGTACCGGTAGGTCGAGTGATGGGCGGCCCCCCACTAGCTGGAGTGACGACCTGGTAAGACATGTAAGAAGTCGATGGATGCAGGTGGCTGAGGACTGTACTGTGTGGCATTCCTTGGGGAAGGCCTATATCCAGCGGTAGACTTGTGAAGGGCTCTAATGATGATGATGATTGTAAATATTCGTTTTCAGTAGAATTTTTTTTTATTTTGTAACAGTATTTATATAACAATATGACTGGAGGCTCAGGTAATAAATATTTTTTTTGTATCTGATTCCACTGGAATCGAAACAATCGAAATTTATTTAAAGAATCTGTAAAAAATGAGATAATATTTGTATATTTTTTTTTCTTTTGCATCAACCGGTCAAAATCCAGAGCTGAACATAAGCCTTTACCGTTTGAGGGTTGATCTGCCTTAATCTCACATTCGGCAGGCGGATTTATGATTATAATACCAGACGCCTCGCACCTTTGATGATGCTGTTCGTAACAGGTTTAGGTATACGCGACAACTGTACTTCCTTCTATTTTTATTTATACTAGCACGGAGAAAATATTTTTTTAGCCTCCAAATAATGGTAATACATGAGAAATTCGTACTACGATCAACGCAACGTAACTATTCCTTATAGGAAAAAAATATAAAAGATTATGTAAGATAGCTGTACTGGACACAACAGATTCTTCTTCTTCTTCTTCCTTGCGTTGTCCCTATATTTGGGGTCAGTTCTCCTCGTTTAGTACCCTTAGATCTTGAATTGTCTATATTTCAAGCTGTATTCATTCCAGATCCCTGGTTACGGTTGTGCACTAGGTGGCTAACGGGCGTCTTCCAACTTTCTTTTTCTCTTGAATTGCCAAGGCTTTCCTCACTGGGTGTTCTTCTTCTCGCCTAATTACATGCCCATAACATCGCATACGAATTTTGACCATGTTATACAGTACAGTACAGTAGGTGTAACTTTAAAGGAGCCTCTGATGTACTCATTGCGTATTTTATTGAGCCTTGTTACGCCTGCTGACCATCGTAGCATTTTCATTTCATTCGTGTGCAACTTTTTTCGTGCATCTTCTTGGTAGCTCAGCATTCAACACCATATAATATGACAGGTCTTACGGTCGTTTTGTAAACTTTGCCTTTCAGTTGTATTGACATCCTGTTACTGCAAAGTGTTCCCGAAATGATTCTCTACCTTAGTCACGCTGCGTTAATCCTGTGAGTTACGTCTGCGTCGATATTGCTGTCAACCGTTAGCACTGAACGGAGGTATTTGAATTTGCAGTGGCTGACCGTCGATGGAGACACTTTCGTTGGGCGTATATTGTTCACTGCAACTGCACCTCAAAAACTCAGTCTTGCTCCGAATGATACGGAGGCTATTGTTCTCGAGAGCCTGTATCCATTACTGGAGACAACAAATAATAATCACTACTGGAATATGTTGCAGTAACCTCTTGAAATAGTTAAAAAGTCCTTAAAAAAGTCCTCCCTAAATAAGACAAGGTAACATAAAAAAAGTTTATGGTGCTTCGAGTCTTTGATTGAAGAAATGATGAGACAGAAATCATTTCTATGATAAGAGAGATTTTTTAATTTCCCTCTGTCACCTATTAAGACACTAACGGTGGGACGTTGTATAGTAGATTAACTTACACCGCTACGACACCTATAAATGGAAAAATAAATTTGTCTTTACAAAGAGTCTTACAGCGTAAAATAGTAGCTTGTTGCTGCTGTGTTTCGTATGGTGAGTGTAGAGTACCGGAGACCCTTTTTACTGGAAACGAGGCATTCCATCTTAGTCCTCACGGGTGACAGATCTTTAAAAAAGAAAGACTAAAAACTGACATCCAAAGGCTAAAAAGTGAAAACAATTACTGCATAAAAGGTTCTGAAGTCGGTACTTAACATATACTAAGAAGGTTACCTACGTAGCAGACAGAAGACATTGATTATCGCAAATTTAGAGATACTCACTTAGGGTACTTTTTATGAGTTTAATTATTAGAAGTTTTTGAGTAAACTGCCGACTACTGGTCTTTACCAGTAGTCGGCAGCTTAGTATAGGATGGCACTTGAGCCCATTTATTCATACTACATAGTTCATAATTATTGTATGTGATACTAACTAGTGTATATTCTTAATAATGGCTTGTGTTTATGTGATAGTGTAGGTCACTGGTTTATTTTCTAAATTATACTACACTTATTATTTGTACTTGTATGGCCTTGATGCCTTATATTGCCTATAGATGCCTACCTTGATGCTTAGTCTTATAAATTTTGATTTGATTGAAATGTAAGTAGTCTATGAGCCAAAGCACCCAATTGTTATCAGGTGTACTGTATACTCGCCTGTTATTCTTATTTATAAAAAATGGACCGCGGGCAAGCGCTAAAAACAGTAATTAAAATAAACCCGATTACGTAAAAAATTTTTATCAAATGAGAATGTTTTCATAACGTGTGTCAACTCCATAATTATGAAGAATCTAATGACACCCGATATGCTAAAATTCATCAAGCCACTTAGATGCGTAGTGCTCACAAAAATAATAGGTATTCACATACAAACACTCGAAAAACATTACCTTCCTTCTGTGGCAGTCGGATAAAAAGCAACATAACGCTTCTATGTTGCGTGTAGTGATGAGGTGAGAAGACAATTAGCTACATCCACAGAAATCTAAATAATAAGACAATAGAAATGCCTTCTACTGTCTTTTAATATCAGGACGCGTGTCGCCAGGTCGTAGCTCTCACGCATAGACAAACAATAAATACAAAATTACGCCTATAAATATCTCTAGCATTCATGCAACAAAGATTAATCTATAAAATATTGCGTTAAGTAATATTTTATAAAAACGCAAAATCTCAGGAAGCGTAGCCACTCGGTCCAATATTTAAAGTGTGCGAAAAAAAGAGAAAGACATTACGCTGACTCTCACTTAGGCATAGTGCAACCCAACGCACGTTTCGATAACTTTCTATTAATCGTCGTATGTGCATCGTCGATCTTCCAGGAGTCTCACACCAAGATATAACTAATTCACTGAAATTGTCTTAGTAATAGACGCTTTTAGTCTTAGCTTTAGCTTTTACACGTTTTATAATTAGAAAAAAGGGGAAATAAAAATACGTTAAGAATAAATTATTAAAGTGCATTTATCTTTAATAATCGGATCTTTTGGAAACTTGTAATAAAAGCATTGTGTTAAATAAACAGATGTATAAATAAAATGAATATATCATTACACAAACAGCAAAAGAATAAATACATGTATGGGTGACATATTTATCATTTTTATTAGTTGTAAAGATCTGTAACTGACTTTATGTTGTTTGCTACTTTTCAGTTTTCTAGCTTCTAATTACTTATCCTTACAATATAACTGATTAAAAATTTATCAAGTAATTTAAAAGTACAAACAAACAGATAATCGCTGATAAACGGTTAACGGTATAAAATATTTAGAAGGAAAAACAGTAGAAAGGTGTAAATAAATATTTAACGAAAAATCACATTTGATTCCCGTTTCGTTAAAACAAGGTAAGCCAAACATAATAAATTATCGATACAAAATAGTTGTGTCACGTAACTAACTCGCATTCGACTCCTGCGGCCGTGATTTGGGAAATTTACGTACGCAACAATTTTGTTTATTGCCCATACTATAAATCCATCGCTGATTTTAGCTGTCGCACTCGTAGACATGAACTAGCTTAAGAATCAAAGGATATTGAAATGTGAAAACGATTAAAATTTTGGAGACAATCGTAGTACTGGAGGTGGATAATTTTATTTAAGTATATTTCATTAAACACATTACTATTTTAAACACTAAGTACTTATTTATGAAATGTTATACATTTATTTGAAAATTTGCAAGTTGTGGAGGAATTTCCGTAGTTGGATATGCTTCAAAACACCATTTTTACGTATCTGTGTCCGAAACAGTACTGTTGACCGAAACAAACGCTCCTCGCGCGCTTGTGGCCTACGAGTCACATGTGCGGCGACAAGGTATATTTAGATTTCTGTAGCTACATCTAACTAGGAATGTAGTGGAATCTGTTGGATTAGAAATGAATACAATGGATTCGAATAGAATGGTTTCAATATTAGGTACTCCTATATTAGGATCAATATTTTCTCTCATTTCACCATCACTAGAAGAAAGGAAACTCACAGGACTGCGTCTTGATGGTCCAGGCACTGGATTTCCTTGATTTTGAATAATATTGGGATCCTCCGACATCGCACGTATACCTAAACCTATTTCTAGGCTATCTTCGCCCTCGTACTCATCTTCCGATTCGTCTGGATTATCAAGAAACCCAAACATTTGCTCCAGCTCATTCTCAATATCGTCATCATTTAGGTATGCCTGAAATACAAACAGGCAATGGCATTTATATTGCCACCAAAACAACAGTGAACGGGTAGTGGCATAGATACTGCCACCAATAAAAATTTAAATAAAACAAGATACCAAACGTTCAGTGCCAAAATCGCACGCAAAACATTAGCACAATACATACAAAATAATAATCAATAAGTTATCTTACCATTTTAGCCAAAATCTAAGATCTAACTAGATGAAATTTTCCGTCAGATAAACACCACTTTGAGTATACTACCTTTACCTTATAAAGGGTTAAGATGATGGTTATTTGAGTATGTATCATTTTTTGGAAAGTTTTAAATATTAAAAGACATGTATTTATAGTATTCTGTTAATTTAAGTATTTTTGACTGTTTATATATTTCTCTTGTTGGCTTTATAAAATCATAATTAAATAATGTTGTTGTAATACTTAGTTTTGTGCAATTTATATAGCTTCCAGGTTTGTCTTTGCAGCAGAATCCCATACTTCGATTAAGTAATCGTACACAGTACGGCTTGATAATTGAATTATATGTAATGTAGCGAACATTGTATGGAAGAAAACCCGTAATATTTCGCAACAGTCTTGAAAATGATAACAATTTACCGCGTATTTTTTCGAGGTGTAGTTTACAGGTCAAATTTTCATCGAGAATTAAACCTAAAAACTGTCAGGTTTATGTATTGTATTTTTTTAGCACTAAATACGATATAGTTAGCCTTAAATTGTAATAAGATTACATTCGAACCACCTGTGTAAAAGATTGTGGTCATTTTATGCATCCTCAATAACAGTATCAATTGACCTACCGAAATAAAACAGACAAGTATCATCAGCATATAAAGTGATTTCTCCTTTTATGTTTATGATAAATTATTAACTTAAACTTGGAGTAGCAAGTGTTAACAATTTCATTGGTGCCGGCGAGTATCGAAAACAGGTTGCTAGCGTAATTTGACAGACATTTAGGTTTCCACACAGTGGGTGCGTTTGGCAGAAAAAAGCGCTAGCAAGCGATTGTAAGCAAAATGGCGAAACTAAACAGTTTTCGGCCAGGACACGTTTGCTAACTTCAGTAGCGCTGACACAATCGGCCATTTTGCTTAATGTGTTTGAAGTAGAGTTTATAAGTTGTTTTGCAAATTGTTTTAGTATATAATGAATGATAGTATGAATTGTTTTTTTACATTTTTTGGTCTACTAGTTTTGAGATGCTATTACATTTGAAGCGCTTACCGGATGCTTTTGCTTGCGTGCTTTTTTATGCCAATCGCACCCAATGTGTTTGTTCAACGCCAAGCACACAATAAATCAGCATTTTAAAATTTCAATTAATCACTAGAGCTGGCAGCGATCTAACCCGGGTTGGTTGTAAGCGGGTTGCGTTCTGTGAAATTTACGGTGCGCGTTTAGCCGCTAAACTACCACGCGTCAATACTGCAGAAAGTGTTTTATTTTCCCTAAGTTTTATTTATACCCAAATTTGTCAATAGTAATATTAAAATAGTGTCAATGATACAGCAATGTTTACAAGTGGTTAAAATACTGTAATATTAAAAAATGGTAGGTGAAACTACTATATTATTTTAAAGTTTTATACATCTATAACAGCTGCCGAAAAAGGAGAAAATGGAAATAGAAGTTACTATCGTATGCAAAAAATGCCTTAATATCAACGCTACTAAAATATGTCGCTATAATCATGATTGGGACATTTAAATAATTTCACATTTTCAAGTCGGTGCTTAGACATACTCGTAGTATACAGTAGAATCGAAGTTCTAACTTCAGAATGAGTAATTATTTTATTCTTTTTAGTTCCTTGAAGTCAGATTTAACTTTTTATTAAAAATTATTTTTTTACCTTTTTCTTAGAGTGGACTATTGAATGACATATGTACGAGTAATATCGATATTTTTTAAATAGTTTCATTAAAATGTTCACCCCTATTTTGCCACTTTAGGGGTGGAATTTTTTCCACATGTTACATCCGACTCCGGTGAAATTGAATGTATGCATGTATGCATAGAATAGCATAAACCGTGCATGGAACCCGTGGCCAGTTGCATCTTATCCACTGTGCTACCTGAATATTACAAGCTGTGTTTATGGCCCTATCTGAATGTTGTGTTTCTGCTTTAAATATTATTAACGAGCAATAGCCGGAAAGAAGCGGTCAAAAGCGTAATTCATTATTTGTTACCTATGAGCAACAAGTCACTAAGTCTAGAATGATATGAGACTACGGTAGGTCGTATGCGTGTGCATAACTTGCGTTAAAATTTTAGCTAAAAGAAAACTATGTATATTCAAAGAAAGTATACCTAATGCACTGATCATCACTAACATAAGCATTACAGCCCCTCCCAAGTCCACTGCTGAACATAAGGCTCCCCCAAGGATGATGTGGATGTCAAAGCATGGTCCTAGGCCACCTGCATCCAATGACTTCCTGCATGCCTTACCAGGTCGTCACTTCATCTAGTGGGGTTCGCCCTAAACGTCACCTACCGGTACGAGGCTGCCACTCGAGAACCTTTTTTCCCCATCAGTTGTCAGTTCTTCGAGCTACATGGCTCGCCCATTGCCACTTCTGATTATTAATCCGTTGGACTATGTTGGCGCTATAATGCGCTGAAGTTTGTTCTTATTATTTTAATAAGTGTTATTGTTATTTAAAGGTAGATAACGTTCTTGACGTATGCAATCAAAGTTTTTGGATCAAGGACCTTGTATAACTTTTTGTAAGGAAGCTACGGGGCACTGTCTTAATATTTTCTCCGCCTGATTCTCATTCGAAAGTTAAAACAAATATCTGTAAAATAAAAGAAAACCTTTTTAATTAACCTCATTGTTAGTGAGATTTATTTCTCTTCATTTTCGCAACGTGGATGCTTTGCTTCTTAATGAGACAGCATCAACGTATTGTGCTCTATTGTTAGGTTGATTTAACTTTTGATAAATGTTTGTCAAATAACAAAAGGCTAGTGAGAAAAAGATTGTTTTGTTTTCTACTATATACGCTTTTCTTTAATTGCCGCTAAGCAACATTCAACAAATAAAATGATTTAATTAAAAAATATTCAGAAACGTGAACTTTTTAAAAATATAATAATCTATAATTTGCTCAAAGCTTCCATTACCAAGCTAAACTTCGTTATCAATAAAGTGGCATCTATGTAGCTAACATTAAAATGCTGCTGAAAATGGGCCTCTCTTATTGTAGAAAGGAATTTTCTCTATGAGATATTACAAAATTAGGTCATACTTGGCAGGGGGTTCGACAATCGCAGTAATGGACATTTCCCACCTTTGACAGATATGCAACGATTCTTGAAGAGACTAGTGGTTTCATACCGAATAGGATAAGACTAGTCTAGTAGTTGCGGCTTCGCCTACCGACGAAGTACCTTTGGGTCATGATGCTATAAGCTATGCCGCGAAGGATCTCGTGGAGCAGCGCGGCGTTTCGGGACGTCGCGATGTGTATTTTTTGTGTACTAAAAAAAAGTTATATTTTATATCACTGTGTTGCGTCGCGTCACCTTTTGGTATGAACTGACCCTTACGTCCTAAGGCTGGCAACAAAGATAAATGTGATAAGTTTATAATGCCTACGATCCGCGTAAGATAATACAAAATCATCGAGGGTATCAAAGTAAGTAAGTAAGGGTATCAAACGAGCACACAGTACACATGATGATAAGTGGGTACTGCGAACGATAGACACCTACATCTTATATGAAACAAAATGCAGATTCGTTGTCATCCCGGAGGCCTAAAATAAAATGCTTAATTTCCAGTAATGACTATCTCCGGTACTTTATTTTGTCTCTCTATTCTTCGGTGTATATTGTCTCCCCGGTCGGGTCCATTCAAGATGTGACATGCACCGTTATCCTACCAATTACTTTTCTCTGTACCTACTCTTCTCTAAAAAACGATCTAGGTTGTACAAAAGAAAAATACAATATGTATCGAAATAGCGAGTTATTAGTGGAAACTCGCTATTTCGATACATATTGTATTTTTCTTTTGTACAACCTAGATCATTCAGTATTCAAATATAATTATTGTATTATTTTTAGTTTTTTTGAAATCACCTTTTACATTATATAAAAGAGTTATTTATCTGCCCCTTTTGAGTGGAACAAGGAATATCACAAGTTTAACGAAACAACTAAAATATGGTTTAAATAGTTAAATCAAACTTCAGGCCTACCCAATAGATTGCATCATAGGGCTATATTTGTCATAGTTGCCACGCTTGGCAAGCGAGTTGGCAACCACAGTTGTTTATTTTTATTCGTTATCAGAAAGAATCTGCCGTCCATCTCCCGATTTGTTTCCCTCTAATGACGTGGGGTAGTGGATATTCGTACACCATCACTAATAATAAATAATGTCCTCCAGACCGAATTCTGGTCACGACGGCCAGCCTAAATGGAGACCAGCCAAAGGCGCAGGACAGGATTATAGTGCCCAAGTGTATGCGCTAGCACAGGTGCACTCTCTATTCCATCACTCTCATAATCCGATGGGACGGTAAACCAACACGACCGGAGGGAGATCAGGCGCAGGGCCAACGGCTTTACGTGCTTTCCGAGGCACGGAGGTGAGACACCGCCGACTTCCTGACTCCGGGCAGCTACTGAGAATTTCTCGACTGAAAAAATCAATAAATGATTTTTTGGCCCGACCCGGGATTTGAACCCAGGCCCTCATGATCAGTGGCACTACTACAACTTTATCACAGCATTACTTACCAAGGAGTACTGCCTCGTTGGTCTAGTAACCAACGAGGCAGTACTCCTTGGTAAGTAATGCAATTTTAATATAATTCACCCTTAAGGGTTATAGTTTTCTATAAATTTAAATAGGACCACAAAACATTTAGTAAAGTTAAATAATAAATAATCATTCAAATCGGTTCACATTTGACAAAAACAAGTTTTAAGGTTGGATAAGAATTGGCTGGCTAAAATATTGTTCTGCGTTTTTCGCATTGACTTATATATTACCAGCGTAAGGATAGGCCCATATAAATAATTTACTCATAAGATTTTCATACAAGAAAAAGTAGCGCATCTGTCATAATACAAACGTTATAACACGACGTAGCCAGGGTCGCATTTCGTAATATAATTATACAATTTTTCCATTATTTCATATTGTGTAAACATAGGCGAAAATACCGTAATTTTATTTTAATCTTGTCTTTTAATTTTAGTTCTTTAATTTTATTTTTGTCAACCGACTTGTATTATTATTGCGTCCTTTTATATTTAATATTAACCCTACAATATCGAGAATTTATTTATTGTACGTGAGTACTGCCTTGCATAGGTCGACGACATTACTTTGTATATTCATACATGATTTTTTATCATATTTTATCGTAGTTGGTCAGTACAATATAGTTGTAAGCCGATACATATAACGATTTCCTTTTTGCGATGATATATTACAGGTAACAAAGAAAACATAAGTAAAACAAATTAATCTCAAAGAGCTTTAGTTGAAGTTGTAAACAAGTTAAAATTGTTATATGTAATATAATGTTATAATAATTAAGTATTAGAATATTTTAAAAGCCGAAAATAAAAGACGTAAAAGTTTGGATATTTGTATACACATTACAATTATTGTCCCTTAAATATTTTTTTTTTAAATCTTTGTCTTTCAGTTCCCTTCCCCGTGTTTTCCATGACCATGATAGAGACCAGACTCGTGATGTATTCTGACATTTATATACTTCTTCATTATGGCTCAAATAAGATGCAATCTATGAATTAATGTTGCCGGCTGATCAACAGAGTGCAAGTTTAAAACAGTGAAAGTGCTCTTTCCTATAAATTTTGCTAAAGTTTTTGTTGACAGAAACATATAGTCACTTTTTGCCATAAATTGGGGTCTATTATTGTGTCTTATATTTTTTTCTGTTTCTAGGCATACATCAAACAGGTCCGGAGAAGGAAATCAAAGTCCGCTCATATTTGTTAATTCAATCAGTTTATGAAAGAATAATTTTTCATTGCTAGCCAGACTGTTTACACAAATTTCAGACTTAATCTTTTTTGTTAAACTTCTGGCTACCCATCTGGCAATATTGGGTATATTATAATGAGTTCTATATTCTCTGTGAGGTGCCTAAAGACGTTTTCAGTTGGATTATCCAAAGTATGCGATAACTGTGCACAGTTATTTGAATAAACTACATCATTTTCCTCCTGATGTGTATTCTGTCGATGTGTCCATGGGCTTGTCTTCTTCTGCATGACGATTCATTTCAGAGGTACAGTTAATAGCATTTACAGATGAGACAGTTAATATTGGAAAATTATCCAAAGGAATACTGTTTCCAGCAAATGACGATTTTAATGATAAGTGATTCATGCAACGCCTATACGCTCCTTTGAGTTGTATAGCGTTTGGGTTATCATTGTGTCCACTGTGCTTTCTTATCAAGCTAAAAATAGCTCTAAATGATCCTGAGACAGGCGATACGTCGAAATGTACTTCAATTTAGAATTCGACTCAACTAAATTTAAATAGAGGAGTTTTAAACTTTCTAAGCACACAATCAATCCTAAGAATCCCATTTTGCTTCTAGATTCCAAAATACTTTATTTTCTAATAATCATCATAATTCGTGGTGGTCCGTTATGCCGTTTAATCTTTCTTTTCACATTAGCAAAAATTTTTAGACCTTTATAACCAATAGCCTCCTCAATATAATTAAATATTTCTTTATTTTTTGGAGAAATGGCTCTCTTGTATCCAGATTGATTGAATCTGCAAGAATTCAAAATATCGAATATATTATTGAATAAATTAATGAAATCGACTGTCGCACTACTTTCTGAAAAATAACTACACTGTAATATTTCGTTGCAGAGTCAGTGCGTCGGTGCTTTTGCACTTCGGCTTAGCAATTGAGTCGCTAATTTAACTTTCATTATTTGGTTTTTAAAATATATGTATCTGTAGGTTAATTTATTAGCAAAATTTAGCCGCTAGTTTGTTTGGAGTTTTAAGAGCCGAATCAAAAATTTCCATTCTATTCGCTGATTTTCCTTGTTGAAAATTATCTTTTTTTTTCAAACGCGTTCCTTATTAACTTTATCATGTGACATTAGTCCATGAAAACTACAATATTTACTTTTGTAACAGGGGAGGGAATGTTGTTTTTAATTGGCCTGTGCTACTTATGTTGCAACCCAGAATGTTTGCAGCTTTAACATTCGTAGAACATCCATCGAATGTGAGAGCTCCGACATTGACACCAACGGAATTAAATTTTTCAAGACAAATATTAACAGTATTTGCTATAAGTTCACTAGTAAAACCATCCACTAAAAATAACCGACTGATATTTTCCAATTTTCAGAAAGACTAACGAGCATCATTACAAAAGCTTTAGTGGCTTTCTTTTCTTTGTCAATTTTTTCATACCCCATGTCTACGTGACCAACATTTCTTTCGCCTTTCCATAATTTGGCCTGTCAAATATTCATCTCATCAAAAATAAGACAGCATTCAACATTTTCTGACATACTGTCCCTCTTGAGTTTAAGCATTTCAAACGATTCCTGTGTGAATCCCCGTTCGCTGTTAATGGAGCTATACCTATAACAAAGAGTACAATCAAACCTATGAAGTAAAATATATACGCGTCCGGTTTATAACACATAACTAACAAGTCTTTATTAATTTACCATTTAGTCAAGGTTCTTGGGTGAGGATGACAACAGTCAAATTTCGCCGTACATATTTATAGGCAGATGGAGAGTAAAAATTTAATGTCATAGCAAATTTTCGTAGGGCGGGTGGATAAGACGGTCGCTTTGTTTTTCTTGGCTTGTTTCTATTTCTACTGTATTTATTTTTAAGCAATTTTAGTCTGTAAAGCCCTGTTATTTCAGGTTTTGTTCCAAGATCAGACTCAATTTCCTCTATGATATACTTTTTCTGTTTCAAATCTTTAATTATATATAGCAGTTTCTTTATTTTTTTTTAATTTCTTAGCTGAAACCCTTTGACGTTTTTCTAACCTATGATTTCTTTCTTTTGGTGTACTTTTTTCCTTGGCGTGTCAAATATTGAATTGAGATCGCTAATGTCAACAACAATTTCTTTTACATGTGAACTTTGTGCTGGCGTTGAAGGCCGGAGTTCTTCGTTCTCACAAAACTGTAAATAATTTATATAGATAGGGTTCTGAATATGGAGAAAAAGTAAACAAAATTTATTTTTACTGTAGATAAGTAGGTATGCATGAGACCAATACCTCAGTCTCCAATCGTGGTATAGCCGATCCTTTCAACCTTCGTAGTCCGGCTTTTAAAATATCAACATCTTTGCCACAAAAATGAGCAGAGCATACTCTTACGTTTTTATGCGGCTTGAAATAACGCTCTTTTCGTTGTTCCCTAATAATACGACTCCAAATCTTTTTACGTGTTGAATCATTTGGAAATCTGTAATTTATAAATTATTTGAAACGCAATTTGCACCTGTATAAACATTCTTTTTAAACGGCTTAAGACATTTATTTCTCAAAAGGAATACAATTCACTTATCATGAGAAATAACAAATTAATAATTAGATACTAAATAAATAAACTTATGAAGAACGGCAGGTACTTGTAAATGCTCTATGTAGTGGATACGCACAATCTTGTTACTTGTGGGTAACAAGAAAAGTACGTGTACAATTACATATCGTTATTGAAAGAAAGTCTATAGCAATTACACATAGTTCATATTTGCTAGCAATTTAGATGGTATTTTTATGTCAATGTTTATATTTTAAATAATTGGTAAAATCAAATTAATTAAAGAAATAACATTAGCTTTTTATATAAGTTAATGTTATTTAAAATCGAGAAAAAATCTTTTAAGGTGTGGTGCTTTAATGTTTTTTGTATAAAATAAAGGACTGGATCTCTTTTATGTTATTAGGCAATTTATTATATAACTCTGCTCCTTCGTATAATATATTTTTTCTTCCGTAGTTAGTTCGAGGTTGTCTTAGGCAAATGTTATTTTGTCGTCTAGTAATA